>CM076570.1:838333344-838854102 GCA_034641835.2 Pinus albicaulis
CTATTCTCAATGAGCCCTTGGAAATAGTTAATTTAAGTGGAAAATCAGTTAGCTATAGGAAATTCGAGTTCAAAGGTTGGTTGGTGGGACATGCAAGTGGACTTAGTTGTAACTGAGTGATTCGATGTTGTAATAGAGTTGGATGTGTAGTTATGTGAGTTGTAGAGTAGATTAACTCAGTTAAGTGGGTTAAACTCAGTTGTGCTAGTTGTAACTGAAGATACACTAGTGAGAGATCAGTGAATTAATTATTAATTAATTCACAATCAGTGGTCTCACATGAAACTGGAGATTTACTACTGTTAACTACATGCATGTCAGATCCAGTGGAGACCCAATTGAGATGTAGGTGAAAGGGACAGTTTGACTATCAGTTGTGACATTATTGGGTTCACGCATGCAACCACACACACATTGGATGTGACCATGAGGATTGTCCAGTAAAGGCAAGAAGGATTCCATTCATTCAGGGATTTCTATCAGATGGGATTTCACAGTGGAGGCAGGTTGTCTAGAGGCAGTAAATTGGCACATGAATTTGCCAATTTTTGTATGACAGTGTGAGACGATTGTATATTGTACTGAGAGCTCTTGGATTAGAGTTTTGTATGATATTTTTTCATGATCCATGATATATACATAATATATGATAGTGGGGTTTTTAGCTTTATGCTTTCCTGGTAAAAACATATGTGTTATGTGTGATTGATCTTTCTTCTTGATATTGCAATTGGCGATCATGTTTTAAATTCCGCAAATATTTTTTGTAGAAGAGATTATGTATTTAACAGTGGCATATAATTGTTAGATCAGGAGAATCCAGGAAATACATAAGTTTTATTAAAATTTCTACATGGTATCGGAGCACAGAAGATTGCAATTTTGAAGTAGGAGCCGAGTTTGTTGGTGGAAATAATTCGAATTTGCAGAAAGATTTTCTTGGTGCTACAGTTGAGTATACATCGAAATGGCTTTCAGTGGCTTGTGGCTAGAGTATGCACTCGAGGGCAGCTCAAACTACATTTCCTGGAAGGGAAATATGGAGGTGGTGCTTGAAGATAATGACTGGAAGGAATTCATTCACAATGATGTTCCTAAGCCCACTTCAACAGATTTTTCACTACTTGATGCATGGAAAAATAAAGTGGCAAAGGCGAGGAGGATTTTGTTGGAAGGTGTACAAGACCACATTATCTCAAGCCTTCATGGGAAAGCCACACCATATGCTATGTGGAAGGCTTTGACGAATCTTTTCCAAAGCAGCAACAACCATAGGAAATTGGCGCTCAAAGATAAACGCAAGAAGATCATGATGGAAAAGGACAACAAAATTCCAAAGTATCTAACAAAGTTTTTTCCAATGTCAGGATGAACTGGGGAGTGTGGGAATAACTGTTGTTGATGATGACTTGGTGAGCTTGGCTCTCTTGGGACTTTATAAGAGTTGGAACAGTTATGAAGACTCTTTCAATGGACAGGAAAAACTTCTGAATTGGGAACGAGTGTGGTTGGATCTAGTGTAGGAGGAGTTCAGGCGGAACACCAGAGATGGCTCTTCATCAAAGCATGATGATGAAGAGGATTTTGCTTTGGCTACCAAGGCAAGGAAGGGTAAGGGGAATAAATTCCATTCTATATCCGAGTCTAAAGGCAATAAGCTAGATTTTTGCAAGGTGAAGTGTTTTCACTGTCATAGACATGGGCATCTCGCTACTAAATGTCCGCAGAAGAAGAAGAACAAGAAGGTTGTTGGAGCTGCATCTGGTGAGGCCCTTGCCTTGCAATTTTAACTTGACTTCTCCTTGATTGCATGCATGGTGTCAAGTGCATTGGGATGGGTGTGGTATTTTGATAGTGGCGCTTCCTTCCACATGATGGGAGATAAGGAGCTTCTCAGTGACTTGGAGGAGAAAGATCTCCAGATGCATATAGAGATGGGCGACGATGGATGATACAGTGCGACTGGAATTGGTACCATTAACTTTCATAGGGAGTCAGGTAAACCATTTCAATTGAAATATTTATGCATGTTCCAGGTCTGAAGAAAAACTTGGTCACAGTCGCAATGTTGGAGGACAGAGGCTATGACGTTATTTTCAGCAATGGAAAATCTTTCTTGCGACATAAAACAACAGGTCAAGCCAAGAGGATAGGGGTTCGAGTTAATAATCTCTCCAAGTTGGAGGTAGATGGCTGCGCTGCCATGATGGGCAAGGCGGAAAATGTGGTGAGCCGGGATGAGGGCGAATTATGGCACAGGCGATTGGGCCATCTTCATCATGGAGCCTTGAAAGTCATGCAACAAATATCTACTATAATTCCAATGGGAAAACTTGTTTAATTAGATTAATGCAAGGGTTAAACCATGTGGAATAATGTAAAGTCCACCTTTCATGAAAAGGAGAACTGTTCTTCGGTGATCCTGGAGAGAGTTGACACAGACGTGCGTGGACCATTCTCGATTGCTTCAATAAAAAAACATAGTTATTGTGTTATTTTTTTTTATGAATTTTATCGTAAATGTTGGATCTTCTTCATGCAGAAGAAGGATCAAATATTCTCAAAGTTCTGTGAGTTTAAGGCATTGGTGGATAAAGGGTTGGGGAAGCAAGTGAATGCTCTAAGGAGTGATAATGGTGGAGAACACATATCTAATGAATTCAAAGACTTCTGCAGCAAAGAAGGAATTCGAAGAGAAATCATAGCCCCTCATAACCCACAACAAAATGGGGTCACGGAGAGGAAGAACAGAATGATCGTGGGTGCATCACAAGTGATGTTGCATGATCAGGGTCTATCAATGCATTTGTGGGTGGAAGCATGCAACACTACGGTTTATGTGCAAAATTGTTTTCCTCATAGAGTACTTGGCATGAGTACACCTGAAGAAGCTTTCACTGGTAATAAACCAGATGTTTCACACTTTAATATTTTTGGCTCATATGTTTATGTGCATGTGACCAAGAACGCCAGGAAGAAGCTGGGGCCGACTACTGAAGTTGAGATATTTTTGGGGTACATGAAAACACCCCATAATTATCGTATCGATTTTGCTAACAGTAATATGACTGTTATGCGACGGGATATAAAATTCGATGAGTGGAAAGCCATGCGGTTGTCGCTTGAGAGGGAGCTAGACTTGCATGCGGAGGAGGAAATATTGGTTCCCAAAGATGAGACTCTAGATGTGGATCAGTCATAGGAGGAGGTTCATGGAGTGGAGTCCACTCACACAGAGCCAAACATCAGAACTGGCAGAAGGCATACCACAGAAGCTTATAGGCTAAGACTTGATGTTGTGCAGAATGTAGGAGCCCCTACTTCACAGCGCAGACAAAGACACTCTCTTGACCGATTTAATGGATACATGGCTGTCATGAGAAAATGTATTGTGACTGAGCCATCTTCCTTTTAGGAAGCAGTGCAGGAGCCCAAATGGGTAGATGCAATGGTGGAGGAGTATGACTCCATTGTCAGAAACAGTGTTTGGGAAATTTTTCCAAGGCCGATTGATAAATCAATGGTAGGTTCGAGATGGATCTACAAGGTAAAGCAAGTTGCTGATGGGAGTGTTGAGAAATACTAGGCAAGATTTGTGGCCTGATGCTTCTCACAGATCGAGGGGATTTATTATGAATAAACCTTTGCACCTGTCGCAAGGTATTCTTCCATAAGGACCATCCTTTCTCTCTCAGCGTAGATGGGTTGGCGCATTCATCAGGTGGATGTGAAGACTGTGTTTCCTAATGGGATCATTGAGGAAGAGGTGTACATAGAGAAACTTGAAGTATTTTAGATCTTCAGCAGTGAGTCGCATGTGTGTCGACTCAAAAGAGCGTCGTATGGGTTGAAGCAAGCACCCCGTGCTTGGTACACTCAGATAGACAGCTATTTCACCGGACTAGGCTTCACCAAAAGTGAGGCAGATGCAAACCTATACCAAATTGTGGTGGAGGTTAAGATTTTAATCATTTTTATTTATTTTGATGATTTAATATTGACTGGTGATGAGCAGTTGATACACTCATGCAAGGAGGACCTTGCAAAGTAGTTCGAGATGAAGGATATGGGCCTCCTTCATTATTTCCTTGGATTAGAAATATGACAGTGATATGGTGAACTTTTTATGTCTCAAGGCAAGTATACAAGGGAGATACTGGTTAAGTTTCACATGGAGGGCTACAAACCCATGGATACTCTTCTTCCAGGAAACTGGAGGAAAGAGGATGCTACTGTCTATCGACAGTTAGTGGGTTCGCTAATGTATTTAGTGAACATGAGACCAGACATTTTCTATGCAGTTAACCATCTACGTCAAGCAATGGTTAAGCCTACCAAGCTGTTTTTGAAGGTGGGCAAGCATTTCCTGAGATACCTAAGGGGCACATATTAGTATGGCTTATGGTACAGACAAACGGATGAGGTGAAGTTGCATGGATTCACAGATTCAGATTGGGCAAGCATCCCAACAGAATGAAAGAGCACATCAGGAGGGATCTTTAGTATCAGATCTAAAACTTTTTCTTGGTACATTAGGAAGCATAGATCCATGGCACTCAGTTCAACGGAAGTGAAATACATGGTAGCGATTCAAGCTGCATGTGAGGCTATCTGGATGAGAAAGATCTTGGTTGGTTTGTTTAGTTCTCATTTATATCCGACAGTGATTCATTGTGATAATAAAAGTTGCATTAAACTCTCGATTAATCTTGTGTTTCATGATAGATCTAAGCATATAGATATCCCGTATCATCATATCAGAGATTGTGTGAAGAGGAAGATCATTTTTCTTCAGTACATTCCTACGGAATATCAGCATACAAATATTCTAACGAAGGCGCTCACCAAGAGCAAGTTCTAATACCATAGAGACATGATCGGGGTGAAGGATAATCACTTTCTTGTTGAGAGGGAGCGTTGAGATTAAACAAGAAGATCCTAGTGAAAATTATGCACCTACACTAGGATGGAGCCTAAGGCTATTTTTAGGTGGAGGTATATTTATAGATGCATGAGAAAATTCTATCTATAGATGATGTCTATTTATAGATGCATGATAAAATTCTATTTATAGATGAAGTCTATTTATAGATGTATGTGTGAGTTCTATTTATATATCGCATGTCTATTTATAGATGAATGTTGGTTTTATTATCCCTTAATAATAGTTGGGCAATAAAAAATAATCTATTATCAATGAGCACTTGGAAATAGTTAACTAAAGTGGCAAATCAGTTAGCTATAGGAAATTCAAGTTCAAAGGTTGGCTGGTGGGACATTCAAGTGGAATTAGTTGTAACTGAGTGATTCAAAGTTATAACAAAGTTGGATGTGTAGTTATGTGAGTTTTAAATTAGTTTAACTCAGTTAAGTGAGTTAAAATTAGTTGTGCTAGTTGTAACTAAAGATACACTATTGAGAGATCAATGAATTAATTATTAATTAATTCACAATCAGTGGTCTCACATGCAACTAAATATTTACTGTTGTTAACTACATGCATGTCAGGTCCAGTGGAGACCCAGTTGAGATGTAGGTGAAAGGGACAATTTGACTACCATTTGTGACATTAGTGGGTGCACTCATGCAACCACACACACAATGGATGCGCCCATGAGGATTGTGCAGTAAAGGCAAGTAGGATTCCATTCATTCAAGGATTGCTATTAGCTGGGATTGTGCAGTTGAGGTAGGCTGTTTGGAGACATTAAATTGGCACATGAATTTTCCAATTTTTGTATGACAATGTGAGACGATTGTATATTGTATTGAGAGCTATTAGATTAGAGTTTTGTATGAGATTGTTTCATGATCCATGATATATACATAATATATGATAGTGGGGTTTTAAGCTTTATGTTTTCCTGGTAAAAGCATCTGTGTTATGTGTGATTGATCTTTCTTCTTGATATTGCAATTGGCAATCATGTTTGAAATTATGCAAAGATTTTTTGTAGAAGCGCTTTTGTATTTAACAGTGGCATATAATTGTTAGATCAGGAGAATCCTAGCAATACAGAAGTTTTATTAAAATTTCTACATTATCCACTATTTTGTTTATCGTTTCCACCATAATTGAGAGATATAAAGTTTTTTAAAAAATAATAAACAAAATTTCCATAAATTTTAGAAAACAAAACAATTTATTAAGGTGGAAACCATTGTCTAATTGAAATAGAGAAAACAATTTGTAAGAGCATAGACCATGACTAGTCATTGATGCCTCACTAAAAAGAGCAATTAAACTAGATGTGTTCCATTTTGAATGAGGGACATCTCCATAAAATACTAATGGAACAGAATGTATGTTCACAATGGTATATGATGGTTCTCCCATTTAATATTTCTTGGGAGAGTCTATTCGGATGATAAAGACACATGATATTTCTTCTACTTGATGACTGATTGTGAAGAGAATTAAGAAATATCATTAGAGTCATTTAACATCTCTTCCAAGACCTTGGATTTGGGTGGCATCCCAAGTCTTATACATACCTCACTGGATATTGAGGTCTTGACTTCGAGAGGATCAACTTATTCTTTCCCAATTGGCATCAGTAGGATTGGTTTAATAACTATACAATGTGACCCTTTCCTACAATTGTATGCTTAGAGTTGAACAACACAATCTCTTAGTATATGACCAGTGTGACCACAAAACCTACATCTTATAATAAAACGATTGAGACCATTCAATGTTACCACAACTAGAGAAAATAAAATATGAGGCCACCATTTCCACCCATTAAAAATAGAATTTCTAAAATTCCCTAAAATATTATAGTTTGGAGGGTCAAGTATTGACATGAACTAAGATCGTCACCAATGTTTTGGAGGATCATAGCCCTTTCATGCCAAGTTCATTTTGAAATGCTTAATCTAGGGAATAAAAACCAACCTTGAGTCCTCTAATATGGACTAGCAATTTACCTACCTCCTTATATAGATAATTTTCTAATAAAAAGGAGAAGTAATGTTTATTAATGGTGATATTCACATTTTACGTTTTTTTGAGTTGAAAATTTTCACAATCCATGAGATCATATCAAGAAGAGCCAAAATTTTTCCACTCAAGTGTCCAATAAGTATGTTGGGAAAAATACTGAGAGCAGGGGGGGGGGGTGAAAGTATGTCTGGATATTGATAACCTCCTTCCACAATTCCCCATACATTTTCTCCAAGACTTTGCAGATAAGTTATTGTTTGTATCTTCTAGAACAATATATTCCTTCCATTGAACAACGGTGTCCTGATATAAAATACTCCTTCATTTATTCGCATTGCAACGGATCTCCCTCAAGTGATCAAGCTTCTTCAGAAGGACCTGCTCTGATACCAATTGTTGGAAAAAATACTGAGAGGTGGGGGTGAATCCGTATTTAAAACTCACATAAACTTTTATTTTTCTTTACTGATTTCTATACGTGACTTTACTTAATCCAACTAGCATATGTACATGACTTTCATTAATAAAACTTGTGTATGCCCAGTGAAATTATTATTAAGATAAATATTCAATAACTTTAATTATACCAGTGCATCATTGATTCATTAGATATCAGTAAGTAGTAAGCTTGTGTAGTAAGAACAAAATAAATCATCACACATAAGAAACACACATGAACACCAAGATTTAAGGTGGAAACCCAATGTGGGAGAAAACCACCATTGTTGTCATCTTTGTATTAAATATTTATTATATAGAAAACAACTTAAAATCTTATACTGGCGTAGACTCATACCAGCACGTAGGCACTCACCTGTAGAAGGCTGCAACCTTCGCTCGTTCTCCAGTTGCTACTAGAAGGGAGCTCCAACCCCATGATCTATTTTACCAGCCACCACTATAAGGGAGCTTTGACTCCCTGCTCTCGTTTACCAGCCACCAATGGAAGGGAACTACAACCCCCTGATATGATCACCAGCTCCTACTGGCAGGAAGCTTCGACTTCCTTGTTGAAGGCTCCAACCCTCAACGCCACCGCAGACCATGTTTCATAAATTTTCACACTATATCCACCAGCTTCAATTCAACACAACTTGTAGGCCTCTTTTCATCATATTTTCAGACTAGACCCACTACACTCATTTAATCCCAATACCATACATCAAACTGAAACATAAAACTATACCAAATCAACCAATCACTGATATTTAAAGTAGCAACATACTCAATTCTCAAACAACCCAGATCTATATGAAGACATCATTGACAGACAACAGAAACACAACAAAAATGATTAGACATTTTCTTCAAATTTCTTCAAATTTCTTCAGCAAAACCTAGGCTTGCATACGCTCCCTCCATAAGGCATATCCGCACATGTATGCGCTTATCCAAAAATCAACCCGCATATAGATATCAAAATATTACTGTAAATATACGCTACTCTTCAGAACCAAACTCGCGTGTATACACGCCTTCCTAGTGTCAAACCCATGTATATATTTGTAAATAATTCAGGACTGTGCAATAATTCAGAACTTCAAACTTACTCATATCATACCCTTCACTGCAACAAACATGCGCAAGACCACATATCTAAACATCTCATAAAAAAATCATGCAAATACATAGTCATTTCAGGTCTAGAGATCCTGATCCATCATTCTATTCATGGGTGCATCATTATTTCAGATATATCAATAAAATACAACCCATATCATAAAAATATACTTCATATTTAAGTATTCATTCATTAACCTCAAAAATGCACACTTATAACTTTGATCGTTACCTCCTTATACAGTTAGAGCCTTAACCAATACCATGAGCCAAAACCACACAATATTTGATGGTATTCTTGGACGGATCAAATAACCGTTACTGCGCTCAATATTGTGGGCTAATACCATGGAAAAGACCTCTGGTATTATAAAATTAGTGTGCTATCTCATACATTATTTTTTGTCTTTGTACCCGTGTGTATACGTGACTTTGCCTTTATTAACTCGTGCATAGTTCTTCAATTATGTATCTTTATCCATCTTCTGATTCTAATCTGCAAAAACTCTGTCCCAACATTATATCATTATGTTCCATCACTTTGTAACCTCTGAGCTTATCCAGATACCATATACTTGGTATTTTACAAGTGGGTTTCCATCAAGGACAACACATGCATCATAATGCCAACAATCTCCCCCTTTGGACTTGATGGAAACCATGTTGGTGTTTGATCACCACAACTTGTAGATACCTATTAGACACATCAATGATAAGCATTATTCAAACACCAAGTTTCTCTCCCCCTTTGACATCAAGGGAAAATGGCGGACCAATGCTGAAACAAGGTTTCTCTTTCCTTGTAGATATAAGAGCTCTGTAGATCTTATCTGCACTATACTAACCATGCTCCCCTTGAGCACATGTTGAATCTTCAGATAGATTTTCAATGAATTACATGAATCTATAACTCAACTGAGTATGACATTTCCTATCACCAAGGACTCACATTAATCACCCAACCAAGTGGGGTTACATATTTGACTCAATCACCCAACCAAGTGGGTTTTCATATTAGAAAAGGTCCATACATGACTGAATATGAAAATATTTACATCATAGGTCTGAACATGACCTTTACATCAAATTATAGATATGAATTTTATAACCAAGACCAAAGGACCTCACTAGAGAGAGATCATCGAACATAATTCAACAACCATTATAAACATAATGCCAACAATGCGTTATACTCAACAAGGCTAATTCTCCCTTTGAACCTTTGATACCTGTCCGCTGTCAAGTCTCACCACAAAAACTCATTCATCAAAGAATATTCATAAATCAGATCATCATAATTCAATAGCATATCAACATACAGTAACCATCAACATTTGACCAAGAAAATTAAATCATAACTGTCAGCAGCATGTCAAAATATTTTCTTGAGTCTGTCTCATTGTTTTTCTGTCAGAGAAAAAACATATGTGATTTTATGTAATATAACTCGCGTACATACGTGACTTTATTTCATCGAATCCACGTATAGAATGTGAAATACCGAAAATTTCATTGCTTCAACTCCCCCCGAGCTTGTACATTATATACCTATCTTCTGTTGACACATCAGACGCACTGTCAGAAATAGCCAGAATTACCAAACCAACCATGGGAATCACCATATATTTATCCCCATGTGATGATACATTACTGATTCCGATAATGTATCTGACATCACTCCTGCAGTCACTAAGAGATGTAAGCTTTAGAAGCAAATGACTGCAGTAGGTTCAACATTCCCTACGTTTTTTTACCGGTGTTTCTTCTTTTTCCAGCTTTTCTTAAAATTTATTATTGTGTGTTGGAACTTATCCAAACTCCCGATTATGTTCAACATAATTAACTTGAAATCAGTGGCCTTATGCCAAAATGAGTTACAATAGAAACAACATCCATGAAACCAGCCTTTCTTACTTGATCTATGTGATTCTTCAATAAAAGGATTCTTCTCTTTTAGGGCATTATCATCATTAATAGTAAATGACATGAGTACTTTCTAATCTTGATTATACTCTCCCTCTTCTCCATTTGACAAACCATCACTATCTTCATTTGTATAAAATCTTATCCTATTTTCAAATTGTTTCCCTTTGTCATGATTTTATTTATAAGGACACTTAGCAGCATAATGAACAACTCTACCACAAGCAAAACACTCGAAGGGAAGCTCACCTCTAAACCTTCCAGTGCCTGGTTGAAGTTCCCTTACAAAATTTTCCTCATATTCGTCTTATATATAACTTGATTCCTTGAGAACTTCGTTTTATTTTCCTTTTGCACGGGCCTTAAATGTGACTTCTCTAACTTATGAGGGACATCCTTTTCTCATTTCAAAATCATTTGGGATCTCGTGAAGTTGAACAACAGTAAGAGTTTGTAGATACTTCTTTTCTTCAATGACAGACACTTTTGATTCGAATTTTGGAGTTAGAGATCTCAAGATTTTCGCTACTAAAGTTGAATATTTTATATCTTCACCCATATTTTTCATAGAATTCACAATACCATCTATTCTTAGAAATAAACTTGCAATACCTTCATCATCATGCATTCTCATATTTTCATATTGAATTCTAATAGTTTGAAGTTTAGCACTTTTTACCTTAGAATCACCTTCATAACTCTGAATGATCTTGTCCCATATTTCCTTTGCTGAACTTAGCTGCATGACTTTGAAAAATTCTAATTCTGTCAAGCTTCCCAATAAGGCATTGACATCCTTTGCATTGGTTTCATATCTCTTATTTTCTACTGCATCTATAGGAACGACTGCTAGATATTGATAACCTCCTTCCACGATTCCCCATACATCTTCTCCAAGACTTTGCAGATAAGCTCTTGTTCGTATCTTCCAGAACAATATATTACTTCCATTGAACAGTGGTGGCCTAATAGAAAATACTCCTTCATGAATTCCCATTGCAACGGATCTCCTTCAAGCAATCAATATTATTTAAAATAACATGATATTATACCAATTTTTGGGAAAAATACTAAGAGGAGGAGGAGGGGGGGGGGGGGGGGGTGTGGTCAGTATTTAAAACTCGCACAAACTTTTCTTTTTATTTATTGATTTCTATACACGACTTTACTTAATACAACTAGCGTATGTACGCGAATTTCATTAATAAAAATTTCGTATGCCCAGTGAAATTATTATTCAGATAAATGTTCAATAAATTTACTTAGAACAGTGCATCATTGATCCAGTAGAACAATAGATTACAATGTCAGTATCTTCTAGAACAATAGATTACTTCCATTGAACAGTGGTGGCCTGATATAAAATACTCCTTCATGACTTCCCATTGCGATGGATCTCCTTCAAGCGATCAAGCTTCTTCATAAGAACCTCCTCTGATACCAATTTTTGGGAAAAATACTGAGAGGGGGTGGGGGGTGAATCAGTATTTAAAATTCACACAAACTTTTATTTTTATTTATTGATTTCTATATGCAACTTTACTTAATTCAACTAGCGTATGTACGCAAATTTCATTAATAAAAATTTTGTATGCCCAGTGAAATTATTATTCAAAAATCATCATTAATAGTAAATCACATGAGTACTTGCATATCTTTATCAAGATCTCCCTCTTCTCCATTTGACAAACCATCACTATCTTCATTTGTATAAAAGCTTCTCCCATTTTCAAATTGTTTCCCTTTGTCATGATTTTCTTTATAAGGACACTTAGAAGCATAATGACCAACTATACCACAAGAAAAACACTTGAAGGTAAGCTTACCTCTGAACCTTCCAGTACCTGGTTGAAGTTTCCTCACAAAATTTGCCTCATCTTCTTATGATATATAACTTGATTCCTTGAGAAATTCCTTTTCTATTCCTTTTGCACAGACCTTAAATGTGACTTCTCTAACTTTTGAGGGACCTCCTTTTCTCATTTCAAAATCAGTCAAGATCTCGTGAAGTTGAAAAACAGTAAGAGTCTGTAGATCCTGCTTTTATTCAATGATAGACACTTTTGATTCGAATTTTGGAGTTAGAGATCTCAAAATTTTCTCTACTAAAGTTGAATCTTTTATATCTTCACCCGTATTTCTCATATAATTCACAATATCTTCTATTCTTAGAAATAAACTTGCAATACTTTCATCATCATGCATTTTGAGATTTTCATATTGAATTATAATAGTTTGAAGTTTAGCACTTTTTACCTTAGCATCACCTTCATAGATCTGAATGATCTTGTCCCATATTTCTTTTGTTGAATTTAGCTACATGACATTGACAAATTCTGATTCTGTCAAGCCTCCCAATAAGGCATTGAAAACTTTTGCATTGGTTTCATATCTCTTATTTTATATTGCATCTGTAGGAACAACTGCTAGATATTGATAACCTCCTTCCACGATTCCCCATACATCTTCTCCAAGACCTTGCAGATAAGATCATGTTTGTATCTTCCAGAACAATATATTACTTCCATTGAACAATGGCGGCCTGATAGAAAATACTCCTCCATGACTTCCCATTGCGATGCATCTCCCTCAAGCGATCAAGTAGCATATGTACACGAATTTTGTTAATAAAACTTTCGTATGCCCAGTGAAATTATTATTTGGATAAATCTTCAATAACTTTACTTAGAATAGTGCATCATTGATTCATTAGAAATTTAGTAAGCAGTAAGCATGTGCAGTAAGAAAAAAATAAATCATCACACATAAGAAACACACATGAACACCAAGATTTAAGGTGGAAACCCAATGTGGGAGAAAACCACTGTTGTTGTCGTCTCTGTCTTCAATATTTATTATATAGAAAACTGCTTATAATCGTGTACTAGCGCAGACTCATACCGGCAAGCAGGAACCCACCTAAAAAAGGCTGCAACCTTCACTCGTTCTCTGGTTTCTATTGGAACGAAGCTCCAACCCCATAATATTGTTTACCACCCACCACAAGAATGGAGCTTCAACCCCTTTCTCTCGTTTACTAGCGACCACTGGAAGTGAGCTACAACCCCTTGATCTGATCACCAACCTGCATGAAGCTTCAACTTCCTCACTGAAGGCTCCAACCCTCAGCACCACCATGGACCATGTTTCATAAATTTTCACACTGGATCCACTGGCTTCGATTCAACACAACTTGTATGCCTCTTTTCATCATATTTTCAGACTGGACCCACTACACTCAAACTGAAACATATAACTATACCAAATCATTCACTGAATCATCAATCAACCAACCAATCACTGATATTTACACTAGCAATGTACTCAATACTCAAACAACCCGGATCTATATGAAGACTTCATTGACAGACAATAGAAACATAACAAAACTAATTAGGCATTTTTTCATCATTCTTCAGGAAAACCCTGGATTTCATATGCGCCTTCCATAAGGCATATCTGTGTCTGTACGCGCTTATCCAAAAATCAACTCGCGTATAGATCTCAACATATTACTAAACATATATGCTACTATGTAGAACCAAAATCACATGTATATGTGCCTTCCTCGTATCAAACCCGCATATAGATCTATAAATAATTCAGGACTGCGCAATAATTCAGAACTTCAAACTTACTCAGATTATACCCTTCACCACAACAAACATTCACTATACCACAGATCTAAACATGTCATAAAAAGATCATGAAAATACATAGTCATTTCACGTCTAGAGATCCTAATCCATTATTGTATACATGGGTGCATCATTATTTCAGATCTATCAATGAAATATAGCCCATATCATGCAAATATACTTCATATTGTAGTATTCATTCATTAACCTCAAACATGCACACTTAGGACTTTGATCTTCACCTCCTTATATAGTTTGAGGCTTAGCCAACACCATGAGCCAAAACCACACAAGAGTTGACGGTATTCTTGGATGGATGAAATAAAAGTTACTACACTCAATATTGTGGGCTAATACCATGGTAAAGACCCCTAGTATTATAAAATTTGTGCGCTAGCACATACGTGACTTCTCTTATTCGTTCTCGCGTGTATACTACGTGACTTTTCATTTACTAACTCATGTATAGTTCTTCAATTATGTATCTTTATCCATCTTCTGATTATGATCTAAAAAACCTCTGTCCCAACATTTTTTCATTCTATTCTATCAATTTGTCAGCTCTGAGCTTATCCAGATACCATATACTTGGTCTTTTACAAGTGGGTTTCCATCAAGGACAACACATGTATCATAATGCCAATAAAATATTCTTTGTTATATCTCTAAGACATATAAATTCCATTTTTTTCTACTAGTGAATTTAAGAAACCTCTTGTAACTTTTATGAATGATTTGAGAATTTGAATCATGAATGTTTTTAACTCACTCTAATTTAATAAAGGTTCCTTAAATTTCTTCTTATAGAACAATGAATTGTATGTCATTTTCTTGGAGAATATAACCTTTTCTTTACTATGATTTAGATTTTTCAAAAGATACCCCTTCTTTATAGATCCTACTCAACCATTTCTTCATTTCCCCTCTATTGTGGTGTATTGGATTCATGTAAGTTATAGACCTTATACAGTAATGTAATGCATACACATATTCTTAATAATAATAAAAATTAAAAGAATCGAAAACACATATTACACAAATTTACCCTAGAAACCAAAATTGGGAAAAGCAGCTAACTATTTAGAACCGCGCCTCTAATTTTTATCATCGATCAACTTCATTGTTTACAATACAATATATATGACCTCGCAACATCTAAAACCCCTAATCAATTAACCAATATTATATTGCAACCATAGTTACTTAACCATAATTATAAAACCATGGGCTAAACCACCATGCAACAGAAAACAACTAAAAGTGAGAATCGTATGTCAAAAACTACCAAAAATGGATGCAAAACGTTATCAAAAAATAATTCAAGGGTTTCACCCCCTTGTTTCCCCACTTCTATACTTGATGCATACAAATCACATGTGGTACTATTCATGCAAAGAATATAACATATACCCAACAATTCTTAGTTGGGTATTCACAAATGCCTATCCACCAAGAAGTTCCTTGTATGATCCACCATTATGCCATATTCAAGTGTGATCCACCCAATGATAATATGATACCTCTCAATTACTACTCCAAAGTGATGGGAACCTTTCTATAATTTTCCCTACCCTAGCTCAGAGGTGGGACCTCATAAGGACCTCTAATGCTTATGTGGGTTCCTTGCACACCTCATATCCTAATGGCTCTCAATATTTCAAGAACAATGTTGTGTCCCTAGAGATCCCATCTTTAGTATGTGTTGAGGCCCCGAAAATCAGTGCAACAACATCGGGGAAAACCACCCAATCACAAACTGGATTCATGGGACCATTTTCCTAGTGAAATATAGTTGGGTGAATGGATGGGATTATAACTGTCTGTAACTTGGTAAATGGGAGTGATAACAAGTTTGAAGTAAATAATATAAGTATCTATATCTATGTATCTCGGGATGAATTATATTCTCTGTGTGATTTATAAAGATGATCTGTCAACGAATGCAAATAAATATTATACAAACACTTATATATATGCAAAATGATAAGTAATTGATTTATTAAATAATTAATTAAATCAATTGGATAAGCCTATATCGCAATTGTTTACTACATGTATTGAATATGTACCAAAAAGATAACAATCTAACATGTTCAAAAGTGAGTTAATGCCTGACTATTTTTCAAATAGATACATGAAACAAAACACCATAAGAAAAATTAACCATTTCTCATTTGGAACAAAAGATTAACATATGGGATAAAAGTACCATGTACACACTAACTCTGCTCATTTGAGAAATAGTATTTGGTCTACCCCCTTCTATTAAGAAAACTTTAAGAGTACAAAAGTGTGACTTCTGTAAATTTTTCCTTTAAAATTTTAGGACCCCTTCTTCAAAGACATGAATGGGTTTATATAATAAAATAGAAAGTCTTAAAAATAGTAATTACAACAAAAGATGAGGAGGTTTAAAAATCTCTCCTTAAACTAAGTGAACATAAAATAGAAACATAATTTAAAGGGGTGACTTGCTTGATGGTTGTCCTACTGTCTCATCAGCCATTCATTCCTTCAGCTGAAGGATGTTAAGCATAGGCCTAACCTTGGGATGTTTTCCTGGCCTGATGCGCAGTTGTCCAGTGAAAACCACATCTGAAAGAGGAGGCAACATATAGGAGGAAGTATGTGTAAGATAACGCAACATAATCCATTGGCTTTGTGGCTTTACCAAGTATCTCCAATACTTCTCCCAATCCATTTTTTCCAGCTTTCTGATGTTTTCCTCTTTGACCTTTGAAACTTCTTGCCATTGCCTTATCAAATATTTCACAATAGGAAGCGAACTGGGACGACATCTATCAATAAGAATGGCAGCGATGAGATTTTGACTGGCAATTTCAAGGATGTTATTAGCCACATATTTTGCTTTGAAGATGGCCTCTTTCAGCATGTTTCAATTGTGTGTCCTAGTCAGAAAAAAATATTTCCTTTTTAGAGTCCTCAATCCTGGGCAGGTTGGCCTTTCGGCCATCAACAGTATCCTGCCAGGTGACATACTATGAAACTTTATCATCATTCCCATCGGACTTGATCCCATGGTATGATATTCAATTCATCAATGAATCACTATGCTCACATAATTCAAGGATATTTGATAACTTTTGGTAAAAAATAACTTGTTGTTCTATTAGTGGGGTATTTGATTCCAATGTTTCTTTTCTAAATTCATCTATCTTTGGATTATCTTTCAATTTCTCTATAGTAAACTGAAATTGATGAATTTGAGTGTCCTTTGAAGTGATTTCATTTTGGTGATGTAATTTCAATTGGTCCATGCTCTCTTAGAGTTGTGTTACCTGTATCTATATTTTTTGGTTGACGTTTTGCTTCTCTGCATGTAGCACATGTTCTAATTGGATGATTATTTCATCATTTTCTTTCATCAATTTTTGAACCTCAAAATCTTTATCTATAGTTGCATATGCATAAGCTCCTGTGAACTAGGTCAGACGAGTTAGATCCTGTGAAGGATCTGCTTGTGAATCTTTCCAAACAACTTCCATTGAAACATCTCCTGGGAAAAGGAGTTGAGATTTCTTTATTCTTCTTCTTATCCTTTATCTTCTCATAACTGCTTTATGTTTAGGACTATAGAATATATTCAAAGGATGGATTTCCTCAATTTTTAGTACAATTTCTGTAATGGGGAAGGTCGGGATGAATTCAACTTTATTTTTGCTAACTAACTTGTCAAAGGGCCCAATAGTGAATGAGTCCTAAATTTTTCTTTGAGGCATTTTCACAATCTGTTGGTGACCAGTATTCATCACTTCTTGATCCCCTTGGATTTTTTGGTTAAACTCCTTCCACACATCATTCAAATTACTTGGGAAATCTAATTCCTTGATTTGAACTTCAGCAGATTTATCTTCTTCATTTTTACCAAGGACTTCAGTATCCTTAGGTGTCAGTTCTTTTTCCTTTTCCTTATGTGTTAAGGGTTGGGAGAATTGCAGTATTTTCAATGGAATTCCTTCTAATCTCTTGTTCATGTACTATTCAAAACTTGGAAATTGTTTTGGATGGAGGTGTAGGGCTGCTAACTTCTGAACTGCAAAGCAATTATAGAATAAATCAAATAAGTCATCGAACTCATCATATTCATGTACAAAAGGTCTGATTTTAACTTGGGTGGTAAAATCATTGGCGACTTTATTCAGGTCATATTCTCTACTTGAAATTGTAAACAATTTCAAACATTCAATTTGGCTGACCTCTAAAACTGAATGCTTATAATTTTCCAAGGCGTAAACACCACAATTAATTGGAAAGGAGGGTGATTATGCTTTCTTAGCTTCCTTAAGAAACTTGGTTAATCTGTTGCCAAAAGTTTGATAAGCTAATTCTCTTATGAGAAGCTTATCATGAACATATAATGGTAACACAAGTAGCCGAGCCAAGCTCCCAAACACTTTGACATAGGTAAACAGTTCTTCTTCAAAACATTTTCCAATGGAGGAGAAATCAGTTTGAGCTTTTTTTTGACAATCTGGGGGCTTTCTCATTGAACGCCACTTGAAACAAAGGGAGCATAAATCCATGGCAGACTTTATATAAATGGTTTTCATATTTTGACTCCCATAACATGTTATGATATACATGAATTGGGAGAGGGTCCTAGGTAGTCCATTTCCAACCCATGGATGGAAAATTTGAAGTGAAACATACAACATCCATGATATAAGCACTCATATAAAATGTGGGGGGGGGGGGGGAATTTTGGAGGAAATAGAACGATTTTTCCTGTATTCCAAAATTTGAGTAGCAATATTGTTGGAAAAAAATGTTCCCCAATCCATAATATAAGAGTCTGTGACTGCTTCCATTAGGGGAACCCATTCAACTGAAAATTTGGTAGTGTTAGGATGCCCAAAGAGCCTAGACATCATTGCAGCAACATAACAGTAGGTACTAGCAAGGGAGTCATTAGAATACATACCCTTGTCATCATTTTTGTGTTTATTTGGGTTTCTTCTCCATTTCTTGATTGGATTTTACAAATGCGCAAGTACTGTAATAATGGAAACAATTAAACGAATGAAACTTGGCACACTGTGAATACATGAATTCAATGCTTCTTGCAGTCAAATAATTTTGGAGGCATAGGCTATAAAACCATTAAGTTATGGAATTAATGGTTGATATGGGTTGATGTTCCCATGTAATCATTCCAACATTAAAACAATATTTGTCGCATCACAGTGTTACTCGTGTGTGAATCTATATGAAATGTTGATCAGCTACATTTTTCCGATTGCGATATCGCAATCGCAATATCAGCGAATATGGATGAAAGGAAAGAGTGGTTACGTTGTGAAAGTGTGATGCGATAGATTATATCGCATCAAGTAAATGTGGAGGGTGACATTAAGACCTTCGGGGTAGAGTTGTGAAAAGTGATTTGAGGTCTACAATTTGCCTACATGTTGGAAGTGGGTCCTGTAAGCTTTTCCTTACAGAATTTGTTTGGAAAATGCCTTTTCCCTTTATAAAATCACTTTGATATATATAGAGTCACAATATGTATTGAGTGGATTTTAAGAGCCATATGTGTTTCATTGTGATATTGCGATTGCAATTTTGTGATCATTATCCGCTTTAATGTTTTTAAGGCCAAAATTCAAGTTTTTTACCCCCCTTTGATTCCTATTTCTATATAAATGAATCACTTTAAGGGTCTTATTTGTTTTACTCTAAAAATTTAAAAAGGGTCCCATTATTTTCTAAGGTAACTAAGCTAAAATAATGGGGGTTGTTGAATAGCACAACAATTGGCGATTCACTTGAAGAACCAGTTATCTCTGAAAAACAATTTCTTAGTATTATTTTAAATAAGTGAAAACAACTTAAGGAAACAAGATTTGTCTTCAAAATATTTGAATGAATAAAATTACTCTGAAAAAAAACTCATCTTTATTGTTAGTCTTTCAGAAATCTTTCATAAATAAATATCTTTGTTCATCTACATCAATCATTAAATAGTTTAAAAGATAAAGTAAGTGTCTCTTTGTAACTTAGCCTTTTGATTTACTCTTTTTGTCATAAGTAGAGCCACTGCTACCAGCAGGCATTCATATCCTTGACAAGGTTACCTTTTAACCATCAATGATTCAGTATCCCATCCATTTATTATTACAATTATTTGAGATAAATTCTTAATCATATAACTTGTATTTATTTTTCTTAAAAAGTCATTGTCCTCGCTTGATGACCAAAAAGTAACAATGCCATTCACTAGTTATAATTGAACTGAACAAGTTGGCTCGTGACAAGACCCCTTGTCTTATGATTATTAATAATCATGAGCCATTACCCTGGTTTGATATGCAGTAATGATAATGCCATTTTATTATTTACCTATGATCATGGTAAGTAGGCTCATCATGAGACCTCTTATCCTTTTAAGTTTTTTTATATTTTTGAATTACACTCTAAAAAAAAAATTAATGGATGGGGAGAATCATTGACTCCTTAAGAGTATTGGATGAAAATTTAGAGTTAGAGATGCTTAGTAACAAAAATTCTTTACTTTTTAAGGATGAACCTTTTCTGATTGATAATAAAGTAAAAAGACTTTACAAACTTCATGTTTATAAAATTTACAATTTCAATGGAAAAATATTTCATATTTGTATAGTATTCTTTAAATTTTTTCAAGTTTTGTAGTTATTTCCTTAAGAATTTTTATTCTTCAAAAATAAAAAGACATAAAATAATTCAGAGGTATTGCGAAAAACCAAAAGTATGTAATTAAAAATTATTTTCATAAAAATGTAAAAGTATAAGTATAGTACATTTAGAAGAAACTTTTCTTCTAATAAAATAATGTTTTCAAAATCAGCCCATTGACAGGAAGAAAATATTTTCTCCCTTGAAGATCTTGTAACATGAAGATTGATGGGTCAATTTATTCTATAATTTGAAATGGTCCAAGCCACATTATTTGGAATTTTTTATGCTTACCTTATTACTCATGTGCCTTATCCCACTTAAGAACGAGGTCTCCAACTTGGAATGTTTTTGGGGAAACAAAATTTGCATCAAAAGAATTTTTCACTATCTGTTGGTGTCGAGCATGAGTTCATTTGGCTTTTTCTCTTTCCTCTTCCATTTTAAGGATCTAAGATAGTATTAATTGTAGGGAAGAAGAAGGTACTTCGTCAATAAATTGAACTAGGGCTAATTAAGGAAGAGCTAAACTTGATGGAATTACAGCTTATTTCCCATAAATTATATTGAATGGAGAATTTCCTATAGAGGCCTTTTGAGTAATCCTATCTGCCCATAGTGAAAATGTTAAAGACTTGTGCAAGTTTTTCTAGCTCTGATCAATATTCCTTTTATGATTCTTATGAGATTTGTATTTTTTGATTATGCTAAACCATTCCCTTGGGGATAGTAGTTAGCAGAGTATTTAAGTTTAAAACCTATTTTGAGGGCAAATTCAGTCATACTATTTCCCGAAAAATAATATGCATTATCAAACATAAGTGCATTGGGTAAGCCAAACCTGGTAATAATGAATTGATCGATAAATTCCATAATGACTTTAGAGTTAGCTACCTTTAGTGGAACAAATTCCACCCACTTAGTAAAATAATTTGTTGCAATGAGATTGTATTTATGTTGTTTGGTTGAGTTAGGAACAATCTCACCTATGATGTCCAATCCCCATTGCTAAAAATGTTTCTCAATGTTGACTGGCTGCAAGGGTAAAGCTGGTTTTCTTTGTCTTCCCACAGCAGTTTGGCATGTTTTGCATTTTCTCACACATGCATGAGCGTATTTAAACAATGTGGGCCAATAATATCCTGCATGAAGGATCTTACGCGCGGCAGTATCTCCTATTAAATGTCCACTTGCAGGTCCATCATGGAGTTCCTGCAAAACCCTCCGTGCTTCAAATTTCTCAAGGCATCTTAGTAGTACAAATTCATAGTTTTTTCTAAATAAAACATTGTCTATGATATGATATTGACTAGCTTTCAATATTAAAGCTCTTCTTATTTTTTAGTTGAGTTATGTAGGAGCATATCCATTTTTTAAATAAAAGATAATATCATTATATTGTGATTCAGGGTCATTCATGCTTACCTCAACAATGTGTACAGTGTTACCTGTCTCTTCATCATATGATATGTTGGATGCTCCAGAGATTAATCTGCATATACCTTGCCCTTTGATGATTTTGGTTGGTCTTATTTCAATGTCATATTCTTGCAGAGCAGTTACACAATTTTCTCTCTTTTCTCCTATTTCCTTTTGAATAAGTAGTTTCCTTACTGCGGAAAATGGAAATATTACCTTGGTGTGTGTTTTTAAAAAAAATTCTTAAGTGCTTTAAATATCTGTAAACAACAAACGCTTGTTTTTCCACTTCTGAATAAATTAGTTCAGCACTTTTAATATTTGAACTAAAGAAATAAATGGGGGCTTCAATCTTTTGATCATTGATTTGTGTTAACACAACAACATAAGATGTTTAAGATGAAAAATTGTATAAAATGAAATGATTAGAAAAAATTGGGGTAGTCAGAGAAGGAGCATTCATGATGGCTTGCTTGATTAGATCAAAAGCTTCTCTTTCATTGTGTCCCCATTTGAAGGTGCATTTTTCTTAAGAATTACTTGCAATGGTTAAATAATTTGAGAAAAGTTTGGAACAAATATTTTGACAAAATTTATTTGTCCTAAAAAGGATTTCATGCATTTTCTATTATGGGGATGAGAGAGTTTAGAAATTGTTTGTATCCTTTCTGGATCTATGCAAATGCCTTCTTTTGAGACAATAAATCCTAAAAGTTTACCTTCACTTAAAGCGAAATAATATTTTTTGGGATTTAAAGAAATTCCATATTTTAAAAAGCATTCAAGGATTTTTTTAAGATCATGATAGTGGTCACTTCTTTTCTTGGAGTAAATGGTTATATAATCTAAATATACAACCATCGTTTTATTTATCAGTCCTTTGAAAACAGTGTCCATTTCTCTTTGAAAAGTTGCTCCTGCATTGATTAGGCCGAAAGGCATTTTATTGTAGGCATAAGTGTCCCATTTAGTTATAAATGTAGTCTTTAACCTATCTTCAGGATGAACCAGAACCTGATTTTAGCCTGAAAATCGATCAAGGAAAGACATTAATTCAGATCCAGAAAATGATTGCAAAATTTGTTTCATCGGTGGTAATGTGAAATTTTTTTATAAGTAAGCTTTGTTTAAGTTCCTAAAATCTATACAAATGTGAATATCACGATTCTTTTTTCTAACATGGACTAAGTTTGAGACCCACTTTGAATGCCTAAGACTGAAGATAATCTTGGCCTTAAGGAGTTTTTTAGTTCACTTTTGATTTGACTTCAAGATCAGGGTGGATTTTCCTTAACTTTTGTTGTATAGGCTTTTCAGTGGATTTCATTGGGATGGTATGTTGGATGATGGAGGTATCATACGATTTGAGCTCTTCATATTTCCATGCAAATATGTTCTTGTATTTCTTCAGTAAGTGAATGAAGTTTAATCTTTCATTAGGTGAAAGACTAAGTCCTAAGTTAATGTTCTAAGGGTTGAGATCTTTGCCAAGGTTTACTAGTTCAAACCTTAAAGTTGAACTTTGTAGCTCAGAATTAGTAACCCTTTTGAATATTTATTTGAGATCATAGATATCTTCAAGCTTAACTACAAACTTAGGTATAAAATTTTCTTCAAGTTTCTGGTTCAATTGCCTTTCATGTTCATCTTCATCAATTAATTGATCATCATATGATCCTTCTGATGTAAGAAAAGTTATAACACCTTCATCATAATTGAATACTCTCCAATTAGTAACATTATCAGGAATAGATGGGTGAAAAATCAACTCTATAGAAAATCTATCTGGAATATAATCTTCTGAAGGAATAAATCTAGATGCTACATTAGCTAGAAGGTTTGCACTTTCATTCTGAATTCTAGGAAATACGAGATATTGAATGCTAAAAAATGTGAGGTAAGAGATTGTACCAATGACTGGTAAAGTTTAAGATGACCATAAATACAGTGTATAGTATTTCTTACATGTTTTACAATTATTTCAGAATCACCATATACCCTGAGGTATTTGACACCCAATTCCATTGCTTTGTATAAGCCTTGGACGAGTGCCTCATATTCTGTGGTATTATTTGTGCATTCAAATTCAAGCTTGCGTGCCAGCATTGTCTTTTTTCCTTCTGGATGAATTCGTATACAACCATCTCCTGCTCCACCGGATTTTGATTCATCAAAGTATAGTTTCCATAACAAAGTGCTAAAACAAGGTTTATCTATGATATTTATACACTTGGAAGAGTCTGACTAAGAAAAATTTTCAATTTGAGAATTAAATGAGTTGGTGAGAAATGGAGATTTATGAACATTAAAATTCCCCAAAAAATATTTAGCAAAGTAATTTCTTAGAATGGTATTAGTAAAATTCATGGGTTCATTCTCATCTTCGAATTCGTTCATTGAGTATTTCATGTGTTTTTCATGGTCTACTCAAATTTGATTTGGCTTACCATTATAGGGAAGCCACATATGAGACCAATAAGTTGCAAAATAACCTTGAATATTTTCTGACCAATCTCTACTTAGGATTAAATTGTAAAATTCAGGGATATCAACAACTAAAATATCAATCACTTGATGTACTTTTGAATTGGATGCTAGTCTGATGAGGACTGAATTCATTTCTCCCAATATCTTAACTTTAGTTATGTCTAATTACACAATGTTTACTGTAAACTTTTGAGGAGCAATGTTCAATTTCAAACAAATGGAATATGGCATGATACTTGAAGAGGCTCCAGATTCAATTAAACAATTATGCACATTTTTGTTGAATACTTCAAAAGTTAAAAGGAAGGGAGGAGTATGCGAATTAGATCTGTCTCTTATTAAAATAGCATCACTTCCATCATTTTTTTCAAGTGAATCACTAGGATGTTTACCAACTCCTTTTGAAGCTTTGGAATTAACATGCACAGGTAAGGATGAAGCAGGTACTACATTCAGTTCCTTGAGTAAAATTTTATCTTGTTGTTTTAATTTGCTAAACTCATGTATGGAGATATTTTCCTTTATCTTCTTCATGTCTTCCACTATATTATATTCAATAGTATCAAAGTCCACTAATGTCTTGGATGTAAATGGAAGAGTAGAAGAAGTTGGGTTTGATTGAGGTGGATTTTTTTTATTACCAACTTTATCCTTAGCAACAGAGGATGGAGACTTTTTCTTTTGAGGAGACTGAGGGAGGTCAGTAGAATTTTTACTTCTAGTGTTATTTGTGCATTCAAATTCAATTATGCATTCCAAAATTGTCTTTTCACCTTCCAAATTGATTAATATACAACCATCTCCTGCACCTTCACCGAATTTTGATCCATAAAAGTATAATGTCCAAACCAAAGTATTAATACAAGTTTTATCTATGATATTTATACACTTGGAAGGGTCTAACTAAGAAAAATTTTTGATATGAGAAATAATTGAATTTGGTAAGAAATGGAGATTTTTTAGCATTAAAATTCCCCAAAAAATATTCAACAGAGTAATTGCCAAGAATTTTATTAGTAAAATCCATGGGTTGATTCTCACATTCGAATTTAGTTACTGAGTATTTCATGTGTTTTTCACGGTCTACTCAGATTTGATTTAGATTACCATCATAGGTAAGCCACATATGAGACCAATCAGTGGAAAAATAACCATGAATATTTTCTAACCAGTCTCTAATTAGGATTAAACCATAAAATTCAGGGATATCAGCAACTAAAATATCAATTACTTGATGAACTTTTGAGTTGGATGCTAGTCTGATAAGGACTGAATTCATTTATCCTAATACCTTAACCTTTGTTCTGTATAATTACACAATGTGTACAATATACTTTTGAGGAGAAATGTTTCACTTTAAACAAACAGAATATGGCATGATGTTTGAAGAGGCTACATAGTCAATTAGACAATTATGCAAATTCTTGTTGAATACTTCAAAAGTTAAAAGGAAGGGAGGAGTATGCGAATTAGATTTGTCACCGATTAAAATAGCATGAATTGCATCAATTTTCTCAGGTGAATCACTAGGAGGCTTACCAACTCCTTTTGAAGCTTTAGAAGTAAAAGGGGCAGGTAAGGATGAAGCAGGGGTTTCATTAAGCTCTTTAAGTAAAATTTTATGTTGTTGTTTTAATCTGCTCAACTCATGTATGGAGATATTTTCCTTTATCTTCTTCATGTCTTCCACTATATTATATTCAATAGTATCAGATACCACTAATGTCTTGGATGTAGATGTAAGAGTAGAAGAAGTTGGGTTTGATAGAGGAGAAGGAGTTTTTTTTTAACAACTTTATCCTTAGCAACTTTATCAGTAGAATATCTACTTATAGTGTTAACTAGAAGTGCCTCATGTTCATCTTCATTGTGAGATGTTGGAAGGATAAAGTCCCATAATCTATGAAATTTGACTAATTCTTCATCTTTTGATTCTTCTGCTGATGATATTTAATGATCTTGATGTTTGTCTTGATCTGATTCAACATTCGAGATTACATTTGGAGGTTGGCAAGCTTGAGTTTTATTAAAAGATCTGAAAGGTTTCTTCGAAGATTATTCAGCTACTTGTTTCTTTATTTCAACCATATTGTTCGACATAGTTTTGATAACCTTTTGTAATCCCTCAATATCGTAAGGATCTCTAGATGTTTTCTTTTTTGGTTCATCCTTAAATGAAAACTTTTTAATTTTTCTTTCCTCATGTGAAGTTTTATTTTCTAAAGCAAGAATTATTTTTTCAACAGAAAGATCTTCTTTCATATTTTCTACCAATGTAGAATTATTGGCTCTATCTACAAAAATAACAATATTAGAAGGAATAGAGGATATGTACCATTCTATTTGTACATCTACCCCATGCTTAGATGTGGTTGGGATTTTATTGAGCAATTTATTAAATCTGGAGTTGAAATATTTTATCTTTTCCCCTGTATTTGCTTTAAGATTGGAAATGTCATTGATAAGAGTAGCAGTAGTATGATCATCACCAAATTTAGTAGGTAATTGTTCTTCAAAAATATCACAGCTAGTAATAGTGCCTGATGGTAGTCAGAAATGCCATGGTCCAACTGATCCTTGAAAAGTATTGGGAAATAATATAACTATGTAAAATTCTTCAGTGACATCATTAAGATTCATGGTAAGCATAAAATTATGGAGATGTTCTTCTGTAGGTATACCATCATCTGGATTATACTTAGGCAACCATCTTTCAGGATGCTTAGGTAGAGGATGAAGAGGACCTGGTAATTGAATAGCTCCAAGATTCGTCCAAGGTCTAGCTGCCATTGTGTGAACTGGAGGATCAGTTTTCCCTGAAGAAGGATTTGGAGTGGAAGAAGTAGTTCCAGTAGTGGTTGTTGGTGTAGAAGAAACAACTATGGAACTAATACTGCTTGAGGAAAAATTTGTAGACTAGGAAGAAGAAGCAATGTGAATTTATGAAGAAATTATTTGAGAAGATGTAAAATAAGAAGAAATAAATGATAGAGTTTGAGGGGTATAAGAGGATTGAATATCACTAGTAGATGATTGAGTTTCAGATATCGTATATTTCCTACAGTGAGAATGGAGAGGAAAATCAAAAGGGATTAGTCCAAGATTTTCACTCTTAGAACGGGTTAATACACCCGTGCCATCAAATATTAAAGTAACACTTCCTTATGAGGCTTTAGAAACTACAAGATTCTCTACCGAAATAGAAATTTATTCCAATTTTTTTATTAAGGTTTGTACTTCGGGTGATTTTGAGTATAATCTAAAGAGACTTCTTTATGAATAGAACTAGGAGACTTAGGGGGGAGATTGAAAAACTTTTGATCTAAGAATATGATATCTTGAACCAAGACTAGAAGTTGTAGGAGAATTGAAGGGAGAACGACTATTTTGATCGTATTTGATTTTTGGATTAAGCTTTGGTGCCATTCATAGTTTGACGGCCCTCCTTCTAACACCAAAAATGTCGAGGTCCCGAAAATTGGTGCAACAAAATCAGGGAAAACCACTCGGTTGGGAACTTGAAAACCATCCCTTTTCCGTTTGGTATGGTGGATCCGACAAGATTTATGGGACCAGTTTCCTAGTGAAATATAATTGGGTGAATGGATGGGATTATAAATGTTTGTAACTTGGTATATGGGAGTGATAACAAGCTTGAAGTAAATAATATACCTATCTATATCTATGTATTCTGGGATGAATTATATTCTCTGTTCAGTTTATAAAGATGATCTTTCAGCAAATGTAAATAAATATTATACAAACACTTAAAAAAAATTGAAATAATTAATTTAATTAAATAAATTGGATAAGGCTATATCACAACTATTTGCTGCATGTATTGAATATGTACCGAAAAGATAACAATCTAACATGTTCAATAGTGAGTTAATGCCTAATTGTTTTTCAATTAGATACATAAAACAAAACACCATAAGAAAAATTAACCATTTCTCATTTGGAACAAAATATTAACATATAGGATAAAAGTACCATGTACACGCAAACTCTACTCATTTTAGAAATGGTATTTGGTCCAACCCTTTCTATTAAGAGAACTTTAAGAGTAAAAAAGTGTGACTTCTGTAAAGTATTCCTTTCAAAATTTCAGGACCCCTTCTTCAAAGACATGCAGGGGTTTATATAATAAAATAGAAAGTCTTAAAAATAGTATTACAATAAAAGCTGATGAGGTTTAAACAACTCCCCTTAAACTAAGTGAACATAAAATAGAAACAAAATTTAAAGGGGTGACTTGCTTGATGGGAGGTTGGCCTAGCCTGATGCGCAGTTGTCTAGTGAAAACTGCATCTGAAAGAGGAGGAAACATATAGGAGGAATTATCTGTAAGACAACGCAACATGAGCCATTGGCTATGTGGCTTTACCAAGTATCTCCAATACTTCTCCCAATCCAGTTTGTCCAACTTTCTGATGTTTTCCTCTTTGACCTTTGAAACTTCTTGTCATTGCCTTATCAAATATTTAACAATAAGAAGCGAACTGGGAGGGAATCTATCAATAATATTGGCAGTGATGAGATTTTGAATGAAATTTTAAACAATGTTATTAACCACATATTTTTCTCTACAAATGGCTCTTTCAGCATGTTTCAATTGTATGTCGCAGTCAGTAAAAAATGTTTCCTTTTTAGAGTCCTCAATCCTGGGCAGGTTAGCCTTTTTTCCATCAGCAATATATTTTCAGGTGACATACTATGAAACTTTATCATCAATCTCATCGGAATTGATTCGCTGATCTGATATTCGATTCATCAGTGAATCGCTCTACTCACATAATTCAAGGATATTTGATAAATTTTGGCAAAAAATAACTTCTTGTTGTGCCAGTATGGTATTTAATTCCAATGCTTCTTTTCTAAATTCATTTGTATTTGGATTATCTTTCAATTTCTCTACAGTAAAATGCAATTGATGAATTTGAGTCTCCTTTGAACTAATTCCAGTTTGGTGTTGTAATTTCAATCATTCCATGCTCTCTTGGAGCTGTGTAACCTGTACCTGTAGTTGTTGGTTGATGTTCTGCTTCTCTACCTATAGCTCATGTTCTAATTGGATGATTCTTTCATCCTTTTCTTTCATCAATTGTTGAACCTTAGAAGCTTTATCAATAGTTGCATATGCATAAGCTCCTTTGAACTAGGTCAGGCAAAGTAAATCCTGTGAAGGATCTTCTGTTGAATCTTTCCATACAACTTCCATTGAAACATCTCCCGAGACAAGGAGTTGAGATTTCTTTGGTATTATTCTTTTTCTTTGTCTGCTCATATCTGATTTATGTTTAGGACTATAGAATATATCCAAAGGAGGGATTTCCTCAATTTTGAGTACAATTTTTGTAGTGGGGAAGGTCGGGATGAATTCCACTTTCTATGTGCTAACTAACTTGTCAGAGGGCCGAACAGTGAACAACTCTTGACTTTTTCTTTGGGCGTTTCCACAATATTTTGGTGACCATTAATCATCACTTATTAATCCCCTTGGATTTTTTGGTTAAACTCCTTCCACACATCACTCAAATTACTTGGGAAATCGAATTCCTTGGTTTTAACTTCAGAAGATTTATCGTCTTAAATTTTACTAGGGACTTCAGTATCCTTAGGTGTCGGTTCTTTTTCCTTTTCCTTTTGTGTTAAGGGTTGGGAGATTTCCAACATTTTCAATGGAATTCCTTCTAATCTCTTGTTCCTGTATTGTTTAAACTTTGGAAATTGTTGTGGGTGGAGTCATAGGAATAATAACTTATGAACTGCATATTAATTATCGACTGACTTAAATAAGTCATCGAACTCATCCTCATGTACAAAAGGTCTGATTTTAACTTGGGTGGTAAAATCATTGGCGACTTTATTCGGGTCGTATTGTCTGTTTGAAATTGTAAAAAAATTCAAACATTCAATATGGCTGACCTCTAAAATTGCATGCTTATAATTTTCCAAGGCATAAACACCACAATTAATTGGAAAATAGGGCCATGATTCTTTCTTATCTTCCTTAAGAAACCTGGTTAATCCATTGCCAATAGTTTGATAAGCTACTTCTCTTGTGATAAGCTTATCAAGAACATATAATGGTAACACATGCGGCCTATCTAGGCTCCAAAATACTCTAACATAGGTAAACGTTTCTTCTCCAAACCATTTTCCAATGGAGGAGAAATCAGGTTGAGCTTCTTTTGACAATCTAGGGGATTTCTCATTGAACACAGCTTGAAACAAAGGGAGCATAACTCCATGACAGAATTTTTAAAAATGGTTTTCATACTTTGACTCCCATAACATGCTATGATAGACATGAATGGGGAGAGGGTCATGGGTAGTTCATTTCCAACCCAAGGCCGGAAAATATGAAGTGAAACATACAACATCCATGATATAAGCACTCATATAAAGCGGGGGGGAATTTCTGAAGGAAATAGAACGATTTTTCCTATATTCCAAAATTTGAGTAGTAATATTGTTGGGAAAAATGGTTCCCCAATCCATAATATAAGAGTGTGTGAATTCTTCCATTAGGGGAACCCATTCAACTAAAAATTTGGTAGTGTCGGGCTGCCCAAAGAGCCTAGACATCATTACAGCAACATAAAAATAGGGACTAGCAAGGGAGTCAGTAGAATACATACCCTTGTCATAATTTTTGTGTTTATTTTGGTTGCTTCTCCATTGCTTGATTGGATTTCACTTCATCTCATTCTCGTTGGTGATTTGCGCGAGAAATTCCTTGGCGTAGAACTTTTCTGGGTCTAGGATGTGGTACATCAACTTCAAGTCTTCGGCTTTAAAGGAACCTATCACCATTCCTCTGCTGGCTAAGAAATTCATGTCCCCAATGTTGAGGTTGTCAATTATCCATCTAACCATATCAGTATATGGTAGGATTTTAGGGCGTGCAGCAATTCGATGCAAAAAATAATTGGTCACTTCTTCTGTAGTAGCTTATGAGGAATCAGAAGCATCAGCAGTAACTTTCCTTTGAACCCTATCAGGTTTCTCATCCTCAAACAGTTTGTACATCGCTTCCCAGGAGGAAGATCCACTTTGAGGTCCACAATTTGTGTCTTTAAACAGAGGAAGCATCTTTGTTCTTTCGCTTACAATAGGTGCAGGATTCACATGGGCCATAGGTTTCTTAGCTTTCTTCAGATATTTCGACATCTCCAAATAAATATGTTTATTTATACTCACTTGTGAACAATAAGAAATGATAAGTAGAAAGAGGAAACTTTTATTTTACAAATGCACAAGTACCCTAATAATGGAAACAATTAAACAAATGAAACTTGGCACGCTATGAATACATGAATTCAATGCTTCTTGCAGTCAAATAATTTTGGAGGCATAGGCTATAAAATCGTTAAGTTATGGCATTAATGGTCAGTATGGGTTGATGTGCCCATGTAATCATCCCAACATTAAAACAAGATTTGTCACATCGCGGTGTTACTCGTGTATGAATCTTTATAAAATTCTGATCGGCTACATTTTGTCGATTGCGATATTGCAATCACAATATTGGAGAATATGGATGAAAGGAAAGAGTGGTTATGTTGTGAAAGTGTGATGTGATAGATTACATTACATCAGGGAATTGTGGAGGGTGACATTAAGACCGTCGGGGTAGAGTTGTGAAATGCGATTTGTGATATGTGATTTGCCTACGTGTCGGAAGTGGGTCCCGTAAGCTTTTCCCTATAGATTTTTTTTGGAAAATTCATTTTCCCTTTATAAAAGCGCTTTGATATACATAACATCGCAATATGTGTTGAGTGGATTTTAAGATCCATATGTGTTGCATTGCGATATTGTGATTGATATTTTGCAATCATTATCTACTTTAATGTTTTTAAGGCCAAAATTCAAGGTTTTTACCCCCCTTTGATTCCTATTTCTATCTAAATGAATCACTTTAAGGGTATTATTTTTTTTACTCTAAAATTTTAAAAAGGGTCCCAACCCAAGGGTGTTGTTGAATAGCACAATGGTATGTCAACCCAAGGTTTATACAAACTCGAGAGGTATCATGTATTGTATACGAATCCATATTCCTTATTACTCCTAATGCACAGTAATTTATGAAAGAAAATATCTTCTTGATAAATTGAAATGGGGTAATCATGCAGATAAATAGTTGCTAACCTAGTTTCCTCAATAAAAAATAAAATTAATTACAGGGAATGAAGTTGTATAAATAAAATTTATTGCAAAAAATGAAGTTGCAAAAAGTAAAGGTTATGCTACTTTGCAGGGAAAGGAAATTGTCAACTAGAAATCTATAAACAAGTTAGCAAAAATCCTTTCCTATTGTGGTTTTAAAGTAGGCTAACAATAAGTAAACTTTAAATGGTAATATTAAATGTACTTATATCAAACCTACATAAAAATAATCAATAAAACCCTACGACAATAATCAGAATATGAAAAAGTACAGATAATATGACAAACTCATATTCAATGGAAAAAGAATTTTATTTCATAAATAAATGAAATACACCTATGGAGGAAATATGATTGAACACAAGTCACCATGATCTCCTTCATAGCAGGGTTCTTTGCTCCCTTTCCTATGGTTGAAGGCTTTACTCTGTTTGGTAGCATCGAGAAGAAACACAATACATAACTCAATCGAAGAGTTCGAAAGTCACAAGATCAAAACAATGTTGATGAAAATGGCTATCGTAAAGAGAGTGGATAAAACCTCTATATATATAATAAAATGCTATATTAGTCTTGATATAGTCAAGTAATAAAATATTTTTTGGAGCAAACCAAGATCTAATTGTTATGAGTATTTTATTATGTTTGGGAGAGGAAAATATTAAAGAAATGGTCAATAGTATTTGTTTAATTAACTAACTCAAAAAATAATGATTAATTGAGTTAATCAATAAAAATGGGTGAAATAATTAATAAACAAAATGGGTCTATTTAATTATTTCTAAGTGAAATCACAAAATGGGTTAGAAATAATTATTAAATAATGATTAATAAAGTATTCCTAGGAGAATGTTGTGAAAATTAAGGAATAATAAATAAATAATGATTTATTTAAGTATTCCTATGGAAATGGGAAATGTGAGTGAAAACAAATTTAATCATTTTCACTTAAATATGTAAATATGAAAATAACATGAAATTAAATAACTTTTTGGGTTATTTCCATATGGGTGAATTAATTAAGCGGAAATAACTTCTTCTTTTTTTCATAGTGGTTCACGTTCCTATGTGCCCGCACACATGTACTAGCTACATCCACGGTCTTAATGAACCGCAGTAAATCCTCCCGAAGGGATCTACTGTCGGCCTAACACTGAGGCCTAACCCCGCGGGCGTCTAGGAGATTTGATCCCGTGACCTCTCAATCTGGGAGTACTTCCAAGCGGGGACTCAACCAATTGAGCTAACCCTTGGGGCTTTAAGCGGAAATAACTTACGAAAAATGGTTCTCTAAATTATTTCCTATGGTGAAAGTGGTTTTTAATATGTAAAACCCATATTACATGGTGTATTTTGATCAACCTAGTGAAAAATGATTAGGTGATCACTTTTTTAGGTGGTAACATATTTCCCCCCAATATATGAGTGTTAGGAGCACATCATATGATCGAAATACATTATAGTTTTCCTTTCACGAGACGTGAGAAGAGTTTATGGAGAAAGAGGAAGTCACTATTATTAGGGAAGAACCACATGAGGAAGAGATTTGACCTACTTATAAGTGAAGTGTTTGCAGGTGATGTGTACATGATCTCAATGAGGTGAGGGATGCATACCCATACTTGCCAAAATAACTTAGTAAAAACAAAAATTGTGTGACCAACAAATTTTGTCTAAGAAAAATAATGTATAGTACATAATGTGTTGGCATAAATGGGCAAGAAAATGATACAATGAAGTATATAGTCACATATACATGTGCCTGGAATAAAAAGAACAAGTCTAATACAATTAATGTTGTTGATTTAGGAACATATGACTAAATGCCTCCAAGCTGATGAGAGAGGGGGAAAAGCCTTGTTAAAAATGAAAGGGATATGAAGATCTGATTGAGCCAACTAAATGGATCTCATGCAGTGGGATCTACAATTAGAAGAAACCAAGCTAGTCAAATACACTTATGTAAACCAACAATTAATAAGGGTTGGGATTTCAGTGGGACATGGGTTATCGACATGAAAATGAGAAATGAAAATGATGATGGCTATGGAATGAAGATAAACCAGAATCCCAAAGTGGAGAGTATGCAATGACATGGGCACTAAAATGCAAAAGGGGAATGGTGTTGGAGCTCCCATGTGAGGAAGGCTCTAACATTTGATAGGTGGAAAATGCAAGAGATGGATGGGTTGATCCACCTATCAAAATTTTTGGGTCCCTAAGGCGATATCCACTGAATGATAGACAACCACAATGAATAAGGTGATGTTGTCTAATTTGAAATTCCACAGGGAATTACCCCAAAGGATACCCTCTAAACATGAGTAAATACTGGTTGTGCATGATTAAAATTAACACATGAGTTGACAAGTGAAGAGACAAGATGGTGTCAGAGTACAAACAACAAATAGGAATAATTTGATTTAAACGTGGGGAGACTTAACACCTCGTGCAAAAAAGGGCTTCTAAATTAATTGTCAAATAAACAAAAAAAATGCATACCTAGTATAAAGCTCAAAAATAGCTTTCCAATGGTTCTAATGGTTCATCAAATGGAGCTAGTATGAGCCTGTAATGGCCAGCAAAAAAATGGTGGATTTTTCCTTTATAAAGGGCCTTCCCTCCAATTCCAATTCATTTGTGCATTTGGTTGTTGAATAATTTGGAGAGGAGGAGGAGGAGGCCCTAAATATTGGTGAGCTTGTATAAAAAAAATTGACTGTCGAAATTAATATTTGCGACTTCAAGATTGGTTTCCTAACCCAACTTGTAAATTTCAGTGGTTTAAATTTCTATTTTAGGGCTTATTTGGACTGCATGGAAACCCCACTTATCCTTTTTCATGCCAACGCATCTGTTTGGCCTTTTTCTACATTGAATGTAGGTACTAGGGCATTTAATGCATTGGGGAATGCAAGCTTAAGGTGAAAACCCTACGTTGTGAACATGTGACTAAGGGTCCAAGGATTGATGGGGTTTATTGGCCCTTTGGTTAGCCTTGTGTCTAGACTTTATTATAGTGAGTGTATGAAGCTCTGATACCGACAAAATGATGGTTTTTTGCAGATATTCCAGATTCCAAGGTATTATGGTGAAAATGGAAGTTCAGGAATCTTTGTTCTTAAGTTCAGGAAAACCAAGCAATGAGAGGGGCTCTTGCCCACATGTTACTCAAATTATTTAAGAACACTTTGATGAGGGACAGTGAGCCATTACTCACCCGTCTAGTGAGTTATTGGGCCCCAAGTCATGAGGCCTTTGTGACACAAGACCACCAGATCCTTGTATCACCATCCATGAAACTTCTTTTTGATAAGTTTGCAACCCATGGAGGTGGTAGGAGAGGTACATTCAATATTTCCTCGGGGGAGGCATGTGGACAGGTTCATCAATATACATTGTGTCTCAGGTACCCAAGTAAGGGACTCATCCATTCAAAAACTGGATATAGGGAGATTGGAGACACAGGCTACAACTACAATTGTGATCCACATTTTGGGTAGGCATGCTCTGCATAAGGTATATGAGGTGTATATGGCCTTGGTGGAGAGTGTGATTGCAAGGAATTATTATGGGTGGGACCAGATGTTACTGATGGAATTGAAGTGCTAATTTACTTTGCATCTGAGGGAAACTGTAAGGAAGTTTTATTTTGGGATAATGTTGTGCTTGTTATTCTTTAAGAATATCCCCACTCTTCAACCCCATATCCATATCCGAGATGGGTGCCCACAGAATCCCAAGGTGTGGAACTTGAGGTAGATACTATGACAGGGAAGAGGAGGAGGATTCGGGAGGGTGTTTTGACCTGAGTATTTTGCCCATTAAGATCATATCCCATTGTATATAAAGGATTACCCATACTCTGGTATTAACTTCCAGGGTGATCAAAAGTTACCACTTCCACCTGGACGATAATGGGGCCAAGATGGTACGTGATATGTTATATATGTATTTTATTATCATAGGTTAGAATTTAAATGTATGTGGTATTGATATTTAGACCCGTGACATGTATATATTGCACCGGTGAGGCTAGAAAGTCAAGGATAATGATAAGTAGTGCAAAAGGCCATGGATTGTGGAGCACCTTTGCCTCACAAGAGATAAGAGACAAATGAGTTCATGGATGATTTTAGAGGATATTTGATATAGAAATTAGTGGTGTCAGAAAGTGTGGATGGCACAATCTATAGGATTGGTACACATATGTGTGTGCCAAACTTCCCTTTGAGTGGTGATCCCTTATGAGGAAAGCATGTATGGTCAGTCAGGATATTAGAGATTTACATGTTGGGGGGAGGGGGGGTGGTCCTTGTAGCATGAGACCCTCCAATAAATGATGAGTATACTTAAGGGCTTAGGGTCCCCAGTTTTATACGTAGGATTATAGAATGCTATGGACATGCCGAATGTATTTAGAATAATGGATTCTAAACACTTATATGGATGTTTTCGATACATAATATGATTATGAATTATACTTATATGATCACCATTTGTGATATGTTTTGGTTATCTTCTTATGGATGCATGTTATAAATGCTAATATAAAATGTTGTTTAAAATGGTATCTATGTACTTATTATGTTCTCTAGGAACATGATTGAATGAAATGGATTCAAATTCATGTGCCAAAATCTTAACTCGTAAATATTTTATAAATAGGACAGGGTTATGAAACTGATAAATTTCATTCAATTTCATGATGAGAACTAGGAATTGATACAAACATGCAGGTGAAGGATGTGATGATCAAGGGAATCAACTAACAAATATATCACAACATCATATTCAGATTGATTATTGGTGGAATATCTAATGCAAACACCACTTAATTGAATTAAGGAATGTAATGGGGTGAACATGCCCTAGGTTTTCGAGGCTATATTTTGTGAAAAGAAACTAGCATCATCAGCATAACTGATGTACAATGTGGAAGATGGATCCATCTGAAAGGCATAAGAAGAGAACCAATAATATGACGAAGAATGAAAAAATTCCTACATGATGTGAAAGAAATAAAAATATGCATTCAAGGGAAACTCATAAGGCTATAATTTATTAAGGTAGAGTGAATTATGAGGAATGGGGAGGATCTCTCCTTTATGACCCTCAAGTATATAAGCCATGTTTTCCCAAATACTTTTTGATGATGTAAGGGACTTGCCATAATGGCTCAAACTTTACATTCCCTAGAATATCATGGGCATGTTCATAGACGAGAACTAAATTAACTTCATGGTAGACACGAGGGTGGAACTTGCAGTCATATTGGGATTTAGTGCACTTTTTAGATGATTTGATGGTTTGCAATGCAACTTGGAGGATTTAATTAGTGTGTTTTAGCATAATGAGTCTCTATTCTAAGGGAAAAGTATCTCAGAAGAGTTCAATGGCAAGGTGAAGGGAGGGAATTTGACACTCAATTGGTAATATTGCCTCCTCTCCATGCATGAGGTGGAAAGGAGTGAAACTGGTGGAAATATTAATATAATTTTTATAGGCCCAAAATGCATGGAAGAGCATTAAATGTCCATTGGGCTTGTGCTTATTCACCATTTGTTGAAGCATGGTCTTAAGGATATTGTTGACAGTTTCAACTTTTCCATTCCCTTGTGGGTAATAGGATAATTAATATGGGTACTCAAAACCTAAGAGTGAAGATAGCTCACACTATATTTCATCTTTGAAGTGCCAGGCATGGTCAGAGACCAATTCCTTTATAACCGCAAATCGAGCGATGGTGTGGTTAAAGAAGAAATAGGATGCAGTACCTACAATATTATTAAAATCTGGAATGGCCTCAAATCATTTAGTGAAGTAATCAACAACCATAAAGATGTACTTATGGCCCTTGGAGGAAGTTGGTTTACACTCCATAAATTCAATGGCCCATTTGCAAAAAGGACTGGCAATGATAACAGGATGCAAAGGGGTAGGTGGATCCCTTTCCTTAGGGGGAAATATTTGGCAAGTGGGGCAGTGTTTAACCACCTCAATGTGGTCACTAAAGAGAGAAGGCCAACAATAGATGGTGTGCATGATTTTTTGAGAAATGGAAATTCCAGAGAGGTGACCACCATAGGCACCATTCTGGAAATAATTTAACACTTACTCAGCTTCAACATGAGTGAGTCAATGATGCATAATGGTATCGTCACAACAATGATAAATATCATTGCCCATAAGGAGGTAGTAGGTAGCTTGGTGATGAATATGTCATCAATCATCCCAAATGAGATGATGCAAAAAAAATTGGGTTCGCAAGTACTATAGGATGTCACCATACCATGGGTCATCAGACGATATGGAGAACATGATTTCATCTGGAAGGTCATCATTCAAGGGTGGGTATTGTACATCGGTGACAAATTCAAAATGAACTTAGTGAGTTCCAAGACCTATTAGTCTTTGGCATTAAAATTTCAAATCAAATTCCTAGAGGATAACGATCCAACAGACATAATTCCCATTAACGACCCATCTACTCAACAAGAAGGCCATGAGGTTGGAATTAGTAACCGACCTTGCCAATGCACATCAACATATAATGATCTAGCTTATGTACTTAGAAAAAAATTTCCAAGGCCAACTTTTCCTCATGGGAATATGACACAAAGGTTCCATTAAGGTCATTTCTCAACAAAATATATGATGTGTTCAGTCTCGTCACCATCTTCTTGGAATATGAATCAATCTATCACATATGTGGATGTACAAGAAAAATTCCTTCTCAAATTTATGTGGACTAATCAAAAGAGTAGAGGTGAGGACACATTTAAGTGCATCAAAGGATTTTTGATCTTGATCATCCCATATAATATAATGTCAGGTCAAAGGAGATGAAGAAACCCATGATCGTGGTGGCATATTCTAGAACGAATCTATGAAAGAAGTTGTATTTCCCCTAAAGGATATACAACTAATGTAGGTTGCAAGGAGGAGGGAGATAAATAATATATTAAATCTTGAGAGAATCAATGGTAATTCCAACCTTAGACACTGCAACGAAGCCCAAAATTTGGCTTGCGGGAACGCAAAAGACACACTTAAGAGGGTTAAGGCATATATTATACTTGCGACAATGAAGGAAGATGAAACACAAATATTCTAAGTCTTGCGACCATTGTTTTCAATGAGTAGTGTGATCATCAAGGTAGGAAAGAATAATGCAAGCTAGGTCATGAAAAAGTATGACATGGCACATTGAAAAGTGGCCCTGTCTTTATTCAACCCAAAAGGTGTCACCCTATACAATAAGGTTACCCAAGGACTAGCGAAAGCACTTTTATGTTGCTCTGAAAAAAAAAATACTAATATGGTTATATCCAAAGAATCCATCCATAAATGATAGGACCTCATGACCCACACATTTATTGATGATTTTTTCAATAAAGGGTGTGGGGAAATTATTCATAACTCGAAATTCCATGTAGATATCTATGGTGCCTTGCCTCTTGAATATGGGAATTGAGTTAGAAACCTAGGAAGTATAAGTGAAAGGATAAATGAATTTGGCTTGTTTGAGATTATTTATTCCAGCTTTGATGGCATCTTATTTGGAGTAGATATGAATTTTCTTTTGGAAGATTGGGATGACATTTGGAGAAGTGTTAATGAGTGCTCTAAAATGGTCGGGTCAACTCCAGGCATGTCATAACAATACCAAGTGAATATATATCTGAAATCCTTGAAAAAATCAGTGTAGGTGGAAACTTCTTTATGTTGAAATATGTAACTAGGTCCGGCATTCATAATTTTATATGTAATCATTATTTTATGTATTTAATGAAAAGAGGAAAATACATTTATTATTGCTGTTCTTGAGGCATGGATTTCATGCTCAAGAGAATTTTATTTTTAGCTTAAGCACTCATTGAGTGCTTCTAGGGATTGTTATTTAGTCTACAATGTAGAAATTTTTGAATCTTAAATCTTATGCAGAAATTATTATTATTAATCCATTTAAGCACCTCCTACATCGATAAGTTATCAACTGAATAAATTCAAGTTAACATTGAAGCAAAACACATAACATAGCTCTACCAATTCAGATCTAGAATAAGCACATGCACACATTGACAAAGTGGCATATTTATTTCTGGACAAATAGTACCCGGAAAAACCCAAGGTGGGAAAACAGGTCTCTAGTTGTTGGAGGGTTCTATTATTAAGAATATTTCTGAATACACAACTCTGGGTTCCAGATTTGGAAAACTCGACAAAGAAAACTCTATATCTACAACTCATTGGTTGATCTAGGACCAAAATAATGATTGATCCACACCCTCATATGAGATTTACAGAACTCAGCCAAATCTAGTCCTAGAAACCCTAGCGCTGCCCCTGAAAGGCTCTGTGTCAGCCTTGGATGGCCTCCAAACCCTCAGCACTACTCCAGAAGGGACTGGGTTACCCCAAAATGGGTGATGCAGTCACTACACTACCCCTATAGGGTTTCTTGGGAATTACGTTGTCCTTGCTGCTGTCGCCTTCCTCTGCGTTGTCCTTGAGCTGATCTCTTCTCTGCCTCTTGTGTATTCTAGACCCTGGGATCAGATCATCCCCTAGGTCTAAATTCCCCTCTCTGTAGCTTAAACACTTCTGAGAATTCTTAGTAACCCCGCCCTAGAATCTCAGCTTAGCTTCAGTGCTCTGCCTCTGTGTGTCTTTACAAATGACCCCAAGCCTGCCTTTCCTTTATAATTTTCTCGTTGAAAAATCAATGGCCATGATCATATCTTGAATCAATGGCTAAGATTAAAAGAAAGCTTGATCCGTGTGACTTAAGACAATTTCATCACATGTTTTATTAAATTCTCTTTAATTATTTTATTTTCCTAAGTTTTAACTTAGGAAACACATTAAAATAATTAATTAATTTAATATCTCCTAAACCAGATGAAATTTCCAAAATCCATTTCTGGGTCTTGTAGATCAGGTGAACTCTAGTCCCTCCACAAATTTTGGGAGCTAGAGCATAACTGATGCTACCCCAAATACACAAAATCTCAACGTACAATTCAATTTAGTCATTGTCATGTATTGGAGACCCATTTGAGAATGTAAAATATTGTAAAAAGAATTTATTTGAGTCAAAAGACCCTTCAAGACCTCGTCATCGTGCAAATATCAATTCAACCTACATGAAGGGACAAGTCGGCCTAAAGATAAAAATTAGTACCCCTCATAAGCCTATAAATTAGAAGGAGCTCAACCTCATTTGGAGACTCACTCAAGAAAGTTTGATATTCTCAAGATAAAAGCTGTAAAAGGAAGAAAAATAAGGAGAAGAACTAGATCAAATTTTTTGGGCCTCTCTCTCTCTCATGGTAGGGTTTCTACATTTGTTGGGCAGAAGAATTTTCTAGGAATAAAAATTTGCTGGAAAAAATAATTTGCTGGGAAGGTCGAAGTGTAGAAATTTGAATAATAGCTGAATTATTCACCGAGATTATCCTGATTACACAATATTAAAGCTTCATGCATAATACATAACCTCTTCTACAATTGATCATCAATATGTGGAAATAGAAGCAGTCGCATGCGCACATTAAAACATAATCAAGCACACATATAAACACAGTATGTAATGGGGAAAGCTTACAGATGAAAACCCCCAACTATCTGTATATTATAATGATAGAGAACATGTAACAATACATAGCACAATACTCCTCACAAGTACTCAGTACTATCTCCAAAAGTTACACACAAAACTAACTGAGATTTGAACAAGTCATGGGTTCAAATCTCCTCCACAAGTCTGCCTGCCTCTAATGTGCAATCCAAGTTGATTAATGATGAGATCCAAGTTCGAATCCCACTAGCTTCAAATGTGCAATCCTCATTGGCAATCTCCATCAATGTGTGTGCAAATTCATGCACAGCCAATAGTCACAACTGATAGTAGACTCACCCTTCCACCCACCTCTAACACTGGTCTCCATTGAACTGTCCATGCATTGCAGTTAACTGATGTATTCTTTAGTTGATTTATGAGTTAATAATTAGTGAATTAATTAATAATTAATTCACACCACTCATCACTAGTGTATTTATCAGTTAGACTAAATACAATTAGTTCAACTAAGTTAAACCGAACACAACTCCACCAACTGTCTCATCAACTCCACCAAACTCTGCCACATGAGTTCTAACCGAAGTCAACCATGCAATAGCTCAACTAACCCTTAGGAAAAGCGTATTTCCTTCTGTCAGCTGCATGTGCCACATCCAAGCATCAAACTGAAGTGCTCCAAGAGGATAAGATAATGTTTATAGTCTAAATATTATTAAGGGTTAATAATATTTTACTGTTCTATTTTTAGCCCAGCAGTCTAAAAATAGAAACCGCCCAATGTCTAAAAATAGAGGTCCATCTATTTTGACCAACTCGACCAATCATCCATAAATAGCATCCTTCAACTCAGAGACCATGATCCATATGTCTAAAAATAGACTTTGCGCCAAAAATAACCTGCGGGCCCACTTAGTGAAGGCGACTTCTTTTCACTAAGCTCCATCATCTTGTTGCATTTTCAACACTCCCTCTCAACAAGATATGGATTATCTGCAACCCCTATCCTGCATCTGTGGTATTCGAATTTTCTCCTGGTGAGCGCCTTCGTCAAGATATCAGCATCCTAATCCTCTGTGGGAATGTATGAAAGTAACATGATTCTCCGCTGCACACAATCTCTGATATGATGGTACCTGATGTCGATGTGTTTGGATCTATCATGAAATATTGGATTAGCCGAGAGTTTAATGCAACTCTGGTTATCACAATAAATCATAGTAGGCTCCAAGTGTGACCCGAACAACCCGACCAGGATCTTCCTCATCCATATGGCCTCGCATGCAGCCAAGCTTGCTGCCATATACTCAGCCTCTGCTGAACTGAGTGCCACGGATCTCTGCTTCCTGTTGTACCAAGAAACCGCTGTGGACCCGATACTAAAGATCCCTCCAGATGTGCTCTTTCTGTCCGTTGGGCTCCCTGCCCAATCTGCATCCGTGAAGCCACATAGCTTCACCCCATCCTCCTGTCTGTACCACAAGCCATATCCCGATGTGCCTCTAAGATAACGCAATACATGCTTGCCTGCCTTCCAGAAGAGCTTGGTAGGCTTAACCATAGCTTGCGAAAGCTAGTTAATAGCATAGCATATATCGGGTCGTGTATTGACCAGATACATAAGCGACCCCACCAACTGTCGATAAACAGTGGCATCCACTACCTCCGCTGAAGTAGCATCCTCCTTCCTCCAACCACCAGAAAGAGGAGTATCAATAGGCTTGCAGCCATGCATGTTGAACTTCTCCAGTATCTCCCGGGCATACTTACCCTGAGAAAAAAATATTCCATCACTGCACTACCATATTTCCAATCCCAGGAAATAATGAAGGAGGCCCAAGTCCTTCATCTCAAACTCTCTAGCAAGATCCTCCTTGCATGAAAGTATCAATAGCTCATCACCCATCAAAATCAAATCATCTACATAAAGTACAATGATCAGCAACTTACCCTCCACCATAATCTGGTACAGGTTAGGATCCGCCTCACTCTTGGAGAATCCAAGTCTGGTGAAATAACTGTCTATCCGTGTGTACCAAGCACGAGGTGCTTGTTTCAACCCGTACAGTGCTCTCTTGAGTCTGCACACATGTGACTCACTGCTGAAGATCTCAAAACCTTCGGGTTGCTCTATGTACACCTCCTCCTCAATGACTCCGTTGAGGAACGCAGTCTTCACATCCATCTGATGGATGTGCCACCCCATCTGCGCTGAGAGAGCTAGGATCGTTCGTATGGAAGAGTACCTTGTGACAGGTGCAAAGGTCTCCTCATAATCGATCCCCTCGATCTGCGAGAAGCCTCGAGCAACAAATCTTTCCTTGTACTTCTCCACACTCCCATCAGCCGCCTGCTTCACTTTGTAGATCCATCTCGAACCCACCACTGATTTCCCTTCCGGTCTTGGGACAATCTCCCATGCACTGTTTCTGACAATCGAATCATACTCTTCCACCATGGCATCTACCCATGCGGGGTCCTCCACAACTTCCTCGAAAGAGGATGGCTCTGTCACGACACATTTGCTCACAAGAGCCATGTATCCAGTGTACCGATCCGGTGACTGTCTCTGTCTGCGTTGTGTTGTAGGTGGTCCTACAATCTTCTCTGCATCTTGAGCCAGTCGCTCAGCTTCTGTAGTGCGCTTGCGCCCTCTGATGGTTGGTGCTGCATGAGTGGTCTCTTCCACTCCATGAACTTCCTCTTGTGGCTGATCCACATCCTGAAGCTCATCCTTAGGAACTAATAGCTCCTCATTTGCATGCAAGTGTGGCTCCCTCTCAAGCGAACACTTCATGGCTTTCTCCTCATGAAATTTGATATCCCGTCGCACAACAGTCTTGCGACTGTCTGGAAAATACACACGATAGTTGTGGGGCGTATCAGTGCACCTCACAAATATCCCAACCTTTGCAGTCGGCTCCAGCTTCTTCCTGGCATCCTTAGTCACATGAATTTAAACAGGTGAACCAAAAATCCTCAAATGGGAAATATCAGGCCTCTTACCAGAAAACACCTCCTCGGGTGTACTCATGCCAAGTATCCTGTGAGGACAACGGTTTTGCACATATACTACAGTATTGCATGCCTCCACCCACAAGTGAATGGGTAGGCCCTGATCATGCAACATCGCCCGTGCAGCACCCACGATCGTTCTGTTCTTCCGCTCAGCAACCCCATTCTGCTGTGGGTTATGAGGTGCTATGAGCTCTCTCTGAATTCCTTCTACGCTGAAAAAGTCCTTGAATTCAGCAGAGATGAATTCACCACCATTGTCGCTCCTAAGAGCCTTCACATGCTTCCTCGATTCCTTCTCAACCAGCGCCTTGAACTCACAGAACTTTGAGTATGTCTCGCTCTTCTTCTGCATGAAGAAGATCCAACACTTCTGAGAAAAATCATCAACAAAGATCACATAGTACTTGTGCTTTGCTGTCGAAGCTACTGAGAAAGGTCCACACACGTCTGTGTGAATTCTCTCAAGGATCGTTGTGGCACGACTATCCTTCTCGTGAAAGGTGGCTTTCACAAATTTTCCCAAGGTACACCCCTTGCACTGTTCTGACTGTGCAAGAGTGCCTGTTACACAGTAATTTGTCACCGTCCTTACCATTCCCCGTCCCGCACAATGGAGGATCCATTTCGTGACCTGTGAACACTGTCATGCCTTGAAAACATCATCAATGCATCCCTCTGAGTATGAGCTTCATTTCCCCTTGAGATATCTCCTTGCAAAATCCATGAAAAACAGCTCTTTTTGCATTGGCGCGGGTAGACAGTTCAGTGCTCGCGCCAATCAGGGAAATCCTGTAAAGAGGTCGCGCCACTTGGCGCTCTGTCATAGAGCAGCAATCGCGCCACCCATTTTAGGGACTGTTTTTAAATATGGATGGCGGAAGTTGAGTTCAAACAAACTCACAACCATTGCCTATCTTGAGTTGGGAGGTTTGGCTGCGGGAGTTCTATGGAAGGGAAGTGGTTTTGCCACCTTCTATGGAACCTTCCTTGTTGATAGGGCCAATCCCTTAATAATAGGGATCCCAACTCCCTCCTTCCCCATCTATAAAAGCTTGCTCAGATCCATGGCAAGCTAGTCTTGAAGTGCTGAAGCTTTGCATCTCCCTTTTCCCAAGCGCCTTTGTGCTGTAAAGAATCCTTTCTTTCCCTTAAGGCCCATTCAAGCGAGGAGACCATTGTTACGAGACTCTGGAGAGGTTTCCCTTTCCTTGGCGAACTTTGCGAGACGTGGACAACCGGAGACCCGTCCGAAGGAAGCTGCGACGTCAGAACTTGGTTGTAACTCCTATTCGTTTATCACTTTAATAGATGACTATGATTATGGTTCCACTCCTTTCTCTATCATGTTAATGCGAGTAATATCTTTTCTGACCGATGTTTAGTTACGTATGCTGGTTCCTATGCATGTATCTGTTCGTTTCTTCTGTGTGCAGGTGTTCATCCACGGAGATCGTGGAAGGATTGTGATCTGCCAGGGCTGAAGGACGGGGACATCTTCTTCTTCGGATCTAGCGTTGGAATCCAGGTAGGCTCTTATCCCAAGTCTTTCATTCGTAACTAGGAGCTTGCGTTATAGCATTGTTTGTTTGTTGCTAGACCCCTGCTGGGCTAGTAGGGATCGCCTCTGTCCGCAGAGGGGATTTACCTCCTCAACAAATTGGCGACTCCACTGGGGATCGTCCGGTTTTCCTTGTCCCATTTATGATTGGTTCGCTTTGATTATTTCTCCTTGCTTGATGAACCTTCTGGGTTGGATTCTTTCATTATTTTAGCCTCTTGGTTTGCTTAGCTTGTATTGGTCCACTTTTGGAATAGCTTGTTTTTTAATTTTTATTGAAGAACTCGACTGGCGCGGGTTTTAACCCGACAGTCGCGCCACTTGGCGCTTGTTGCATTTGTCTGTGTCGCGCCAATCGGCCTCTGGCGCTAGTTTCAAGGCCACAGTCGCGCCACCCCTGTGACTTTTTGGAGTTTCTTCATTTTTTGGCTTTCTGAGCTTGACCAGTACTTTTCTTCTTGATTTCCTGATTGTCTGAGTGTGTTGGAGTCTTGTTTGACTGGAATTCACCGCTATCCTTTGGTTGTTTGCCTCTGTCTATCGATTTCACGATTTGAGCCCTAGGGCATCTAGTGGCGTAGTGAATCGAGCCCTCCTTGGGAGTTTTGGTGTCTTGATTGTCCTGTCAACTTGTTGATTGATTCTCCACCCTCTCTTAACAGTCTTTGATCGTTTTGCTACGTCTTTTGAGTGATTGTTCATTCCTTCGTTCAGAATTCGTTTGCCTTCACTTTGGACCTAGATCACACGGTCCATTGGGATTTTTCGAGTCTTTCTTCAATTTGAGGGACTTTGGGTCGATTTAGAGATTTGGTTGCTTGCTCCGTTGAGTGAATGTTGTTTGCTTCGCTCTCTTAGATATCATTTCTCAAATTGTTCCTTTTGTTTTCAGTGCACATTAACCATTAAACATTGAAAATCTAAAAATAATCTCTTTTGCTTTTGTTAAATTAGTGCAAATTGTGATCTTTTCCATATTGCTAGTGATTAGTGTTTGGATGAAAAGTGTGCAATTGCATTAGTTGCATTAGAGACATCCTTGTTTGTATTCCGTTCATTTCGTTTGTATAAAAGCTCTCAACTCTCATTTAACTAGTTTTCATCGAACGAAATGTTGCATCGTGGCATATAGCTTGCATTTAGGAGACACTACATACGATAAGGCCTGGAAATTGAAACTTAATTGAAGATCAACTGTAAAATTCATTCAATTAACCTAAGGCAACATTGGAACTTAACGCAACATATTTAGAAGGTCTAGGCTAGAGACGTGTTTCGGCGTCGTTAAACCTAGCAGCTGTCGTTCGCCTATTGGCTTTAGACAGCACTAGTACGGACTTGCGCTCCCCGTACCGTCGAGTATATAAAGGGAGACCCCTATAGGTTTGCAATCCTTTATCCACAGGAAGCCGAGTCTGCCGCCCTATACCCGTGATACACCGAACACAGCATTCGGGGAGACTACCTGCACGTACGGAAAGTCCTTGGTCGATTTCTGTTTCATTGTTGAAACCAAGGTGTATATTGCAGTTCACGGATATTTGGTACACCCTTTGTGCCTAGTTTTTCCTGAGCAGTCATTTGGTCTTTTCTGACTCCCTAAACTTGAAAAGACCATCAAGCGCTTGTCCTTTCACGCTTGTGTCAAATCTGAAAGAGATAGAGTCACCTTTTTATCGTTTCTCGACTCTTAAAATATGAAACGGTAGAGTTTTGTTTCAATGTCATAAAAAATTAACTGCCCACGGAATATTCCCGGTTAAAGTTAGTTTCCTTAGGGTGTTGTTCTGAAGTTCGTTTCTGATGGCAACTTTTCCGGAGTTCACCAACCAAGGAATCCCCTCTGATGGGAATCCTGGTCACTTTCCTCCTTTTGGAAATGTTGGCGCTCCTTATATGGCGACGTTGTCCCTTCCTGGGATAACTGTTGGGTTGCCTGTCTGGTTGTTCTCAACCTCTGTCGTTCCAAATGTCTCAGTTACTGGTCAATCAGGTCCTCCACCCGAACCACATCATGTTGATTCTAAGGTGGACCTCTCCCCTTCTTCGCCTGTTTCTGAGTCCTCCTCCTCCTCTTCGCCTGGTGAAAGTCTGGATTCGAGTAACCAGGTGGCTAAGAAGAAGAAGAAGAAGACAAAGAAGAAGAAGTCTGATAAGCGAGAGGTTAAATGTACAGCTACTGCTCCTGAAACATCTCCTCTTGGTAACCCTTCCAACCCTCCTCGGAAAGTCAAATTCCCCTGCATGTTGTGCACGGGAGACCATCTTCTTCGAGACTGCCCTGGCATTCCCAAGGTACTTGAAGTATGGTCCAACGGTCGCCCACCGTTGTCTTTGGCTTCCGGGAGTCAGGTTGGGGGCACTGGTAAGGCTCCTAAGAAGCAGGGTAAGATCACCAATCCCTGTAAGTTGTGTGAAGGGCACCATGCTATTCACCTTTGTCCTTATGTGGATGAAGCCAAGCGAGTCTTGGATAACCTGACTGTTTCGACACCACGCCTCCCAGCTGGTTATAAACAGCTTTCTTTGAGTCTTCCACCGGCTGATGCCGTGATTGGTCAAGGGTCATCCTTGGTCGATCCCACTCCTCCAGAAATTCAGATTCAGGAATCCGTTCCCGACCAACCATTGGTCGTGGGATCGGTTGAACTGGCCCCATATGCGGTGCACCAGGCCTTTTCTGTTGAGAGTGGACCCCATAACCCTCATGTTCTTCTGGTTTCTTCAGATTCTTCAGACTTGGAGAGAGATTCTCCTGTCCCTGTACTTCAAGAAGTTTCTCCTCCGCCTCCCAAGATGGAGGCTACGGAGGATATTCCTCCCGCCTTCGAGATGGAGGTCATGGAGGAGGCTTCTGCTTCCGTAACATCAGGGGAAGACCTTCGTATTTCGATGGTAGCCCCTCCGAGTAGTCTGGTCGCCTCCTTTGATTGGAGTCGATTTGCAGGATTCCGCCTTCCATCTTACGTGCCTTTCGAGATCACAGTACAGGCTCTTGGTCTGGTTGTACCCAGTACCATTATAGACGAAGGTGCCTCTGTTAGTATTCTATCCTCGACTACCTGGCAAGCCTTCGGTTCGCCACCGCTTGCGCCTGTTACGCAGAATCTGTTGACATTCAATAGAAGAACGAGTCAACCGTTGGGGATCCTTCCAAGGTTACCTGTTACTTTGGGAGGTAAAACCGTCCATATGGACGTGATGGTCGTTCCGGGCCCCTTGGATTTCAATATGCTTTTGGGGCGTGATTACACCTATGCCATGGGAGCGCTTGTCTCCTCCCTCTTTCGCGTGATGTGCTTTCCACATGAAGGACGGATCGTGACCATTGATCAGCTTTCGTTCTTTGGTCCTAATGTGGCAACTGGTCCGCCATCACCCCCTCCTGGTTTTTATCCACCTGTTGTCTCTGCCCCACCGCAGGTCAACTATGTGTCTACCTACCCCGTGCCTGTGCCCAGTGATGATGCCGTCGTGCATCGAGTGCTGGGGGCATTGGGTCCTGACTTCCAGGATGATTTCCTCCCATCTGGTGTGGAACTCTTGGAAGCAATGACTTCTTGTTCATTATGATGAAGTCGGTCGGAGCAGAGTTCCTTGTCTTGTGTCAAGCTCCTTAAAAAATGAAACAAGGTTGTCGGAGCACAGTTCCTTGTCTTGTGTCAAGCTCCTTAAAAAATGAAACAAGGTTGTCGGAGCACAGTTCCTTGTCTTGTGTCAAGCTCCTTAAAAAATGAAACAAGGTTGTCGGAGCAGAGTTCCCTGTCTTGTGTCAAGCTCCTTAAAAAATGAAACAAGGTTTGTCGGAGCACAGTTCATTTTCTTGTGTCAAGCTCCTTAAAAAATGAAACAAGCCAGTCGGAGCAGAGTTCCTTGTCTTGTGTCCAGCTCCTTAAAAAATGAAACAAGGGTGTCTGAGGATAGTTCTTTTAATGTGTCAACCTCGTTTAAATAATGAAACACGTTCCCGTTCAATTCGAGTCTTTGTTTAGATCTCGTAAAATCCCAGTCGAGTCTTTCTCTTGATCTCGTCACTTGAACCTTCACTCCATCTGCCTTTCATATGGACTGAAGCTTGGGGGGCATGTACCTCAAATTGAGTCACCATGCTGGGGGCATGCTTACTTTTTCAAGCATAGTTTGTTTCCGTTTTCAAGCTTGTGTAAAAATGAAACCGGTTTCAAGCATAGTTTATCTTTGTTTCAAGCTTGTGTAAAAATGAAACCAACTTCAAGCAAAGTTTCCTGATTTCAAGCTTGTGTAAAAATGAAACCTTGCCCATTTTACCTCTTGTGATTGTCATTTTGTCAGCCTATTTTTGCCAGATGAACCTTGGTTTTCTCACTCCATCGTCACTATCTGCTTGGCCGATCATATGCCTTCACTTGGTTGTTTTACCCGTTCCTGAGGAACCGCTGCTATGAGTGGTCTTGTTAGCCAACCTCTCGACCTTTATTTGTTCAGAGTAGTTCCACCATTACCGGAACCAGTTGCTACCCTTTATACCACTCGTTCCTCCAGGAGGAGTCATCTTTCAGCTCTTTTCTGACTCTCTAAATATGAAAAGATCGCCGAGGCCCTTGTCGTTTCGATCTTGTTAAAATGGACACGAATCGACATCCACCCAGTATAAGTTTAACCCTTTTTCGGGCTGGGATGGATCGATTACGAAAAAGGAATACCCTAGCCTATCGCGACTAGGAGGTTTTCCCAGATATTGTTTTCTACCTTTTCGGATCTGGGGAACTATTCACGAAAAGGGACCTGTGGAGTTTTCTTTTCAGCTGTCTTTTCAAACTCTCTAAACATGAAAAGACGCCGAGTTCTTCCTTTGTCAGACTCGTTGAACTCTAATGACATTGGATTTCGTCGAAATGACGTTCTCCGAGTTTCCCCTTCCTAGGACTCGTTAAATGCACTAGGATGGATTCGCCCGAAGGGCGGATTTATATGACAAGCATATGGTATCCTCTTCAAGCTTGTGTAAAAATAAATAGGTACTCACCGAAATGGTGGGGGAAAATGGAACCATAATCGCGTCGGCAGTATGTCGCTCTTGAACATGGCACTTGTCTGCATTCGTGTCGGGTTGGGGACATCTCATCTCGTTGCGTCACTTTGCCTTCGTGGGTTTGGGTAATCTCTTTTGACCTCTCATCTGTTCACTGCCTCGTCACCATGACCTCTGATCTCTTGATGTCAAATACTGCCAAATCCATTGTCGTGCTGTTTATATGTTCAAGAGAATTTGGCCTCTGCTTATATCAACCTTCCTCTGTTTCTCATATGGTCCTGATTCACAACAAAACATTATGTTCCTCTGTCTCGTGTCGATGATGTGGGAATCGTTATGGCCCACCTTCGATCAAGGTCACTTCCTGTCGACTTCAACTCATTATCCAGGAAGTTGGTCTAGAGACTCCTTATGGTACCTTGGAGCCTGCATGCCTCAATGGCAGGTTCATCGCATTCGACGTGAGGTTTACATCATTGACCTCCGATCGAGTGACTCTACGGGTGTTCGACGTCAGCTCATTTATTCACACGCCGTAGATTGTACCTGTAGTACCTTGAGGACCATTGTCATTATTGGTGGTTTCTCTCGCGTCTGTTAACAGCTTTCATCATTGGCTGGTAATCAGACGATGTTCTTGCATGTTCGACATCAGCTCACATACTCACATGCTCGAACTTGTACTTGTTTGGGTCGAGATGGAGCGCAAGACCCTAGATTGTGTCTGTTGTAATCCAGTCTGCGATTGTGGATTATTACCCTTATGTACATGACTCACTGATTGGATGGCTGCGACCATACCTGAGTCTATTTGTTTGATCTTAGTTGGATGGCTGCACCCATACCCTGGATCCGGATTATAGCATACTCTGTTCGGATGGCTGCGTCCATACCATATATATACATCATGTACTTGAGATATCAGTTGTATCTTTCTGTGCAGGTTTTCCGACGGCGGGCCTTCGGTTGGACATGTTCTCGTAAAGCATTTCACCCCTCTCTCTCTCGGGCCTCATGCTTTAGGGGGCATCTGTTACACAGTAATTTGTCACCGTCCCTACCATTCCCCGTCCCGCACAATGGAGGACCCATTATGTGACTTGTGAGCAATGTCAAGCCTTGAAAATACCTTCATTGCATCCCTTTCCATGAGGACAACATTTCTCCTGTTTATCATTTCCTGAGCAGACCCCTAAAAACACCTGTTTTTGCATTGGCGCTGGTAGCCCGTTATGTACTCGCGCCAATGGGGGAAAATTAACACTGAGCCCGCGCCAATTGGTGCTCTGTCCCAGTGTTGCACCCGCGCCACTCTGTTTATGGAAAGTTTTTTAAAAAAGGAGGCGAAGTTTCGATTACAACAACTTCGTGGATGAGTCATCAGGAGTGGTTTCGCCTGAATAACCACGGCCTTCCTCCTTTGGTCTCTTGTTTCCACCATATGGGGAACCTCCCAAAGGATAAGGCCTCCCTTCCACTATTGTAGGGATCCCAACCTCCTCCTCTCCTCTATAAATATAGCCTTCATCCATTGATGAAGGTGCTGAAAGGCTGAATGCTGAAGGGCTGATAGTCTTGAAGTGCTGAAGCTTTGCATCTCCCTATTCCCAAGTGCCTTTGTGCTGTAAAGAATCCCTTCTTTCCCTTAAGGCCCATTCAAGCGAGGAGACCATTGTTACGAGACTCTGGAGAGGTTTCCTTTCCTTGGCGAGCTTTGCGAGACGTGGACAACCGGAGACCCGTTCGAAGGAAGCTGCGACGTCAGAACTTGGTTGTAACTTCTATTCGTTTATCACTTTAATAGATGACTATGATTATGGTTCCACTCCTTTTTCTATCATGTTTATGCGAGTAATATCTTTTCTGACCGATGTTTAGTTACGTATGCTGGTTCCTATGCATGTATCTGTTCGTTTCTTCTGTGTGCAGGTGTTCATCCACGGAGATCGTGGAAGGATTGTGATCTGCCAGGGCTGAAGGACGGGGACATCTTCTTCTTGAGATCTAGCGTTGGAATCCAGGTAGGCTCTTATCCCAAGTCTTTCATTCGTAACTAGGAGCTTGCGTCATAGCATTGTTTGTTTGTTGCTAGACCCCTGTTGGGCTAGTAGGGATCGCCTCACAATCGCGAGAGAGTTTACCTCTCAACGGTGCCCTTAGGAAGCCCAGTAGAAATCTGCTGCAGTATCTTCAAAGCTCCATGGTGAAGGTGGCCCAATCTCCGGTGCCACAGCTCGCCATCATCCCGGCTCACCACTCCTTCCGCCTTGCATGCCATTGTTGCGCAGCCATCTACTTGCAACTGATAAAGGTTCTTGATTCGAACCCCTATCTTCCGGGTTTCTCCAGTTGTCTTACTGCGCAGGAAAGCCTTTCCCTCGCTGAAGACAACATCATACCCCTTGTCTTCTAACATCGCCACAGAGATCAAATTCTTCTTCAATCCTGGAACATGCATCACTTCCTTCAATATGAAGGGTTTACCAGACTCCCTCTCAAAGGAAATGGTACCGATACCGGTCGCACTGTATCTACCATCATCGCCCATCTCGATGTGCACTCCAAGATCTTTCTCATCCAGATCTGAAAACAAATCCCGATCTCCAGTCATGTGAAAAGATGCACCACTGTCCAAGAACCATACTGATCCCATCACACTTGAGACCAAGCATGCGATCAGTGAAAAATCCAGCTCAAACTACGAGGCTAAGGCCTCTCCCGCTGCAGATCCAGTAGCATGCTTATTTTTATTCTTCTGCGGACAATTTGTGGCATAATGTTTGTGCTGGTGACAATGAAAGCACCTCACCTTGGACATGTCCTGCTTCTTGCCTTTTGCACCGGAATGAGAAGCTTTCTTAATATTCCCCTTCTTTGCTTTGGTAGCCAAAGAAAAATTTTCTTCATCATGTGCCTTTGATGAAGATCCGTCCCTGGTAGTTCGCCTTATCTCCTCTTGCATGAGATCCGACCAAAGTCGCTCCCATCCCGACAATTTCTCCCGACCATTGACAGAGTCTTGATAGGAATGCCAACTCTTCGGAAGACCAAGGAGAGCTAGGTCCACCAAGTCCTCATCATCGACAGTCACCCCCACACTTCCCAGCTCATCCCTGCATTGGGTGAACTTCGTGAGGTACTTGGCGATACTGTCGCCTTTCTCCATCTTAATGTTTCTGAGTTTATCCTTGAGTGCCAACTTCCTCTGGTCACTCTTGCTTTGGAATAGATCTGTCAATGCTTTCCACATCAAGTATGGAGAAGCCTTTCCATGCAGGCTGGATACAATGTGATCCTTCATGCCCTCCAACAGAATCCTTCGACATTTCGCCATCTTCTTTTGCCAAGCTTCAACTTGAGAAGCATCAGTAGGCTTTGGGATCTCAGCATCTATGAACTCCTTCAGCCCGTTATCATCTAATACCGCCTCCATTCTATCCTTCCATGCAACATAATTCGAACTGCCCTCAAGGGCATACTCCAGTCGCAATCTGTTGAAAGACATTTCAACTCTAGCACCAAGAAAACTGCTGCAAATTCGAATTCCAAATTCTGCTGCAAATTCGAATTCCACCAGCTCAAAACTCAACCGCTTCCGATCTGTGAGAACAAAGTATTTCTAGCACAGAGATTGACTATAGGGGCATTTACTGGATATATCACCTTTCAGAGAAAGGATGGATCCAGAGGCTACCTGGCCCGCTTACAGACTCTGTCTACCGAAATAAATTGTAATCATTGTAATAGATCCGATGATCAATTCTGCTCTGATACCATGTAGAAATTTTAATAATAGCTTAATTATTCACCGAGATTATCCTGATTACACAATATTAAAGCTTCATGCATAATACATAACCTCTTCTACAATTGATCATCAATATGCGGAAATAGAAGCAGCCGCATGCACACATTAAAACATAATCAAGCACACATATCAACACAATATGTAATGGGGAAAGAAATAGCTGAAAACCCCCAACTATCTATATATTATAATGATAGAGAACATGTAACAATACATAGCACAATACTCCTCACAAGTACTCATTACTATCTCCAAAAGTTACACACAAAACTAACTGAGATTTGAACAAGTCATGGGTTCAAATCTCCTCCACAAGTCTGCCTGACTCTACTGCGCAATCCAAGTTGATTAATGATGAGGTCCAAGTTTGAATCCCACTAGCTTCAACTGCACAATCCTCATTGGAAATCTCCATCAATGTGTGTGCAAATCTCATGCACAGCCAATAGTCACAACTGATAGTAGACTCACCCTTCCACCCACCTCTAACACTGGTCTCCACTGAACTGTCCATGCATTGCAGTTAAATGATGTATTCTTTAGTTGATTTATGAGTTAACAATTAGTGAATTAATTAATAATTAATTCACACCACTCATCACTAGTGCATTTGTCAGTTAGACTAAATACAACTAGTTCAACTAGGTTAAACAGAACACAACTCCACCAACTGTCTCATCAACTCCACCAAACTCTGCCACATGAGTTCTAACTGAAGTCAACCATGCAATAGCTCAACTAACCCTTAGGAAAAGTGTATTTTCTTCTGTCAGCTGCATGTGCCACATCCAAGCATCAAACTAAAGTGCTCCAAGAGGATAAGATAATGTTTATAGTCTAAATATTATTAAGGGTTAATAATATTTGACTGTTATATTTTTAGCCCGGCAGTCTAAAAATAGAAACCACCCAATGTCTAAAAATAGAGGTCCATCTATTTTTACCAACTCGACCAATCATCCATAAATAGCATCCTACAACTCATAGACCATGATCCATATGTCTTAAAATAGACTTTGCGCCAAAAATAACCTGCGGGCCCACTTAGTGAAGGCGACTTCTTTTCACTAAGCTCCATCATCTTGTTGCATTTTCAACACGAAGTTGCAGAATAATTTGATGGGAAATTCGAAGTTAAAGAAGAATTTTTTGGGCAGGTCAAAATTCTAGAAGAATCTGTTGGGTAAGTCAAAATTGCGAAAGTTTTGGTATCAAGTTTTTACTTGGTCTTGGAGTGTCTTACTCAAGGGTCATAGGTCTTGGAATTCTTCAATTAAAGTTCTATAATAAAAGAATAATTTTTGTGGGTTTTCCTCTCAGTTTGATAGTTTTTGTCCCTGGTTGATAACATACATCTTATGTCCTATTATCTCATTAATTTTATTGTTTGGTAGTTGTTTGATGATAAAGAACACTAATAATAATCAAGTGAAATAATAATCTAATCAATTAAAGTAAAAATATATCACAAGAAGTTATCAAGTTAAGATAAATCATCTACTCTAGCTTCCCCTAGATTTCTCAACATGGTATCAGAGTTAAGGTGAAAATACAAGGAAAGGTAGCTTAAAGAAGGACAATCAAGGGCTGAAGCACTAGAAAAAAATCCAAGAAGCATCAAGAATTTTGATCAAGAAATAAAAAGAAGCCTAATACCTAACTAAGAAAGAAGAAGTCGAATTGAATCATCTTAAATTTGTTTTTGGGCTATATTCCTCTACACGTGCGAAGATTAGGGTATCACCTTGCAGTGGAAAATTCTGAAGTATAAGCTACTCTAAGAGAGGCAAATTTTTGGGAAAAAAGAAGCCTCCCTTTCAAATCAAATTAATAATAATAATATTACATATCAATCTAAGGAGAAAGGAGACAAATCCATGTATGAACTAGGGTTTCTTCAAAAGAAGCCAAATTTTCAATCAGTAACAACAAGCCAGAATTCTAAAGAAAGGTTGAAATTTTAAGTTGTAAGTTTGAAAAGTGTGAGTGGAAGGAACTAAGAAAACCTCAAAGCCCTATCTCATCCATAGAATAACTACACATAAAAGTCTCTACATTCTGTAGAAGCAAGAAGAAGTATCATCATCATCATCAAGGTGATCTCCCTCTCGTTGAAGGATCACTTTTTAAGGAATACATATTCATCGAGAAGATACCTTCTATCATCATAAAAATCAAGAAGACATTAACATCAAGGATAATCTTCAATGACAAATAATTATCTTTATATATATGTCTCAATCAGTTAAAATGACTTCATTTTGCAAGGAAAGCAACAAATTGGTTGGGTCATCAAACTTTCTTGCATGGAAGAAGTGGACAGATTTGGTCCTGATAGAGAATGAATTCGTTGAACATGTTAAGGGTACAATCACTAAACCTCCAAAGGAATAAGCTAAAGCTCTAGAAAATTAGTATATAAAAGGGGAATTAAGGGCTCAAAGGATTCTCATAGAATCCATCAAGGATCCCCTCATACCTTATGGATCAAATTTGGAGACATCAAAAGAAATATATGAAAAGATAGTAGAATTTTTCTTTGTAATCAATGCAAGAGAAGTGATATCATTAAGACAATAACTCTACAAGATGAATATATCAAAGGAAGAAGGAATAGCCTCATACTTTATGAGGGTGTCATAAATTAGAGACCAACTAAAAGAGTTGGGAGAAATAAGGTATGATAAGGAAATGGCCACGATAGTGCTCAATGCGCTACCAAAGTAATGGGGAAACTTTACATCAAGCATATATGGAAAGAAGGAATCTACCCCATTCAATGAACTTTGGTCACTATCCAAAATTGAAAAACCAGACTGAAGGTAAAAGGCAATGTAGGATCAAACAAACAAACACAAGCATTTGCTTCCATGACTACGAGAAAATGGAAGTTTGGAAAGTTTGGTCCTCATAAAAAGAAGAAGAATATGGCCAAGGTCCAATGTTATGGTTGTCAATAATATGGGCACTACAAGATATCTTGTCCCAAACTCAAGCAGTACAAAAACAAAACAGAAAGGGAAGAAGCTCATATCACTGAAGAAGTGGAAGAAGTTGAAAAGAATCAATCAAAGAAGGAGGAAGTGAAAGATCTCTACTATGATTGAGATAATATTCTCCATCAAGTTATTTTTAGTTTTTTTAGATCTATCATGGTATAAAATTCTAGAAGCATGATAGGATTCATCATTTTCAGAGATGGAATTATAAGGGCATATGATTAAAGCAAGAGCACATGAGAACATCATAAGAAGCTTGAAAGATAGTTGAAGTAGAAGTCTATGGTAGTCATTATTTGAAAAGGGTATCTCTTGATAACCTCATTGGAAGCATAAGTAGGACTTATGGGTACAAGAGAGTCATATAGTATAGAAATAATCATACATCATTGGAAAGGATCATTCACGGGATGAGAATAATTAATATCATCCGTTGGAATCTTCATTAGAAGGATCATCCCTTGGAAGAAGCGAATATCTCGCTAAGAATTTCACTTTGGATGGGATTCACTGTTTGAAAGAATGATGGTATGATGGCAGAGAAATGCAGCATGTCGAGATGGTTGAAGTACTTTCAATCAAAGAAAATAAGTTGCTAAAGGAATTCTGGATGACCAAAAGAATAAAAGAGGTATGTATTCATATGTTTGATCAATTAAGTCATGTCGTCATAGCATGGGATAATATTCTACCTCATGAGTATGATAAAATAAAAGGGATCTCTTTTAAGGATACTTGAAGGCATGGTTCACATATTGGCTAGATTAAATCAACATAATAGGTCCCCATATGGAATACGAGGTGGTTGAAAAAATTAAGGTGTTATGAATGGAAATTCTTGGGAACAAATATGTGAAGAGATAAAGAATAGATCATGAAATATGAAACTATGGTCACATGGAAAATGAAATCAACATCTAATGACTATAATAAATTGGGCATGATATCTCCATGGGAAGGATATGAAGAGTTTATGAAAGTCTGGAAAGAAATAATACCCTTGAAAATTGAATATCTTGGAGATGTGTCAATATGTATGCAGAATGTTGATTTTGCAACAAGTCGATGTCATGATGAAGGGCCATTACAAAAGGTAATTTTTATTTTTATTTTTTATTTTATTTTTTAAACAACATCTAGATGGGTTGATACGGGGCTACTGAAAGATATTTACAGATGTTATATACAACTAGAACTCATGTTATTGGATGGAATATCCTGAAGGAAACATGACGTGGAAAAGATAGTTGTATGAAGGAAAACCAGATGTGGACTAGAAGATAACTTCTAGACAAAAGGAAGGATGACATGACTTACTTGAGGAAAGTGATGGATGGTATGTTCCTTACAAAAAGAGGAAGGCACCACAATTTTTTAAGATGAATTTCATGGCATCGAAAGAAGCATCTCTACAAGCAGTTGAAGGTCCCATGATCTTCACCTAGAGCAGAAAGCTACTGGAAGAAAATCCCTTGTTAAGAGGGAGTATGGGTACATTAATTTTATAGGAATGAGTACATTACTTCATAGGAATGGGTATATCATTCAAATTTGATAGGTATAGATAGATACATCATTATTGTCTTCATTTTGGGAAGAAGGAATGGAGGATTGGGTAAGAATACTGTATCTGATAGTCTTTGAGGATGTGGTATGGAATACAATATAAGAGTAACCATTGAGGACTAGGATTCCAAGATAAGAATAGTCCTAGAAAGACATACCGTGTGAAAACTCAGGTGGGGTATGTTCCTTGAGATACAATGATGAAGGTGTCTATAAATCATTGGTCTCACCAGAATTGTGCTCTAATATTGTGGAGAGATATATTTTTTAGTCAAGGCCTTGTTATGTGGCTGTTGAAAATATAGCAAGAAAATATCAGTTTGACTTTGCCTTGGTCAAAGTAGAGAAAATTCGAATTTCCATTTCAGCAAATATCTTGGAGGTAGTTAACTGAGGTGACATGGAACTTTTCACTCAACTAACTCAATTAATTTGAGTTGGGGAAGCTTGATTTCAATTCAATATTATTGATTGTTAATTTGTAATAATCTATTTTAGTTAAATTGAGTTATGATCAGTTAAATTAGTTCTAACTGTTGGAGGAACTAGTGGAAGGTCAAGTTGTGGAAGTGTAACTTCAACTCACTCAATGATAAACCAGTTAACCAATCAGTCAATAGAAAATAACTGATGCATGCAGAGAATTCAAGTTACCTAGTTGAGATGGAGATTCCAAGGTAGTGTATTATCAGTTGTAGATTATTTTGAAGTGTACAGTTGGTTCATGTAGTCAAATGATGAGCCTAGAAGGATTGCACAATTCAAATTGAGGAATTTCCTAATTAATAGGGTCCTAATTGACACCACAGGCCATAGGCCTACAAATTATCAATAAAATAACATAACACTAAAACTAAAATTCACACAATAGATATGTCGATAAACTCAACATTATTAGACTGCGTTGCGCTGCTAGGTCAAGCGCCCCTCTGCGATTCTGAGCAGCGTGGCTGCTCTCTATGGCGACCTGCCTAAGGTCCACTTCCATGGAGGCACAGGTCTCACCCAAGGAACCTCCTCCGCCGCCCTCTTCCCCTGCTGTTGATGCGTTCAATCAGCTTCTGGCTGGATTTCCCCAGAAGAAAAAAAATGAAGCAGCTAAATTTGTAAAGAAGCTAGAAGATATTCTGGATATCTCTTTGCCTCCAGAGACCCCCATCCAAGTAGCTTTGTCTTTGGATAATCATGGTATTATTGGCCAATTCATGGGACTTTGGCCATCTCCGAAAACTACTAAGAAATGGGTTAATAAGAACTGGGCTCCTCTGATCAAGAAAATTGTCAAATCTTATTTTCTTGGGCGAGGGTTCTTCCTCTTTGAATTCTCATCCAAAGAAGATAAAGACCTGATCTTCCAAAATGGGCCCTATTTCATGGGCCCTCAGGGTCTCTATCTGAATAAATGGACATTGGATTTCGATCCGGCAGTAGATGTTCCCACAGCGGTTCCGGTGTGGGTTCGGCTCCCAAATCTCCCAGTCCATTGTTGGAATTGGGACTCCTTGAAGCACATCGGAAACGCCCTTGGGAAATTCATAGATCGGGAAAACAACAAGGACCAGTACGACTGTGCTAGAATCTATGTAGAAGTAGATCTAGAGGTGGGTCTCCCAGAGGCAATCAAAATCAATGTCGGCAGTTGGTCTCATGTGCAGAAACTGGACTACAAGCAGCTGCCATTTAAATGTAGGAAATGTCATGTACATGGCCACTTTACTAGAATTTGCCCGCCCAATGCTGAGCCAGAGAAAGGAAACGAAGAGGGTTGGAACCAAGTTAAGCATTCAAAGACCTCTCACAAAGGTCAAAAACTTGGAGGCCCCAATGGTAAAGGTCCTCTTCAGGCCAATGCTCAACGACCCCCTCCCAAAAAGGCACAAGAAAATAAATTCGACCCTCTAAGCCAGCAAACAGAAGTAACTCAGGAGATTGAGATCCAAAAGCCAGTCTCACCAAGCAAAGGCACCCCCTCTTCCTCTCTTAAAGGAACAAGTGCTACAGAATTCAAAGGCATTCCTATAGAAGTTGAGGAAGAAGAACAAGAATCGGCTGAGTCAGACGAGGAAGGAGAAATAGGAGAGTCTCAAGCCTCGATAAGGAGATCTACAAGAGGCCGCAAGACTGACAGGGAAAAAAGAGAGCAGGAAACATACAAAGACAAGCTTTAGGGCAGCCAGCCAACTCTGGAGAAGCTGCTAGCCTCAAAGCCAAGGACGATGAAAAATCAGCCCCAAGGCTCCAAGGGAGCCCATCAGAAACATAAATAATGAAGGTCATATCCTAGAACTGTAGAGGTATGGGGAGTAAAACCAAGGAAGAAGCCATTAGAAGTTTAATAATAATAGACTCTCCAGACATACTTCTTGTCCAGGAGACCAAGTTGGAAGACGTAGTCTTTCTGCATGCAAGCAAGAAACTTCGGAACAAAAGCGAAGCAAGAGAAATCTCTGCCCGGGGAGCCTCAGGAGGACTAGGCACCATATGGAATGCCAGCAAATTTTCAGTTATCTATGAGGCTAGCAATATTCATTGGTTGCTGCTTAAAATGCAGCATCTGGTCACCAAAGAAATTTTCTGTTTATTCAATGTATACTCCCCAGTCAATGTTGGGGAAAAAAAGGACTGTTGGGACTCTATAGGCACCAAGCAAAACTAGCAAACTTGGAAAACATAATCATTTTTGGAGATCTCAATCTCACTCTTCATTCGTCTGAAAAAAGAGGAGGCAGCGTAGTCCAAGATCCGGCAAGGGAATGGGCGGAGGATCTTATGTAGGACTGGGACCTGCTGGACATCAAACCTTCCTCTGGTAACTACTCTTGGTCTAACAAAAGAACTGGCCCAGGCCATATCGCTGCCAGATTAGATAGATTTTTCATTCAAAGCTCTTTCATGTTACTAGGATTAGAACCTAGAATGCATATTCTCACTAGCGGCACCTCGGATCATAAGCCCATCAAGCTAGAACTCCTGTCCCATCTAGATCTAGGCCCTATTCCTTTCAGATTTAGTCCTCTCTGGGTCAAGGAGTCAGATTTCTTGCAATTAGTCAAGGATTGTTGGAAACAGCCAGTCAAAGGATCCCCCTTCTTCGTCTGGGAGGAAAAACTCAGAAGGGTGAAAAGGGCTCTAAAACGATGGGCCAAAACATTGCCTAACCCAGCTACAGAAAGAAAAATCATTAAAATATCTCTAGCCTCTCATCAACTTCAAGTGGAGGATGTCATCATTACTGAGGAGCTCTTAGATAAAGAGGCTCACCTTTAGCAGAGTTTTCATAAGGCCTGTTTAGCTGAAGAAGAATACTGGAGATTAAAATCTTGAAATTTTTGGCTCAAAGAAAGGGACAGGGACTCTTCTTTCTTCCACAAACAAACCCAGGCCAGGAAATGCTTCAACACTATATCCGAGATCAAGGAGGATAATGTCACGCACAAGGACTTTGAGGACATCAAGAAAGCAGCCTTCTCTCACTTTCAAAACTTGTATAGTGAGGACATAGATCCGGATCAATATTCAGATCTATTAGATATTGTTCCACCTTCAATCCCTCCTAGAATGAATGCGCTCCTAGAGGCCAAAGTCTCCAAGAATGAAGTTAAAAATGCCCTTTTTTCCATGGATCCTGATAAGGCCCCTGGACCGGATGGCTTCTCTGCCAGGTTCCTCCAAGTTTGTTGGCCGATAGTTGAAAATGATCACTTCAAAATGGTCCAAAAATCCCAAGATTTTCAGAAAATCGGGGGCAGCACAAATTCAACTTTTTTAGCCCTCATCCCTAAGGAGAAAGGCGCCAACAAATTTAACATATTTCGCCCAATCTCCTTGTGCAATACAGGGTACAAGCTAATCACCAAAGTGATTGCAAATAGACTGAAGCTCATTCTTCCCAAAATCATTCCGGAGAATCAAGGAGGCTTCATTCAAGGCAGGCAAATTGTGGACAATTTCACCCTAGTCTAAGAGGAAATTCACTCAAGCTTACATCGAAATGAAAAAGGTATGGTTATCAAACTCGATTTATCAAATGAATTTGATCGAGTAAGACATAGCTTTCTGTTAAATGTCTTGAGCAAGTTTTGTTTTGGTGTAAATTTCATAAATTGGATCCAGGCTTTCATCTCGGAGCCCTGGATTTCACCTATAATGAATGGCAGAGCCACAGATTTTTTTAAAGCTTCAAGAGGTCTTAGGCAGGGGTTCCCACTCTCCCCTCTGCTCTTTTTCATCCAAGCCTTAGTTCTCAGCTTTCTATTAGACAAAAATATGCAAGATCAAGATATTAATGGACTCTGTATAGCAAGAGGGGTCAAAAACATAAACCATGGATGATACCCTGTTATTGGGAGCTTCCACTCTTTCCTCAGCCACCAAATTCAAAGCAGTGTTGGATGATTTTTGTGAGGCCTCGGGCAGTGTCTTAAATAAGAACAAATGTCACATTTACAGCTGGAACACATCGCCCTGATTTCTCTCTGTGATTGCTACATGTCTGGGCTTTGCAGCCTCCTCTTCATGGACCTCTTTTAAATATTTGGGCCTTCCTGTGTTCCAAAAAAGATCTATAAGTAAAGACTGGCTTCCACAACTTGAGAAATTTAAGAGAAATATCCACGCCTGGGGTTACTCCTGGCTCAACATTGCTGGTAAATCTGTTCTAATAAAATATGTGCTCACCAGCCTCCCTCTATTTCATTTTTTTGTTCTTCTTGCTTCGGAAAGTATTTTAAAAAAAATGGAGTAGTATATTCGGAGATTCTTTTGGAAGGGCGGCAAACAGAATGAAAACAAACTGCGTCTAGTCAGTTGGGAGACCATCTCCAAGCCTTTGTGGGAGGGCGGATTAAACTTCAAAAATCTTTGTCATCAGAACGTTGCTATGGGAGCGAAGTTAATATGGAAGATTATTGCACCCAAGCTAGGCTGGGCTCAACTGGATCTCTGGAAAAAATATTTCAGAGGTCCATGCATCAGCTGTTTAGACAAATCAATCCATTTGCCCAACTCGTCTTTTCTCAAGCTTTATGCTAAAGCTACTCCTCTTATCAATTCGCACTCCTTTTGGATCCCAGGAAATGGGAGAAAGATAAATATATGGACTGATAAAATTATGAATGCAAATCCAATAGAAGACAGAGGCTCCATCAGAGCGCTGCGTTGCTGGATGGAAGGAGAAGGGATGCATACACTGTGGGATATTTCTCTGTGGAACGATTCAGATTGGGCAGGCTGGAAATGCATTGATGTGCCATCACACCTGCATCACGAATGGATTACGTTGCTGGACCTCCTCCACGGTATGGTGCCTATCCACATCAGAAAAAGAGATACGAGAGGCTGGGGAAAAAAATCTAGAAGGTACGCTGTCTCTTTGGGTTATGTAAAGCTGAGGGAGAGGCCCTTCGTTCCCCCTGATCTAGCACCATGGCTAGGTGTCTGGCGATGCCCATCATGGCCTAAAGTGGATTTATTTGCTTGGCTTCTTTGCCATTGCAAAATCCTCACGCATGAAAATCTGCAGAGGAAAGGGTTCCACGGTCCCTCCAAATGTTCACTGTGTAAAGAAAATTCAGAGAGTGTTGCCCATTTAATGCTAGAATGCAGATTTTCTCTGCAGATATGGTTCACATTCCTTCACAAGCTGAATTCCAACATTACACTCCCAAGTTCCGCTGTTGAGTTATTTTCTAAATGGGCGAACAGGTATCCTAGTCCTCCTCCAAAAAATCAGATAATCAAAGCTGCCTGGTTTGTCCTCCCAAAGGTAATATGCTGGCAGATTTGGCTAGAACGGAATAGAAGAATCTTCAGAAACATTGAGCAGAACCATAAGGCATTAGAAATCAAGATCAAATGCCATCTAAAAGAGTGTTTGATTGACTTAAAAGATGACTCTAATCTCAGTCAACAGGACATTACTTGGGGTTCTTTTCTTGATCTTCATTTTCAAAAAGAAGTAAGGAATGTCCCTCCTCCCAAAGCCTGGAAAATAAGAGAATCTGAAACAGACTTTCAAGACTGGATTATAACAAAATCAAGACACTCCCTCTTTTTTGATGGGGCAGCAAAGGGAAATCTGGGCAAAGCTGGTGCAAGTGGTGTTATTTTAAATCCAGATGGGGAAAAAATTCATTCTTTTTCCTGGGGGCTAGGCCACTCAACCAGTATTCAAGCTGAGGCTTTGGCTCTCCTTCAAGGACTCAAGATGCTCAAATATTTAAACATAAGTGAAGAAAATGTATTTTGCGATTCCCAGATCATCATAAATGCAATTGTGTCCAACTCTCCAGCTTTGGACCTAAAACTCGTAAGGCTGATAGTCAAAATTAAGGGCTTGGAAAACACTTTTCAGAAGCTGAATTTCTACCATGTGCTGAGAACTAAAAATAAAGAGGCGGACATTGAATCCAATAAAGCTTCTCTCCTCTCTGCTGGGATCAAGATGAAAGATGAAGAAGAATCATGGGAACCCATCCCATAAGCTAAATTGTTGTCATGTTTTACTGTTTACTCTTAAGTCAATTTTTATGTATCTTCAAATTGGGAAAAATCTCTAAAATTGAATCTATAGTAATATCACTAAGGAGAAGAATTACAAGCATTAGCTCCACTCTCATCCTTAGTGGTGAGGTGCATCAGGCTATAGTCCTTCTCAATGTAACCAGAATTTTGGCATTTAGGCCAAGTTTGAAATAATATTCCATAACAGTTACTATTAAAAAAAAAAAAGATAAACTCAACATGATTAATTAAAGAAAATATTTACAGGAGAAATCATGGCCCAAATTGATTGGCCTCTCATTCCTCACTCTCACACACACTTCTACACACTCACACACCCTCATGGCTCATAGGCTCACCTATATTTATACAATTGGATTAGAACTGAAGGAGGTTCTAGATCCTAAGATAACTCCCAAAATATCTCTCCTAGTCCCTAACATCTCTCATCTAATCTCTAAAATCTCTCATTCATCCCTTATCCCTAGTTAAGAGCTAACTAATCCATGATCCTCTCAAACCTTCCACAATCCTCCCTAAATTTCTTCATATTTACAATAATCCTAATTCTCTCCTAAAAACTATAGAAAAATACATTAATTAATTAAATCCTCACTTTGTAACCAAATCATCTAGTAAATAGTTGACCTGGGTTAGATGCACCTGCATTAGACTCCCAAGGTGAAAGAAAATCATGGTATACCAACCATCAGTCTTTATAAAATCCTCCTCTATCCAAAATTTTGATTTGTGGTATTGTTATGTCATGTTGTCGATGTTTAGTGGTTGTCCTTTTATGTCTTCCAGGCTTCCAAACTTTATGTTGTATTTGTTCCTTCTCCTTGATGATGCATGCTTGTTCTATTGTCATCAACGAGCTTCTACCATCTTCTTTCCTTCCTACAATATGTTTCTTTTGGGAAATTCTCACCATCAATATTCTAATCTCTTCAATTGCCATGTCCAACTTGTCTTCTTGCTGGTGTGCATTATTGTTTCTTTGTTGATCTTCGTTGTCCATCTCTACGCTTTCATTGCACCAGATTTGTCGATTTGAAAGCTTTTCATCATACTCTGGATTCAAATTTTCCAACCATTATTCCATGAATTTTAATTCTATTGCAATATGTTTCATGTTCACATTCGATCCATTTGTTTGATGATCCTTTTTTCTATTCCAGCAACATATCCTGCATTCACAAACAAGTTGTCATATTTAAAATCATAAGGTTTGACAGATGAATTTGTCTTCAGGTCTTCATGCTAGTCTTCTGAAAAATTTGTAGCATTGTTTGTGGGGATCGAACCCACGTCCATATCATCATCATCACCACCAAGTAATGGTCCTTTATCAAGTTCACAAATGTATACTTTTTCTAGAGTTTCTCTACTTCCAAAACTTTCAGTTTGAACTTCGGCCTTCTTTCCATCAATTTTTTAATTGGCCATTTAATTGTTCTCTTCATCACCCATCCATGTCTTTGTCTTTGTAATATCTCTAGAAACATGTCCAATCGTGTTTTTAATTCAATAATCTCTCTCTCTCTTCATTACCAATGCCAACTGCTATGGCATATTTGTAACTTTTCTCTAAATCCTGTATCTTCATCTTCTTCTCCTTTCGTGAACTTCACCTTGTTCACTATAACCTGCAACTGAATCACTTTACCAAGTTATCTCTTATGAACTTGGTCAATGGTTCATTTCACTTTGAACCTTCCTTCTAGACACTCCTTGCTCCTCTTTGCTATAAACAACAACTGCATTATCTTACAATACCTTGACCAAACTTTGGGTGTCGGGCTCTGTCAATCATGCACTCAATTACAATGCACTTTTGACTTAAAATTCTAAATTCCTTTTGACCCCAAACTTTTAAATTTTACATCAATGGACCTTTCCTAAAAAAATTCACTTATCACTCCAACAAAATATTACAAAGGTAACAAATCAACCTATCACTTTTTACTATAAAATCATATTTAACTTCTTACCCCATACATATATATATATATATATATATATTCCTCGAAGGCACATACAATTAAAAATGTAAAAAAAATACACCTTTTCACACTTAAATCTCATATAAATCTCCTCTCATAATTATTTAAAAACTCTACTATAAATATTCCCACTAAGTCTCTCATGGAAACACTCCACTCATTCTGGCTCATAATTCCTTGCATTAAAATAATAAACAAAAGCCATTTAATGAAAGTATGTTTCTTCCCTTTGTTTTGACAAAATTATATAGGTCCATGATTTAATTTATCCCATTGTGATGTGGAAGAAAAATCAATCCCATTTTGATGTGAAAGAAAAATGAAAAAGTCACGGGCTCCTTCGTTGTGCACATCTTCATGTGCGCTTTTGTAAATATTTTCGAACTAAAATAATGCCCATGTGACTTTTTTTTGTCTTCACACACGCTGCAACAATGACTCTTTTTATCTCTTAGGTAGCTTGCACGGTCTTTATCGGTCATCAATAAATTGGTTAAATTTTTTCTATGCAGAAAAAAAATTAGATCGTAAAGTTTCAAATTCCCTAGTGTTAACTCCGTTGTATTAATTTGAATTCCCTAGTGTTAACTCTATTGTATTAATTTTCTCTATTCAACTGACCACCATTAGTTTTCAACTCTAGGGCTTGGGTTAGAAACCAGCTCAGAAACCAGCTCCTGTTCATTAATTTTATCTTTCTTGAATTGTTTTTCTTCGTCATTGTTGTAATTGGATTTTCCATATCTTAGGATTTGATTTGCAAACCTTAAACACTTTTCCACATCCTCCTTCAAGTATCAGCTCGTGTCCAAAGGTGAAAGTCTGCACAGATCCATGGAAACCATGTCGCGATGAGCCTTTACATAGGCTCCTCCTTGATTAAATTGAACAGTTATTCCTTCACGTAGGCTTAATTACCTCCTCTTTTAAATGGGTTGACTACATCTAGATCTTCATTTTCCCACTACACGAATTCCTTAGCAGTTCCACATCTATCAGCAGATTAGAAACACATAAATACAAGAAATATCCACCAAGCTAATTATAAAAATTGGGGAATATGAGAAAATAACAATGCCCCGGAATTGATTCCACGCTTTTCTTTTCTCCAAGCACCCTCTACAACGAGCTCCCATAGCATCAAACAACACTTTTCTCCATGACCATGGCTTCAATGATTGTTGCACCTCAACACCTTTACCTCACAGCTACAAACTTAACCAAAACAACAATTCACAAGATTCAAACTCCACAACTTCATGGAAATTTTACAGTTATTAAATTCTCTGTTGTAACATTCTCACCTCGTGCTCTGATACCAAATGATGTGCAGGCCGCATACCTATAACTTATCAATAAAAAAACATAACACTAAAATTGAAATTCACACAATAGATATGCCCATAAACTCAACATGATCAATTAAATAAAATATTTATAGGAGAAATCATGGCCTAAATTGATTGGCCTTGGATTCCTCACTCTCACACACACTTCTACACACTCACACACACACATGGCTCATAGGCCCACCTTTATTTATACAATTGGATTAGAACCTAAGGAGGTTCTAGATCCTAAGATAACTCCCAAAATATCTCTGCTATTCCCTAACATCTCTCTAATCTTTAAAATCTCTCGTTCAATCCCTTATCCCTAGTTAAGAGCTAACTAATCCATCATCCTCTCAAACCTTCCACAATCCTCTCGAATCTTCTCCTATTTACAATAATCATAATTTTCTCCTAAAAAATATAGAAAAATACATTAATTAATTAAATCCTCACTTTGTAACTAACTCGTCTATTAAATAGTTGACCTCGGTTATATGCACCTACATCACTAATTCCTCAAGGAACAGCGCAAGGAAATCGGAGCTTGGAGGGCTTGAAAATTGACTGTGTTGGCCAAAGTCAGTTATTCCGGCAGAGGGATAAACTATACATTTGCAGGTTGTGCTCAGGCTTGAGAAACATATGTATTTCATCTCTATTCTTTGATTAATGCAACACAGATAGGAAGGATTTTTGAGTAGTTGCTTTCCCCTAGATAAATATTTGTGTATGTGTGATAAATTTATGTGCATGTTTATTATTTGTGTTCTCGGTCGTGAATTGAATTCCACATATGAGTAGAGTAGATTTGAGCCTTTTGTTTTAGTAAATTACATGAGAATTTTCATATCTACAAAATAATTTCTACATGGTATCAGAGCAGGATTCACAATAGAGAAGATATTCCGAAGATGTTATTGTAGGAGGGTTGAATTTACAAGATCAATTCTTCACAGCTAGCAATCTTTCTATGAACTAAGACTCAAGTATGCCCTTTAGGGAAGCTCTAATTATGTTGCTTGGAAGGACCGCATAGAGGCAGTGCTGGAAGATAATGGGTTGAAGGAATTTTTTGATAATGACTACCAGGAACTGGCAACAGTTAATGCTCAAAATATAGCAGAATGGAAGAAGTGTGTCGCCAACATGAGGGAGTATGATACATATTGTCTCAAATATCCATGGAAAAGAGACTCTATATGCAATGTGGAAAGCACTGACAGATTTATTCAAGAATATTAGTGATCACAGGAAGTTGGTGCTCAAGGAAAATATTTGAAATATCAAGATGCAGAAGAATGACACTATACCATAGTACTTGAGCAGGTTCACACAATGTCGTGATGAACTTGGTAGTGTTGGCATTACGGTTGTATAATATGATCTGGTAAGCCTATCCCTTCTAGAACTTACCAAGAGTTGGCATAGCTACTAAGATTCGATAAATGGGAGGGAGAAACTACCAAATTGGGAACGCTTATGGTATGATTTGGTACAGGAGGGAATAAGGCAGAATACTATAGATGAGACTTCATCCAAGTGTGAGGATGAATAAAATTGTGCCTTGCATGGAAAGGAAAAGAAGGGAAAATGATGAAATCCCAATCCAAAGGAGAATCTAGTCAAGGGGTAAAGAATAAAGACTTGCCCAAAATCAAGTGCTTTCACTCTGCTAGTATGGTTTTTGCCACAGTCTTTCCCATTCTATTCACATGATATTTCAAACTCCGATGCGGTCTAACATGCTTCGGTTAGCCTGTCAAAACATTTACAAATTGTAATTTTTTTTAATGTTTTAAAATGCCAAAAGCCATAGTTTTAATACTATGCAACTTAGGTTCTAGTCTTAGGTTTAGAACTAGGACTTAGACCTAGGAATTAGGCTTAGGTTTCTAAAACATAACCTTTTGTGCTATACTTAGGCATTTTAGGATTTAGTCTTTAACAACATGTTTTTAAGACTAATCACTAACATTTTCGCCTAGAAATAACACTTACCTTAGACTCCTAGTGCTAATGTTTAGACTTAGGATTTTATTTATCCTTAGGTCTTTTACATAGATTTATCACTTTACAAATTTTCACCATGACTATGCTCTTTAATGTTTTCATGTCATAGGTCGATACAACTCAACATGACAACTTTCTACATGACGACTTTTTGGACTTCGATTCATGAAGAGAAACAACATTGGCGAATATTGTCGAAGTCACTAAAGTTGATGTCGAAGCTGACGACGATCATGTTGAACTGTATTCCTGCACATAACAAGAATGCTACATGTGACTATATTGTTCATTTACCAATTTGACAAGATCCTGCTGATGACATGAGTCAATGAACCATTTCTTATAAGACCTTCTTGGTCGATGCAATTTCGACACAACCTTCTTATTACAAATTTCGATGACTAATTACTTATAATGGACCATCTTCTTCATTTTTGCAATTTCGACAGAAAATTTCAGGATCCAATTTGGATCAATCATGAACATGGGCATTGTGCCATGAAGTGTCCACATAAGAAGGCAAGCAAGAATACCTCATGAGGAGTGGCAGGTGAAGCTTTGTTGTCATAACTTGAGCTTGACTTCACTCTCATTACATGCATGTTGAGCACAATGATGGGGAGTGTGTGGTACCTGGATTCGAGTGCCTCGTTCCACATGACAGGGATCAAATAATTTTTTAGTGACTTGGAGGAGAAATATCTCCATATGAACATCAAGATGTGATATGATGGAAGGTACAATGCGACTGGGATTGGTACAGTCACCTTTCAGAGGGAGTCAAGCTCCCCTCTCAAGCTCAAGGATGGGATGTCTGTCCCAAGTCTAAGGAAGAATCTAATCTTCATTACAGTGTTGGAAGATCATGGTTGTGATGTGATCTTTAGTAAAGTGAATTCATTCCTGAGACACATAGCCACGGGAAAAGTGAATCATATCAGGGTTCGTGTGAATAAACTGCACAAGTTGGATGTGGAAGATTGTGTTGCATTGATCACAAAGGTGGAGAAGGTGCAGAGTCGCGATGTCAGTGAACTATGGAATAGAATATTTGGCCATTTTCATCATGGTGGTTTGAAAATTATGCAATGGATCGCCACGGGCCTCCCAAAAGGATCACTAGAGAAACACGATAAATGCAAATGGTGTACCTTGGGGAAGTACACAAAGTCGCTTTCCATGATCGGGATAGCAAGGTGCATGCATTCCTTGAAAGGATCCACTCTGATGTATGTGGAACTTTCTCGACATCATCCACTGACAAGAATAAATATTATGTTATCTTTGTAGATGATTTCTTACAAAAGTGTTGGATTTTATTCATGCAGAAGAAATATCATACATTCTCCAATTTTGTTGAATTCAAGGAAAATTTTGAGAAATAAATAAACAAGAAGATAAAGGCTCTCAGGAGTGATAATGGAGGTGAGTATGTGTCGAATGAGTTTAAAAAAAAATTGGTCAAAGGAAGGAATTAAACGGGAATTGACAACACTCCACAACCCACAACAGAATGGGGTAGCTGAGAGGAAGAACTGTAGTATTGTGGGATCAGCAAGGGCGATGTTGCATAACAAAGGCATACCTTTACACTTGTGGGTTGAAGCATGCAACACAGTGGTCTATTTGCAAAACATGAGTCCCCATCAGATTCTTGGAATGAGTACACTAGAGGAAGCTTTCTTGGGGAGGAAGCCTGATGCGTCACACTTTAGGATTTTTGGAGCATCAATATACTGCCATATTCCAAATAATCAAGGAAGAAGCTAGATCTGATAGCAGAGTTGAGGATATGTGTGGGGTACTCAAAAACTCCTCACAACTACCATGTGTACTTGTCATCCCTCAGAATGACAGTTGTGCGAAGGGATGTGAATATGATGAGGAGAAGGAAATGAGGTGCTCTCTTGAGAGGGAGCTTCGGTTGCAGCATGATCAAGAGATTTTGGCTCCAAAGGAATAACCTTAGCAAGTTGTGGAGTAGCCACAAGTTGACGAGAAGAGAGTGGAGACAACCACTCATGCAGAAACATCCAGAGAAAGAAGGAAATAACCAAGGAAGCTGAGATATTATTTCATAATGTTAGAGATAATTTTGAAGCACCCACTTCAAAGAGTAGTCAAAGAAGGTCACATGATCGGTACACTAGCTACATGGCTCTGATGACTGATCTTGTAGAGACTGAGCCATCCTCATTCAAGGAAATAATAGAGAAACATGTATGGGTTGATGAAATGGTAGAGGAATTTGATTCCATTGTAAAGATAAATGTTTGGGAAGTGGTCCCAATACCAGAAGATAAATCAGTGTTGGGTTTGAGATGGATATTCAAGGTGAAGCATGAAACATACAAAAGCATAGAGAAGTACAAAGCCATATGTTTTTCCAAGGGGTTCTCTTAAGTTGAGGGAATTGACTATGAGGAGACATTTTCTTCAGTAGCAAGGTACTCATCCATTAAATAAATTCTAGCATTGGTTGCGCAAATGGGGTGGAAGATCCACCACATGGATTTGAAGACAACATTCCTCAATGGAGTTATTAAGGAGGAGGTGTACATTGAGAAGCTAGAACGTTTCGATACCTTTGATCGAGAGTCGCATGTGTGCATATTCAAGCGAGCATTGTATGGACTCAAGCAAGCACCTCGTGATTGGTACACCAAGATCGAAAACGGTATCATCGAGTTGGGCTTCACCAAAAGTGAAGAAGATGAAAACCTTTATCATATTGTGGTAGAAGTTAAATTATTGATTATTTTCTTATATGTTGATGATTTGATTTTAATGGGCGATGAGAAGTTGATTTGACCTTGCAAGGAGGACCTTGCAAGAGAATTTGAAATGAAGGACATGGGACTCATGCACTAATTTATCAGTTTGGAAGTATGGCAAGGATATGGGGAACTGTTTGTCTCTCATGGAAAGTATGTCAATGAGATACTGAAGAAGTTCTGCATGTAGAGTAGAAAACCCATGGAGACTGCTCTAGCAGGCGGTTGGAGGATAGAGGATGTCACTTCAATTGAGGAAGTGGAAGCTACCATATATCGGCAGCTTGTAGGTTCACTAATGTAGCTTGTGAGCACAGGACTAGATATGTGTTATGCATTCAACTAGCTAAGTCAGTTATGGTTAGGCCTACAAAAATATATTGGAATGCAGCTAAGAATATTCTTCAATACCTCAGAGGCACCACCCAGTTTGGACTATGGTAGAGACAGACAGAGGGAGTGAAGCTTCAAGGATTCATAGATGTAAATTAGGCAGGGAGTCCATTAGACTAGAAGAGTACATCAGGAGGGATTTTTAGTGTTGGGTTCGTCGTTGTTTATTGGTAAATTAGGAAGTAAATATTTTTGGCACTCATCTCAACAAAAGTAGAGTACATGGCTTCCATTCAAGCATCATGTGATACAATCTGGATGAGAAAGATTCTGGTGGGATCGTTTGGTCAGATGATGGATCCAACTGTGATCTATTGTGATAATTAGAGTTGTATCAGACTCTCTAAAAATCCTTTATTTCATGATTGATCCAAGCATATAGATATCAAGTATCACCATCTATGAGATTGTGTGCAGAAGAAGATTATGTTGTTGGAATACATTCCTACAAAGGAACAAGATGTAGATATTCTAACAAAAGGCTTTGTCAAGAGGAAAATTAGAATTCCATAGAGGCATGATTATGGTAACTGATAATCCCTTCTTGATGAGAGGGAGTGTTGAAAATACAGCAAGAAAATCTTAGTTTGACTTTGCCTTGGTCAAAATAGAGAAAATTCAAAGTTCCATTTCAGAAAAAATCTTGGAGGTAGTTAATTGAGGTGGCATGGGACTTGTCACTCAGTTAACTCAGTTAACTTAGTTAATTTTAGTTGGTGAAGCTTGAGTTTAGACCAGTATGATTGATCGCTAATTTGCAGTAATCTATTTCAAATAAATTGAGTTATGTTAGTTAAACTAGTTCTAACTGTTGGAGGAACTGGTGGAAGGTCAAGTTATGGAAGTGTAATTTCATCTCACTCAGTGATCAACCAGTTAACTAATCAATCAGAACAAAATAATTGATGCATGTAGATAATTCGAGTTACCCAGTTGAGATGGAGATTCCAAGGTAGTGTACTATCCGTTTTAGACTATTTCAAAGTGTACATGTGGTGCATGCAGTCAGAGGATGAGCCTAGAACGATTATGCAATTTAAATTGAGTAATTTCCTAATTAATAGGGGCCTAATTATTCAAGGAAAAATGCAAGGAAATAGGAGCTTGGAGGGCTTGAAAATTGTCCAAGCGTTGGCCAGATTCATTCAGTCAGGCATAAGAATAGACTGAACACTTTCAGGTTGTGCTCAGGCTTGAGTGGCATATGTATTTCATATATATTATTTGATTAATGCAATACAAATAGGAAGGGATTTTGAGAGGTTTATTTCCCCTAGATAAATATTTGTATATGTGTGATAAATTTTTGTGCATGTTTATGATTTTTGTCGCCAATCGTGAATTGAATTATGCAGATAAGTAGAGTATAATTGAGTCTTATGTTTTACTAAATTACATGAGCAGTTTCAGATCTACACAATAATTTCTACAGTGACAATGTTGGATGATATGATGTTATAGATATGGGTTACCAATCTAACTCTTCTTATGAGAATGCTTCAGATTGAGAATTTCCAAGTACCTTGTATGGATTATGAATACCTCGCTCGTTAAGAGGGAGTGTTGAAATATGTAACTAGGTTTGGTCTTCATAATGACATATGAAATCATGATTTTATGTATTTAATGAAAGGATAAAAATAAATTTATAATTGGTGTTATTGAGGCATGATTTTCATGCTCAAGAGAAATTTATTTTTAGTTCAAGCACCCATTAAGTGCTTCTAGGGATTTTTATTTAGTCTACAAGCCAATTGAGTCATTTTCATGTATTGAAGACCCATTTGGGCATGTTACATATTGTAAAAAGAATTTATTTGAGTCAAAATAAAGTAAAAAAACCCTCCAAGACCTTGTCATGGTGCAAAGATCAAGTCGGCCTACATGAAGGGACAAGTCAGCCTAAAGATAGAAATTTGTACCCCTCACAAGCCTATAAATAAGAAGGAGCTCAACCTCATTTGGAGAGTCAGTCAAGAAAGTTCAACCTTCTCAAGATAGAAGCTGTAAAAGGATGAAAAATAAGGAGAAGAACTAGATTGAATTTTTTGGGCCTCTCTCTCTGTCTCTTTCATTTTATGGTTTCTACATTTGTTGGGCAGAATAATTTACTCGATCAAAGAATTTGTTGGGCACGTCGAAGTTGTAGAAGAATTTCTGGGCAGGTCAAAATTCCAAAAGAATTTTCTGGGCAAGTCCAAATTTCATAGTAGAAGAAAGGTTTGACTTGTTATTGAAGGGTATTGGTCAAGGGTCATATGTATTGGAATTCTTCAATTGAAGTTCTATAAGAAAAGAATAATTCGTGTGGCTTTTCCTCTCAGTTGGATAAGTTTTGGCCCTGATTGATCACATCGTGTGTCCTATTGTCTCATTTATTTTATTGTTTGGTATTGTTTTATGATAAAGAACACTAATAATAATCAAGTGAAAGAAGAATTTAATAAATTAAAGTAAAAATATATCACAAGAAGTTATCAAGTTAAGATAAATCATCTACTCTAGTTTTCCCTATATTTCTTAACACTTTATAAGTTCATTATTCCCCCAGCAAGATGTGTTCCTTGAATCCAGGTTTGGTAGAGATATTCACCTTAATTGTAGGTGAAACATTTTCTACGTTCCCCTCTTCGAAAGCATCAAGAGAGGGGACGGGGTTCTTGAACCAATCTACATGACCATGTATAAAGTATTATAATTCTATAGCATATTGGTCAATTAGACTTGGTTGTTGTGGGAGAAAGTATGAGCAACGATGCGTATCATCCCATGGATAATCTAGCATGGTCAAGGAATCCATAATGTCTTCATCAAAATGAAAGACTGAAATTTGAGACTATGAAGGACCACTTGATGTAGATGATGAAGGGTTATTTGAATCATCATCATGGGAGATGTTACACCATTTTTTGGTCATCTAACCTGTTACTATTAGATGGACCTAAGTACACCATGTAAGACCAATTTTACCCTAAGTAAAATTGCTTTCACTATGAAAAATAAATTAGTAAACCACCTTTATTAAGTTGTTTATGGTCTAAACAGGAAACCCCATGGGGAAATATTAAATAACTCTACATTTGTTTTATTTTCCTCAAGGAATAATTAGTTAAACAACAATTTAATTAATATTTCTGGTCATATTTAACCCAAAACACGAAAATTAATTAGATAAATCATTATTTATCTTATTATTTTCTAGGAATAATTAATTAAACCTTATTTAAATAATATTCCTTGTTAAATATAACTAAATCGTTTATAAATAATTAAATAAATCATTATTTATTTGATTATCACTCAACCACATCCTTAAAATAATAAATAAATCATTTATTTATTTATTATTTACAAATAAATGGATTTGACCCAAGTCAAATTAGTTTTCCCTCCAACAAATATAATAAAATATTCCATAAAATTTGGATCTTGATTTGGTTAAAAATATTTTAATTATGCACCAATATCTAGGCTAACTCAATATTTTGTTATAAATAGAAGGGTTTTTCCATTCATTCACTACCTTTTGTTGTCTAAAGATCACTCTGGATCTATACTTTTGGTCTGACTTTGATCCACCATCGTTGTCATATTTTGCTACCATTTTTCTTGTGAGCTCCCTTTGAGTTCCATTTATGTCTGGGTTTTCTACACCATCAAGAGAGAGGGATTTTAGATTTGAAGTGTTGAGAAGAACCCATCCCATGGAGGAGGACTGGTAACATCCTTCTTTGTTCTCCTCCCAAGTGCCATTAATACAAAATTCATTAAACATATTCCTGTCTTGTCTATTGGATGCATGGAGCAACTCTTGTTTGTTATTTACAGCTTAATGTCTTTTAATGCATAGATCTATATTTTTGCATCATTTATCTTGGTCACCTAATTGCAGATATAAAGATATTGGCAGCCATATTTGATGTTAGGGTTGTTTTTTATGCACAATTAAAGTGGTCTTTTTTTGTACGCTTGCGATTAAGATTCATACTAACAACTGGCGACTTCACACGGGTTTACGATTACGACCAATGTCGTTTTTCAAATCCCTGCATGTCAAACTGCTTCAAACCCTAGGATTTCTCTTAAGCTTCTTGTTTTTATTTTCTTGATGTTGTTTTTAACCTATAAAACCCTAAAACATTAAAAATTCTAATTTTCATGTGTTTTCAGACCTATTGCACAGGTGATCGGCATCATCCGCAGCTAAGACGACACATTCTTCTGAAACCTGCTCCCGAGAGTGCCAGAAGTGAGGGTCACACTTTTTGGGCCAAAACCTTCAACCTGAACCTCCAGGGTGCAGAAAACAAGCCAGAACCTGCGACCTCTGCAAAAATCAAGTCAGAAACTGCGACCTGAACTTTTTGTGGGAGTTTTTCTGAAAGTTTTCTAGGTTTGTCTGAGCCTCTGTTCAGGGTTGTCTGACATCCGTCTCCACCCGTTTTGGACCTGTAATTTTTTTGTTTTACTCAAAAAAGTGGAAACCTAGCCCCCTAGGGCTTCAGTACCCTCCACATTTTGTGGAAGAGTTTTAGCTGCTGCAGGTTGTCTGAAATTTCAGTGTGTTCAGCCATTTTTCAGATCTGATATCTGACCTTCAGATCCACTTCATATTGGTTATTGATCCATCCAAAACACCTCCTTTAGTTTTGTTTGGGTTTTCCTCTAGGTTCTTCTCCGCTTCCCTCTAGGATATAGCCTTTCGTCACCTCATTTCCAGCAATCTTTCCTCTGATTTTTTGTTGTTTTTTCTGCACCTATTTCTAGCAGATTTGACCTTTAGATCATTGTCCCTCTTGACTTTAGATCTATTGGCTATTTTGGTGTGTTTTGAATATATTTTTTGCCCACCTACAGACTAGTTGTTGAGAGGCCTGCCTCCTTGGGTTTAGATTATTACATAATTAGTTGTTTATTTTATGTTATTTTAGTTTCATAACTGTTATCTGAAGGTTTATTTACAGTTATACATCACACTTTTTCTTTTTCTCTACAAACGTTTGGGTTTAAAAATTAAAATTTACACACTTTACACACACACCCTAAGCGAAGAATAGCTTGGTTAACACCACCAAGCAAAGACTTTAAAACATTGTAATCAATTGATCATGCACCTCTCTGCCCTTGTTTCGACATTGTAATCAGTTGATCTTGCACCTCCTTTCCCTTGTTAGTCTCTCTTCCCTTTGTGCCGTGTTTGTGTCGTCATCATTGCGCCACCAAGGAGTTTATCCCGGAGACTTCTTGGCCTTCATCCTCAGTTTCCGGTAGGAAGACTTACTCCTTCGCGTAGGATTCGATTTAGTCCTCTACCAAGTCTGCACTTTGACTCCTCTTCTAGTTCTTTGGGTTCCCCTTCTGGTTTCACCCCTGATTCTCCCCCTGTCACCTTCACCATGTCTGGTTTAGGACCTAATGCTGGTGGTAGCCCCAGCCCTAATTCTGGGAATACTACTAGTGGTACTGCAACAGGAACTACCCCGTCTTCTCCCTTTCTCCCCTATATGGCAAGCCAAAGTCTTCTCGATTTTAACCAGTTTATGAATCACCCTATACGCCATGATGTTGGTTGGCCTGCTATGCCAACCAAGCTCCCTTCCGACATCCCCAAGTTTGAAGGTCTTGCTGGAGAGGATCCTAAAAATCATGTTCGATCTTTCCACATGTGGTGTTCATCTAACTCCATTACCGATGACTATGTCCGTCTTCAGTTGTTCTAATGTATGCTTACTAGCGAAGCTTATAAGTGGTATGTTGATTAGGCCTCATCCTCTCATACCACCTTTACGACTCTTGCCCGGGCTTTTTTGTCTTATTTCTAGCCCCCCCTTCGTTATGACACTGGTACCGAAATTTTGACTTCTTTCCGTCAATCGTCTGCGACCCGCTTATCCAATCATGTCGAGGAATGGTGAAGAATAAAGAGCCTATGTCGAGCCCCTACCTTCGAAGACCGTGTATACATGGACTAGTTTTTTATATCTCTCTTTCCTTCTATCGGCAAGGATGTCACATCGCATTTCCCTCAAATCGAAGAATCCGCTCTCCAAATTGAATTAAAATATGTCCTAATCTACGCTTAGTCGGGTTATGTTTATATCGTTCTACCTGATCTTCCTAGACGCGGAGGTGCCAACGCACCATGGGCATCTCATGTCGTCGACGGTATCGTTGGAGCACTCTCTCATCCATACACTTAGCCTCCCATGGGATATGGTTTCCCTTAGGGAGGGTCCAGCACCTCCTGCACTTTTCCCCCTCCCAGTAGCACGTATCCAGGATACGGCATGCCTCCTCCTTTTGCCCAACCTTTTTTTTACCACGTTGTTACCCAACCTGATTATTATCCGTATCTGCAGCCTAGTGCTCTAGATCCTCCAGCATTAGCACCTCTGTCTCCCTTTCCTTCTCAACCCCCGCAACAGCAGTCACTACCCCCTCAAGGGCAGGTGTATGCACAGCAGGGCGCAACTAATCCTCCTCCTTCCAAAAAGAAGAGGAAAGGCACTCAAAATCAATCTTCCCCCGGTAATCCTGGATCTAATCCTCAAGGTAATGCTCCTAACACTGCTAACCAGCAACAACGCACTCAGCCCAAGAAAGATAGGCCTGTTCGCACGAATAAGCCTTGTTCATGTTATGGTGTTTATGGTCATTACACGCATGACTGTCCTATTTTACCATAGATGCGACAGATGTGGGAGTGTCAAGCAGTATTGTGAGGACAGCAAGCCTCCCCTTCCATCCCTCCTAGTCCTATGCCTAGTCAATCGGCGATGTTTACTAATCCTTTCCCTCAGCAAGGATTTGTGGCTACCCAACCACCTTAAGGTCAAGCAGCCACTCAACCTCCTCCACCAGGTACCTTCGATTACCAGATCCTCATGATGAAATCTGACCAACCTATAATTGTTGACCTCAACCTTTAGACTCGGTTCCATCGGTACAACAAGCCTCCTGCTACGGCTGTCCCCGAGAGCCTCTTTCGATAACCAATGGTCCTTTGCAGATCCCTCAGCCTAAGGTAGAGGTTCATACCAATATTCCTAAGGGACCATTACATCGAAATGTTGTTTCTGGAAAAGCTTCCCATTCGTATAGTATAGTAGATGATTTGGCGCAATATCATGCTGCCATTTCAACGTTGGAACTCCTCCAATCGTACCCTTCACAATGAAAAGCTCTACTATATTCCATGGGTGTTGTAGATCCTTCAGATGATCGCTTGATCATCTTCGATGATGACCGGTCATAACATCCTCCTCTTCCTGCTTCCGTCACCTTCCAAATCCCAGTCAAGATCCAGAACGCCAATGTTTCCCGGTGTATCATTGATGAGGGGGCATCTACCTGTGTGATGTCTGCTTCGGTTTGGAAGCAACTCGGATCACCTGATTTGGCTCCTTCCACGATCACTCTTCGAGCGTGGGATGGCCACGCCTCCCAGCCCATTTTCCTGTTCCGCAATTGTCTTATTACTCTTGTGGGAAATATTGTTTGCGTTGATGTAGAAGTCATTGATGCCCCCTTAGATTAAAACATTCTATTGGGTTGTAGCTACACCTATTCGATGTTTGTTGTCCCATCTGTGGTTCACCGCAAGATTTCCTTCCCTCATAATGGAAATATAGTCACCATTGACCAGTTGACATATTACGAACCGAAGTCTCAGACCTCCCCTAAGTCCATCATCTATTCGATGGCCAATAAGCAAACCGTCAATCCTTTGACTAGTGTCTCACCCGGAGTCTACAAATATTCCTCTTTTCTTGGTACATTCCCTGGTCTTCCTCCTCCTATCTCTGATCCCAGCTCATCGAATTTTTTCATGATGCAATTGTCTCGGGCTGCCCTCAAGCGGCCCGCTTCGGCTAGTCAGCAGCCTCACCCTCCATAGCCTACTCCTAGCCCTTTGATTCAGCCTTCTAGACCCCCTCCTCCTGGCCCTTCACCTACAGCTGGTATCCATGAGCCTCTTTATCCTCCTGGAACGGTTCCTCCAAGCCTTAGCCATCTTGGAGCCATCTTGCCTTTCCATTACCCCTCCGGTCATATACCGTTCCTAGCTCCCCCTCTAGGACTGTACACAGTACCTATCATGGCTACCCTATCTCTTCCTAACCTGACCCTATGGATTCATGTCTGGTACCTTGATCCCCCAACCGCTACCCCGCCTGGTCAACCCAAACCTTATCTTGCTTTGACCCTGGTTCAATTGGTCCCCATGACTTCTCCCACTGCTACAGTGCCTCAGCCACCTCAACATGAACCTTCTCCTATTGTGACAACTTCGGGTAAGAAGGGAAAAGCTCGCAAAATGGCATCAAAAGACAAGGTTTCCCCAACCGACCCTACTCCTCCTCTGCCTCCAAAGCCCTGTGCTTTGTTTGATGTCGTCAGTCATGCCACCCATACCTGTCCCGAGTTGCCCCGTATCAAGCCCATGGTTAATGTTGTGTTCCTTGAGTCTACGATCCCTAAAGCCTTTGTTTCTTCCTCGACTGCAGCTAAGAACCCTAATACTATTCACACCAATCAACCTTGTGCTTTGTGTGATCTCCATGGCCATTATTCTCATCATTGTCCCCACCTTACGCATTACTGCGCCTCTTTGGAGGTAGTTCAGGAGTACGAGATTAAACAGAACCAATCTTCCTCTCCCGCTCTTGCGCAGTATGCTTCGGGCCAGCCTGAGGATTTACCCGCTCCCATTAACATTCCCCTCCCGATGTCGAGATGACGGAGCCTACGGCCACTATCCTCTACCTATCACCATCCATGAGACCCTCGGTGGAAGCTCCCTCTAAATCTTCCCCTGTTGTTTCACTCGACCTCCCTTCAGCAATCACCCTGCGCTCAACATCGATAGATCCTTTATCTACTTGTTCTTCCGTCATCCCCCGTGACAATGCACATGTGAACCTTTCTTCTCATGATGATGAGTTAGGTAGCTTCACCGCGTCATGTGGTCTCCCTTCCTCCTATAATTCCATCTTCTATTGTGATGATGACATCAGGGAAGCCTTGTCCATCCCTGACCTCATCTTTCCCATCCATAAGTGGAATGGAACCATCTATTTCTATGGTGACTTTTGCAGCCTGAGCATAAGCTACACCTCCGGTAGCTCCCACACACCACCTACCCGTTGGTGTGTGAATAGTAGACATCTTACCCAGATCACTCCTTGTCGCAGTATTTGTGTGATCTCTACTTTGAGCTCAAGTTTCCATCATTGCTCATCATCCTCCCATTTTTTTTCTTGTGGCACTTTTTAGATGGACCTCCCATCCACACCTTATATTGGTTATGCCGATGGTGCAAGTCACTACTCCCGGAATCTAGCCTCGGCAGGTTGGGCCATCTTTACCCCCTTGAATTCGCTTGTTCTCTCGAATGATGTATGCATTGGTATTGCTACCAATAATCAGTCCAAATATGATGCAAAGTGAGGTTTATTAGCTAATTCCCTTTCACATCGCATCCTCCACCTTCATGTTCGTTTAGATTCCCTGCTTCTTGTTATGCAATTGAATGGTGTCTATCGTGTGCATAATCATATCCTTTTTAGAATATATTTACGAGTGAAGATTTTGATGCATGAATTTGAAGTCATTACATTCAGTCATGTACCTAGAGCAAAAAATCACTATGTAGATAGCATTGCAAAAAATATTCTATATTGGCATTTAGCACATGCATTTAACACAAGACAATAATATAACATAAAACCATCAAAACGATGCATAACCATCATATGTGTCGTATAAAATGTTTTAGAGTCCATTAACTTTGATACATATGACATGCCCATAGCATGTTCCAAAAACTAAAAACTGGGGGCACCACCTGCCCCTACACCTAATCACTATCTGGAGGATCCCAAGCCAATGGCTCTACTCCTGCAGCTCGTATATCACACATCCCCTATCCGGGCATCGCCATGCGCCGCATGACCCCTCGCCACTCCGAGGGTAGACTAATACATGGCTCTATGTATTGGTCATCTAAGTCTTGCCAGTCGCGCTCTCAAATAGCAGTCAGAAGCCTCTCACATGTATGATGGATGTCCTCCAGGAGGGTTGTTGCATCCTCATTTTGTGGCACTCTCGATCCACTAGTTCTGGTAGTTCCTGATACTGCAAGCTGTCTCATATACCCGACCAGTTTTACTGGTGTTGTATCTACATACCAAAAGTAGAAGAATCAGTACCATATACAATATTCTGAAACTTTACAATGCACATAAAAGATTAGCAATTGTCACTTACCGTCGGGCCCCCATACTCGACCAGGCGACAATGGCAGGTCCGGGTCCCCACGATAAGTCATCCCACTATAGGGATAGTCATCTATGTACAATGGCATCTGATCCCAATGAGTAAAGAACTCCGGTCAGAACACTCGTCCGACCGCCCCACCTCCTCCTCTGCACAGTAGTTGCCCCGACTGGTGCATCCTAAGCTCTCTCGGGCCCCCATCTTGGAGTTGTATGTGAGGTCGAAGTGTCGAGATCTTCTCGAAGAAGAGCGAGCACAAAACTGTACCATATGCATAGTCATGGTTCACTTGTCGCTTGCATGGCGACAACTATCGTTTCAATGAAGACAGGATCATCTGGGCCCACCCATAGTAGGTCCCACTCAACACACTCTCCACAAGCATCATCTACCCTACAGTGATGTGGTGGAGTGTCTGGTTGCCTAGGATCCGCAGCACCGATGCGGCCACAACGTGGGTCTCTAACCTCTCTAGATCCCTGATGGGTATTTGTGTCCCTTTAACATGGAGACCTGGGCGACAATGGCGCTCTACAAACTCTATGATGTTCCATCCTTGCGGTAACACTGGCTGAGTATTTCCTACCATCCCAAGTGGTGGGATACCAGTCAGAAAATATAGATCCTGGACTGTCAACTCGATCCGGTGCCCCTGCACTATAAAGACCTCATGGTCTGGATCCCAATAACTGACAATCCAGGCCAAAAAGGTCTCTCCTGCTCTCATAATAGGGTTCTCCACAAACTTCAGAACCCCAAACCTGGCCAATGCATTGCGGACACCCCGATCCTCCCAGATCTCCGACTGTAATGTGCCCAGGTCTCTCTCTCTCTAGTTGATACATGATTCTTCCATATCTACACAAAACCATCATATTTGTCAGTGTACAAATAGGAAATATTGTATCCAAACATAAAAACCCAGTTCTCAGCCAAAAAACAACACAGAAAAACCCCTCTCTGTTAGGTCGCACTTTTCAGGCCCAATCCTAGGACAAGTCATAGTTTTCTGGCCAAAACCTGCTACCCAAGTCGCAGTTTTTGCCCCAAAAAGTGCGACCCGGCCGTGAAGAGGAGTAGGGGTCCGTTACTGAGCTCTGGGGACCTAAACTGAACTTTCAATCCACTGAAATGAAAGAGTAGGGTTAGACCTCTTACCTATAACTGACGGATCTCATTTCCAACAGTCGATTTTTCTGCTACGCTCGCTGCAAGATTTAGGGCCTTCTCTCCTCTCGACATTCACCACAGCTCCACTTGCAAATGAGTGAATTTGGAGGGAAAATGCCTTATTGAAAGAGAAACCCCTCATTTTTCTTTCGCATGCTGCATCCAAACCGTAGCTCAATTTTTAAAACCGTCTGTACCGTTGGAAAGCTCTCACCGAGCCCTCAAATGGGTATCTGTTAGATTTTCATGATTTTGATACTTCACTAGGACACATTCTTTCCAAGAAGCGTCACTTCACCACTCCTCAAAACTGAATTTCTTCACTTGCAACACTTGTACTTGGGGCACCAATTTGCCTCCATACTTTTCTATGCTCGTGTCCATTTCTTCATGAGTAACCATCTTGTACTCATGTTTTTATGGTCCCCATCAGACCTTTACTATGTGGCAGCATCATCGAGTCGCCCTTGTTTAGAGCATCCGAGTTGAGTCATCATCGCATCCATGGAATCTATCCCGAGTCTCGTTGTATCCCGCTAAAGTCCTCCATTCTTCATTTCTTGGTTCCTTTCTCATGTCGCATATTATGACCTTTAGTCCCACTATCCCCTATCCCTCATAATATTGTGTTAGTTGTTGCCACATCATCAAATTCCCTTTATGCTCTAATAAGGAAACTCGTATGTTCGCTACTCAGTACCCCCCATTTCATCATCATCCCTGGTGTCAGTCTGTCATTTTCTCTATTATTTTCCCTTGTGCCTTAGTTGAGGACCCCGTATTGCCTCACCTATGGAAAACCTCCTTTTGTCAACATCAGATCATATATTCCAGAAGACAGATCTAGAGGGCAGTGTACCTTGGTTCCAACTTCCACTCTTGTTCGATGCCTTAGATCATGCAAAGGGACTCCTTATAGCCAGTTGACTTGATTTTTTTTCAACTCCAGCTCCTTACAGCATGATCGAGATCCGTATACTTGATAGTTCAGTGATGTAGCATATTGGACAGGTGATTCCCAAGTGTGTGTGAAATGTTTTAGCCCTCATGAGGGGGTGGCCCTACAGGTAGCCCCTCACATGCCCGGATGACCTCTTCAATACAGCCTTTGATGCAGCTCCATATGTTTGATGTTGTCAGCCTTAGCCTCTTGTAGCGCCTTTTTGTTTGAATGTATCAGTCAGATTTTCAGAGCCCTTTTCTGTTTACAGGGGCATTTGGGTTGTATTTGTATATCATGTACTCAGATATTATTTTATAAGTCCTGAATGTTATCCCAAGCACAATATGTATGTGGGATTCATTATCATATTTTTATCTGGCTCATGTTTATGCCAGCATGTACTCTATAGTTCAGTCCCTTTTTTACTGGACGCATTATTCTTTGTACTTTGTCTCGGCGGGCATAGGTATGCCTCCCCCGCTGCCTATAGCACAGGTAGTCACTCATAAAAGATACTTGTCGCACCTATAAGTCTCGCCTCCTAAAGGTCTAGTCCTCTAGCACTTTGGTCTACCTTATATTTCTCTCTCTCTGACTTCCCCTTTAGTGTCTAGTGATTGAGTTCTTACAACATACTTCAGTCATACGATTAGCGCCTAACGCTCGCACGCTGGGGGGAAATCTGTTACACAATTTTTTGGTCATCTAACCTGTTACTATTAGATGGGCCTAAGTACACCATGTAAGACCAATTTTACCCTAAGTAAAATTGCTTTCACTATGAAAAATAACTTAGTAAACCACCTTTATTAAGTTTCTTATGGTCTAAACAGGAAACCCCATGAGGAAATATTAAATAAATCTACATTTGTTTGATTTTCCTCAAGGAATAATTAGTTAAACAGCAATTTAATTAATATTCCTGGTTATATTTAACCCAAAACATGAAAATTAATTAGATAAATCATTATTTATCTTATTATTTTCTAGGAATAATTATTTAAACCGTATTTAAATAATATTCCTTTTTAAATATGACTAAATCATTTATAAATAATTAAATGAATCATTATTTATTTGATTATCACTCAACCACATCCTTAAAATAAGAAATAAATCATTTATTTATTATTTACAAATAAAGGGATTTGACCCAGGTCAAAAAAAATTTCCCTCCAACAAATATAATAAAATATTCCATAAAAGTTGGATCTTGATTTGGTTAATAATATTTTAACTATGCACCAATATCTAGACTAACTTAATATTTTGTTATAAATAGAAGGGTTTTTCCATTCATTCACTACCTTTTGTTGCCTAAAGATCCCTCTGGATCTATACTTTTGGTCTAACTTTGATCCACCATCATTGTCATATTTTGCTACCATTTTTCTTGTGAGCTCCCTTTGAGTTCCATTTATGTCTGGGTTTTCTACACCATCAAGAGAGAGGAATTTTAGATTTGAAGTGTTGAGGACTTACAAGAACCCATCCCATTGAGGAGGGCTGGTAACATCTTTCTATGTTCTCCTCCCAGGTGCCATTAATACAAAATTCATTAAACATATTATTGTCTTGTCTATTGGATGCATGGAGCAACTCTTGTTTTTTATTTACTTCTTAATGTTTTTTAATGCATAGATCTAGATTTTTGTAGCATTTATCTTGGTCACCTAATTGCAGATCTAAAGACATTGGCAGCCATCTTTGCTGTTAGGCTGTTTTTTATGCACAACTAAAGTGGTCTTTTTTCGTACGCTTGTGATTAAGATTCATACTAACTGGAGACATGGTTCACATGTGAAATTCTACGGAGGGATACTAGTGACTAGTGGATTGAAGTGCCACTAATGTTAAAACTAAAGCAACCTCAGAGATAAAATATGTTTCTGAAGGTACATTGTTAGACTCTCCTGGGGAATCTAAAGATGTCAGTTGTAACACCCCACCCCACATTTACCTACTTCTACTAGCCCTCCAAGTTAAACATGAGCTGAGAGTTACTATGCATGACCCAACAACCAAGTTCCAGTTATGAAAGTGGGGCCTAATATCCTAAAATTTACTGTAACCTCCCAAGAATACTTGTTCACCCAGATGTCAGAAAACATTACCTAATCAGCCTTTCTTGGATTGGAACTGAATTTTTCTCTTACTTCACAACCTATCCACACACATGCAGACTAGTGCATGTAGCCAGAAGGCTCCAGTTGAACGCGCAACTCACCCTCCATGTGGCTACAGTTGAAATTTATGGGACATGATAGTGCGACCAGAAGCCTTGTTCCAGATTTTCAGGGCTAGCCTATAGGCCAGCTGCCAATAACTTCGAGAGCTTCCTGTAGGAGTCTTCTTGCACTATTCTTGACTTAATCCTACTCAAATTTTTCAAATACATATGATAATAATTTATACAAACACTTTTTAAGAATAGTAACTTAGCTCACAAATGCATATATATTCACATATTCAACAATTTCATTAGAGAACCATTATGAAGGATCACTTCCCTCTATTAATAGCTACAAAAACACACATTATCTCATGCATTCATATAAGAAAACTAAGAGCCCATCAAACCATGGATTGGATCAATAACAAGAGCACATCATAAATGATAAATATACCATGCATATAACCATGATTTAAACATAATACAACCATGAAAAACCAGTCAAAAAATCATACATAAAATCAGAAATTATGTTCATTAATCTCAATAAGAATCAACACATAGTAACATGTGCAAATTCCAACCAACTCAAGGACTTCCATGTACCACCTAGTCATAGAGTGGGACTGAACCAAATATTTATTTTAGCCCAATCTCTCATGTGCCATATTCCAAGCATGAATGTGGGATCTCGTGGATTAAACCAAATATAATAAAAAACGGACTCCAGAGGTTAAAATACCTCCACCCTCAAACCATAGTGATCTCACCTAAACTGGTCCAGAGATAACCAAAGCTAACACAAGCTTGGATGGCTCAGAATTTCTTCACCATACCCAGAGTAATTTTCTTGTCTCCACCCACTTGTAAAGGGTTTCCCGGAGAAAACCATCTCCACCCCCAACCCTTATGATTTTCCTGAGACCACCTCACCTGGATCCAAAATCTTTCGGCAATCCAAAACTCAACCAAGAATGAGTACCAACACATCATTAATATACAGGAAATGGCAAAGGCAAGGTTGTACCCACTATCAATCCAGTAAAATCCCATGACAATGAAAGAAAAATAATCATCTAAACCAATTGCATACACCATGCATTCAAATCCCAACAAGACAATCACACATGCAACATGTTACCTGAAAAATCCTCCTATTGTAGCTTCTCTGCTAACCTTCTCCTTTCACTCCCTTGCTTTCCTTTGCTTGCTTACTCATTTCCAAGTGCTATTTTCCTCAAATTCCAAGTGATAATGCCTCAATGTCAAAGTGAAAGCTATAATTTCCAAGAGTAACCAAGACTGTATGATCCAAAGAGTAACTAAGAGTGTCATAAAATTTTCTCTCTCTCCTTTTATTTTCTTTTTCCTTTTATTTCCCTCCAATTTCCTTCATTTACCCTTGCATGCATATTATTTTCTCATCTTCCTTTTCTCATATTTTCCTTTATTTCTTGAATTAATTGTCATTTTTTTCCTTTTGCCTTTTTCCAATACCAGTTCCAATTCCATAACCAATAATTAACCAAAAGTGATGCCCACTTTAATGTTTTTCCCTCCATTCATCTTGTAATACACATCCCATGACCTTGGCCTTATTTTTCCTTTAATATAATTTCTTTCCATTTACATGGAAATTCGACCTGGGGTTGTTACAAACCCCTCCCCCTTGGCAGGACATCGTTCTTGCTGTTATTATGACTCTTATGACCATTAAGCCATTGAACGTGAAAAACATACTGCTTATGGATCTTTATAACACGGCTCAATGCAGTATTTGCAATAATAAAATATTGAAAACATGACCATCATATTGCTTATTGTAGCTTTATATAATAGCTCGATTTAGTATTTACAACATACTACTTATTAGATCTTTATAACATAGCTCGTTGTAGTAGTTACAACACACACACACACAAACATATATATAACATATTTGCTTCAACCTGAAAATAAAGAGGGATATAATGCTCACATCTGATCAGCCATCTCCCATGTAGCTTCAACGGCTCCAAAATGATTCCACAACACTTTAACTTGTTCTATTTCTCGGTTCCAGAGCATGAGTTGTTTCCACTACAATATGCATTGTGGCTCTAGCTATAACTCTCCCTTTGGTTCCACTTGCAATATAGACCAATCAATCACATGATCATCATCTTTTACAAATATTTTAAACAATGAAACATGTAAAACATCATTTACTTTCACTGATGGAGGTAGAGAAATTCTATATGCCACTATCCCAATCTTCTCGAGGATCTAAAAATGCTTGCAATACCGAGGTACCAACTTGCAACATGACTCATTCCTCAAGGATATCTTCTTGGGCTTGATGCACAAGTACGCATGCTCTCCAACCTCAGAAACTCCTTAAATTCTCTATGTTAAGTCCACATAACTCATATTCCTTTATTGTGTTGCATTTAAATTTCTTTTAATAACCTGCATCTCCTTCTCCATCTCTACCAACATATATTTTCCAATCAACACCATGTTTATTGGATCACTCTAGTTGATAAGAGTGTTACAACTTCACCTATAGAGAGCCTCAAACGGACTCATCTTCAAGGAATCTCGATAACCATTGTTATAAGAAAACTACAACAGTGGAAGGTACTCCTCCCACTTCCTCTACTGATGCATGACATACATCCTCAACATATCCTTAAGGATCATGTTGATTCTCGCTGTCTTCCCATATGTCTACGGATGATAAGTTGTAATTAAAGCTAAATATGTCCCCAAGCCTGCAAACAAATCCTTATAAAACTTGGAAGTGAATTTGGCATCTCTTTCTGACATAATTTTCTTCAGAAATCCATGCAACCTCACTATATATGTGATGAATATCTACGCCACTTCACTAGCTAAATTTGTAGACTTCACCACAATGAAGTGAGATACCTTATTCAACTTGTTAACCACAACCATGATGTATTCATGTTTCCTTGATGTCCTAGGAAACCCCATAATGAATTCCATGGAAATGACCTCCCATTTCCATCATGGAATCATAATAGACTGCAATAGACCAGTTGGATGCTTGCATTCAATTTTCACTAGCTGACAGTCCAAACACTTGGCTACAAACTCAGCCACCTATTTCTTCAAATTCAGCCAATAATATAACTTCTTAACAATTGTCAAAATCTTCTAGTATCCTGGGTGGCCAAAATATGGCTTGACATGAAACTCTCTCAAAATAATATTCTTCAACTCGCTGATATCAGGCACATAGATCTTTCTCATGAATCTAACAAAACATTTTATTGTGAGGTGATAGTCTTCATCCTTATCACCCTCACATTTTTGTTGCAATTTCTGCTTCAGCTATTGGTACTTCTAATCATGCTTCCCTGCATGCAAAATATGCTCCTGCAAATCTATCCCATAAGATCTCCTGGATGAAATATGATTCACTTGAACTCTCCTACTGAGAGCATTTTCAACCCGATTCTTTTTTCCTTTGATGTACCTGATCTCAAAATCAAAATCGCTGAGACTATCCAACCATCTAACTTGCCTTGAATTCATATTGGGTTGGTCAAACAAGTACCTCAATCTATTATGATCACTCATAAATATGAACCTCCTACAAAGAAAATAATGTCTCCACATATTCATGCATGAATGATAGTTGCCAACTCAACATCATGAGTCACATAATTTTTCTCATGTTTATTCATTTTTTTTAATTCATAGCAAACCACCTTCCCTTCCTGCATCAAGTCTCCACCAAGTAAAACCATTATCAAGATATACAATCTTTAAAACTGGAACATTGGTAATAAAATGCTTGAACTGATCAAAATTATCTACACACTCAAAGGTCCATTCAAACTCATTTTGTTTCCTCTACAAAGATGTGATAGGATAGCCAATCTTGGAAAAGTTCTTAATGCACTGCCTGTAATAACCTGTTAGTCCCATAAATGATATGACTTCATCCACATTCCTTGGAGATGGCCACTCCATGATAGCCTTAATCTTTTCCAGATCCACTGCGATCCATTCCTTGGAAACAAAATGTCCCAATTAATGGATCTCAGACTGAAATAAATTTCACTTGCTAAGCTTGGCATACAACTTATGCTCTCTCAACAATCTCAATATTGTTTCTAAGTGCTCTGCATGCTCCTCCTCATTATTTGAATATACCAATATATCATCAACAAATACTATCACAAACTTATCTAGATAAGGGCACAACACGTTGTTCATCAAACACATGAAAGTGACTGGAGCATTGGTAAGACCAAAAGGAACCACCACAAACTCATAGTTCACATACCTTGTAAAAAATGCAGTCTTGTATATGTATTCTTATTTGATGCGCACTTAATGATATCTTGATCACAAGTCAATCTTTGAAAATACTGAAACCCCCTTTAGTTGATCAAAAAAATCATCAATTTGTGGCAATGGGTACATGTTCTTAATAGTCACCTTGTTCAGTTATCTGTAATCAATGCACAATATGAGAGTATCGTCCTTCTTTAAAAACAAAACTAGTGCACCCCAAGGAGACACACTTGGACTTATGTATCCCTTATCAATCATCTCTTTAAGTTGCAACTTCAATTCCACCAACTCTATAGTGCTCATAATGTATGGTGCCTTAGATGTTGGTACTACTCCTAGTACCAACTCAATAGAGAAATCGACCTCTGTATGAGGAGGGCACTCTGGAATATCTGCAGGAAACACATCCTAATACTGCTACAAAATAGGGTACTTCCTCAGGACTTCATCGTCCTCATCTTCCTTCCCTTTCTCACTGGAAACATGAACTACGAACAATACACACCCTTTCCGACTGTTACACTTAGTTTGCATAGTTGTAACCAATCTTAGTGATGTAGGGTTCTACTTTCCCTACAAGAAACTATTTTATCCATCATCATCTAGGAATTCAATTTCCTTAATCTCATAATATTATACCTTGGTCCTCTGAAAAAAAACCCAATCCATGCCCAAAATCATATTATAAGAACCCAAAGGAAGCACATTTAGGTGTGTTGTTGAAGATATGCCATTATGCTCAAATGCACAAGATTTCACCCAATGTTGAAATCTTCTCTTGGTCCCTATAGCCAACTACAACAAACAATATTTTGCATGCACTTCTTTATTAAAACGGAATTGATCCAACAGGTCAGGACTAACATAGTTATAATTAGATCTAGGATCAATCAAAATGGAAACAACTTGATCACAAAAACGATCTTCCATCTCAATAATAGATTTATGATGTCCTTCCTTCCTGTTATCAACTGTTGCATAGATCCAATGAATTCTCTGACCTACATCCCCAACTATATGTGCCTCCTTAGCATTGTATATGTGTGGCATGCCACCCTGTTGCAATGGAAAATCCTTCTTGTGATGGTCTTTACCATAAATCCAACACTTCAACGGTTCCCTGCCACTGCCTTTATTATGTTGCTCTCAAAGCTGAGACCCATGTCCTTTCTCATCTGCATTAAACTTATTTTAAGGAGACACATTTTCCTTCTCACCTATATCATGATATCTCCCTCTCTTCTTGGGCCATTTTCCTTTAGTCTTCTTGTTACCCTTCCAATCCCTCTTTAACTCAAGCTTGCCCTTTGACTGCTCATAACAATGCTTCAACTTCTTTATGGCTTCATCCAATTACTGAGGCTCATCAAACTCAATCTAATCTTTGAATGATAGTTGAAATCCACTGATGAACCTTTGGATCTTTGATGTCTCATATTTGAGATAGGGCACATATCTCAACAAATCTAGAAATATGGTTGTGTACTCTTCATCTATCATGGAGCTCGTATTGATCTCATATAATTCCTTAACCTTCCCATCATAATACCTCTCAGATAGGTACTTCTTCCTGAAGAGTCTTGCAAACTCATCCCAAGTCATCTTCTCTTCTGTGATGCCTTTGATATTCTTAACATATTCCCACCAGAAATATGCTTTTCCTTTGAGACTGAAGGCAGCTATCTTGGCTTTCATGTTCTCTTAGTAATCATGCAATATGAAAAATTTCCTCATCCCAAGCAGCCATGCTTCTACATATTCTTATATATTTGTTTCCCCGTCAAAAGTAACTTGGATTTCTTGAATTCATCTAACAATTGCTTGCTCCTCTTATGATGTTGGCAGCGATGGTGATGATGTCTCCTGGAAGAAGATCTAGAATAAAATCCACATGTACTCAAGGATCTGACACATTTTATTGTGTCATCATGGTCCATCCTATATATTTTCTAAGACCTACTTCTATCTTCCCTGTTATTCTTTTCCACCTTCCTATCTCCATGATTATTCCCTAGTTGCCCCTGGTTTTGAAAATCTGAAAGGCTTTGAAGAATAATTGCATTAACTTCAGTTTGCTTTTCTTGAAATTTTGCAAGTCTTTCATGTGCCTCAATCAACCAATTATTGTCTATTTTACAACTTCTAATATTTTCCCTCGGACTCCTCGATGTAGCTGATAGATCAGGAAAAATCTCCTCTCCTTGTTGCTCAATTGAGTTCTCCCATTCACTGATTTCACTTTGATCATGTACAGGAAGTCATGTGAAATGTAATGCACAATTTTTTTGTTCATATATAGTCTTCTATTGTCTTGCAAACACGCCATGTTAGATAAACCAAATATAAGACATAATCCAAATCATACCTCAATGTATGTAAGGGGAGGCTATCACATATGCACAAGTCAATGAAAATTAGCACAATGCATAATAATATCAACAACAAAAACATGCATGATAACCATAACCATATGCATTTAACCTGAGTTCCAGCGTTTTAAACCTCACTTTGATACCACTATGTAACACTAGTATCAGAGAAAGGTTTACAGGGAACATAATTGCTTTGATACCACCCTGTAACACCCCACCCCACATTTACCTGCTTCTAGTGGCTCTCCAGTGTAAACACGAGCTGATAGTTACAATGAATAACCCAACAACCAAGTTCCAGTTATGAAAGTGGGGCCTAATATCCTGAAATTAATTGTAACCTCTCAGGAACACTTGATCACCCATATGTCAGACAATGTCCATTGATCAACCTTCTTGGACTAGAACTGCCTTTTTCACTTACTTCACAACATGGTCACACGCATGCAGGCTAGTGCATGTGGCTAGAAAGCTCCAGTATCGTGCACAACTCACCCTCCATGCTGCTACAATCGAACATTTTGGGATTTGAGAGGGCGTCCAAAATCCATGTTCCATATTTTCAGGGCTAGCCTATAAGACAACTACCCATAACTTCCAAATATTCATGTAGGATTCCTCTTGTATTTTTCTTGACTTAATCCTGCTCAAACTTGTCAAATACACATGATAATCAATTATAAAAACACTTTTTAAGCATGGTACCTGTAGCTCATAAATGCATATATGTTCACAAATTCAATAAGTTCATCAAAGAATCATAAAGAAGGCTTGCTTCCCTCTATTACTAGTTGCAACAACACACATTATTGCATGCATTCATATAAGATAACTAAGAGCACGTCAAACCATGGAATGTATCCATAACAAGATCACATCATAAATGAGAAATATACCATGCACATAACCAGCATTTAACCAGAATAGAAACATGAAAAACCAGTCAAGAAATCTGATGCAGGGGCATTAGGCACAATCAAATACCTTGTACATAAGTAGACGTAGGGGGTCTCATGTTTTTACTTCCTCATGTAATTATTAAGTATTTTGAATAAACTTTGTAAGAAATTGTAATTGTTCTCGAGTCATTGAGAACATGAGAGAACTGATTATGTTAGGAATAGGAAGAGCCAGCCTGGAGTTATGAGAAAATTTAGGATTAGTTTCAGTTATTGAGTCTAAATTTAGGAATTGGGAATGTCAAGAGTTTGATGAGCTGTTTGAGGACCTAAATCGATTCATTTCATCCTTGAGCATAAAATGTAAAGCATATGTAATGTACAGTGCTGGAGGATAGCTACTCAGAGCTGTAGAGTGTGCAGAGTGAAAGGCCATAGAATTGAAGATCTAGCCCAATATGGAATTGTAAGTGAATGTTCTCGAATTTTATTACAGTTGTGTGTAATTATGAGGCAAACTGTTTATACTACTGGATGAACCCTAAATGTATTCTTGGTTGAAATTATACAAGGAATGTATTAATTCTGTGGGCAAGTTATGAATTTAGTATCATTGACTGAATTTGTATTCCGCGTGAGAAGGACTTGAGTCCTTGTGAGTACTGTGTGTTTTAATCCGAATAAAAATGGAAAGAACCAATCATTGGTATGATTGATTCCAGTGAGTAATTGATAGTCTGTCTCGATTTATATATATGGCGGACTAGACGCATACCCAAGGGAAATAAGTTAATTTATAACCTCATTGTATGCTTGAGAGGGGATCTGACCCTTTCTTATCTCCTGCGTCATTATATTATGAGAGAATTAAGTTAATTATCTCTGTGCGAAGTACCAATTGTGCTCTTCGAGCTCAGTGAATTACAGTCTCAAGCCTCTGTGAGAAGGATTCAAGCAATTCGAATCGACAGCGTTAGGGATAGCGCCCAAAGGGAATTGGGTTGCAACGCAGTGGGACAGCGTATTAGAGAAATACAAGGAGCAGAATTGAAGGGGAAAGTATGAACGGAACCATGAGTTGAAATGTGAACCCAACGCTCGAGATACCGGTGGTTTTCACGTGATTTAAAAGTAGTAAGTGGAATTTGAAATAAAAACGCGATCCCATTAGTTGGAGGATGCGTGGCATAAGGTGGTTTTCCAAAACCGTTTATATCGCGTGCTAACGTCCGGTCTTTAAATCCTTGCGATATCCATCTACGCCCGTTCGATCAACAGTTGAGGCACGACGCCATACGGATCGTCAGATCGTTGAGAAGGGCGCGATAAAACACCAGCTGTAGATTGATGGATGATGGATAGGGGACCCACAGGTTATGGTTACGTTTATGTTGTGGATTTTAAATGAAATCGAAAAATAGACCGAAGGAACTGTTAAGGTCGACGCTTATATGCGTGATGGTGGAAGGGAATGTCAAAACAAGGGTTAATACAATTGGTTCATGTTTCATAAGTGGGGTTTGAAATATTAACGGTTCCTTGGAGTAGGTCATACCATGTGTTGATATATGTTATGGTAAGCGTGGTTATAGAAAGGCAAGGTTGAGATATATGTTATTGTTTGGGGTCTAACATAGATCGAGGCTTATCTATGCCTATAAGATTCAATTTGGGAATATACATATGGTGGTATATATATATTATGGTTGATATGGGTCTGTGAGCTTTAGAATTGTTGTGGGCCCAACTGTCAAGTTCTATATGTATTGTGGGTTACACTATAATCCCGAGTTGAATTGAAACGATTGTTGGGTTTCATTAGAAAAGCATATTGTATACTTTAAGGGGTTCATTACCTTGATTATAGGGAGCATCTGAATGTGTTGAAATTGCCAAGATTTAAATTTATTTGGGTAAAACATTAGAGTATGCATTGTAGTTATATGCATAGAGTGTGAATGAGGAAAAATTGAGGTAGCCCGGGCACCAAAATCATACATAAGATCAGAACTTGTGCTACTTAATATCAATAATAATCAACACATAATAACATATGCAAATTCCAACCAAGTCAGGGACTTCCACATACCATCTGACCATAGATTAGTACTGAGCCAAATATTTCTCTCATCCCAATCACCCCTATTTCATATTCCAAGCATGAATGTGGGATCTCATGGTATAAACCAAATATAACCAAACAGGGACTCCATAAGTTAAATCACCTTCACCCTGAAACCACAGTGATCTAACCTAAACTGTAACAGAGATCACTAAATCAAACACATGCTTGGATGCCTCAGAAATTCTTCACTATACCTAGAGGAATTTTCCTTTCTCCACTCACTTGTCAAGGGCTTCCCAGAGAAAACTGTCTCCACCATGAACCATTGGGATTTTCTTGAGACCACCTCACCAAGATCCAAAGTATTTCGAAAATCTACATCTCAACCAAGAATGAATCCCAAAAAGTCATGATTATCTAGGAAATGGCAAACGCAATGTTGTACCCATAGTAAATTCAGGAAAAACCCATGCTAATGAAAACCAAATTCATACACCATGCATTCAAATCCTAGTAATGAAATCACACATGCAACTTGTTACCTGCAAAATCCTCTTGTTTTAGTTGCTCTTCCAACCTTCTCCTTGCACTCCCTTGCTTTCCTTTTCTTGCTTGCTTGTGTCCGGGTACTCATTTCCTCCAATTCCATGTGAGAATTCCTAAAGTCCAATTGAAAGCTAGAATGTCTAAGAGTAACCAAGAGTGTATGATCCAAAGAGAAACTAAGAGTGTAATAGAATGTTCTCTCTCTCCTTTTGTTTTCTTTTTCATTTTCTTTTCCTTCAATTTCATTCATTTACCCTTGCATGCATATTCTTGTCTCTTCGTATTCATTTCTCCTATTTTCCTATATTTCTTGAATTAATTAACATTTATTGCCTTTTTACTTTTTCAAATTCCATGGCCAATAATTAACCACAAGTGATGCCCACTTTATTTTTTTTCCCTCCATTCAGCTTGAAATATGTGTCCCATGACCTTGGTCTTATTTTTCCTTTCTAATGTCCTTCTATTTACATGGAAAATCAACATATGGTTGTTACATCAATCCCATAGATGGTGACAAATAAAGGATAATGGGTTGATTGGTTCCTTACATTGAAAAATAAGTGTTGATTTTCTAGTGCTAATTAGCCAAGCACAAATTTCATCATCTCTTAATTACTTCCAATGATATATGATATTATGATTGCACATCCCATAAAATCATTACGCAATTACACACAAAAACTCAACTATAAATGAAATAGAAACAATAAATATCACAGTAGAATAGCCATACAAAATAGACACCATTTTTTTTCCCTAAGAAGCTCAAACTTTAAATAAAACCCAACAATATTTTCTAGAAGAATATTTAAAATTTAGCATGTGTATAATCTAAGTTTTACAATTCAACCTTAGACCTCCTAGGGATATACCAGCCCACTTCCATCCTTTGGCCCTTCCTTTCAATCTTGTGCTCGACCTTTTCCACCCTCTTTTAAATCTTGGTTTTGGCCACCTTCCTTTGGCCAAGTCACACCCATAACCATCCTTATCTATAGCCAGATCAGTCCTTATCTAGCTTGTTACTTTTTCCATGTCAGAACCTTTCTGCGGCTTACTCATAGTCTTCCACAAAGCCCCATTTTGGCCTTTTTCTAATGGCCATATCAAGCATATTTTATAGCCCACTCTCAGCCTATACATCGCTTCCTTATCCAAGTTTATTTCTTCCCTATCACAACCTCGTTTCGGGCCCAATTCTGTGGCCAATATATGGCCTAGTCAGAAACCCTAATCTAGGCATGACTGTGGCCTTATATCGACCTACCTACGACCTTTTCCAACAAGTTTTGTGGCCTAGTATTGGTCCTTTGTTGGCCCCTTCTGTAACCCTTCCTTAATCTCTATCATTGGCTAAGAATTTTCCTTTTTTCCTGCTCCTTGTGTAGCCCAGTCATGGATACCCATAGCTCCTTTCCTGGGGTTGCAACTCCCTCAACCTACATAAACATACCTTAATAACTTGTTAAGGAATCGACCCTCAAACTTGTCCAGGAAAATCAACTACTTGTCCTTCTTGCTACGGCTCACCAGATAGATTGCTTCTCATGAAAATGCTCTCTTGTGAATTTTTGTTATATATGTGAAATGAGAAGCGATAATTCCCTTTTATAGTCATCTTAGGGTGCCCAAGGGGCATGTCTCCTTGGTTGGACCAACTTGAAAAATTGGAGCCAAATTAAACAAATTATTATTATTATTATTATTATTATTATTATTATTATTTTCCAACTTGAGTAGTTAGGGAATACCTCCCATATATATCCAAAATGAGCACTCCCTCTTATTTAGGTAGGTATTCAGCTTGACTTCCACAGATGTTTCACTTAGCTGAAAATTTATCCATCCCAAGAAAATATTGAATGCATACGCTATGTCATTGTATTCATCCACTTCATGTTCTATTCCAAAACCATGTGGAAATCATCCTCCATCTGCATCATGCAAAGGGTCTAGTCACCCACTAGCCAAATACCCTTTGGCGACATGGTTAGGTCCCCCCTGACCGACGTAAAACAAAACTAGTCTTAGGTCACCAAGCAACCAAGTCATCACTTGGAACCATGTCAATTTTCCCAAAACCATGGTGAAACCCTGGAACCATTTACGATTTCCCCATGTCATCGCATGGCACTTGAATGGTAAAAATACTTACCTAATGCTTTGGGGCACTCACTTTAACCTCTAGCCAAGTACCCCTATGCAATATGTCCAAAACCTTCTGACAGGGGGAACACTACAAGCCCTGATGCTATCTAAAAAATTCTACCTAGCCACATTACATGGCACCCGGTCAATACTCATGAAAAAGTAATAATTTATGTTCTGGTGATTGCAACATAAGCATGCCCTCTCAACAAGGGAGGCATTCTCAAACACTCCAAGATTGTCCCTTAAGTATGAAAAATCCATCTGGGACAGAGGATTTGTGATAATTTCTGTAACTTTCTCGTCTGTAGAAATTTTTTGGAGACTCACTTATCCCTTCTATACCATGTCTCATATGTAGCAGTACTTAACATCAATGTGCTCCAACCTGTCATGGAAAACTAGATTTTTTGAAAGCTTCACACAACTTTGATTATCACAATGTATCATAGTTGTCTCCAACACCTTATCAAACAATAATGTGAGAAACTTTCGAAGCCATATTTTTTCATTACTTACCAAACTAGCTGCAATATTCTCAACCTCTATAGTGCTAGGTGCAACATATATATGCTTCCTTCTCATCCAAGATATCATAGAAAAACCCAAATTGAAGCAACATCATGATGTTCTCTTCTTGTCTTCATCAATTCCTTCCCAACTGGAACTTATTAATCCTTGTATCGGTACTTCACCATTTTATACAAATCTCAATCCATAATTGACTGTACCACATAGATATATCAACACATGCTTTTGTCGCAATCCAATGTACATGCCTAGGTTCCACCATGAATTGGCTCAAAGTGTTCACTGCAAATCAAATCTCAAGTCTGGTATTAACCAGATACATTAAGGATTCAATCAACCATTGATACATAGAGGGATCCAAAAAATCTAAGTCAGAGCCTCTCAGCTTCTTCAGATTGGTCAGCATGGGAATGGACATGGAATTATAGTCCATCATCCAAAATATCTGAAGGATCATAATAATATAATTCCCTTGACCAAGTAAGATCTCACTCGACTTATACCACACTTCTAATCCCAAGTAGTAATGCATCAAACATAGAACCTTTATCTTGAACTTCGAGGTCAACTCCCTCATACACTGATCAATGAGATTTTATGCTCCTGTCAAAAACTAGTCATCAACATATAACAACAAAATCACAAGTTCCCCTTTAACAACCCTGTAGTAAATATTGTTATTGGCATCACGCTTGGTGAAACCGAGACTCATGAAGTATCCATCAATATTAGAATACCAAGCCCAAGGTTCTTGGTTGAGCACATACAAAGCCTTCTTTAGTCTAAAAACATGAGACTCATTATCATGTACCTCAAAGCCCTGAGGTTGCTCTATGTACACTTCTTCCTAAATAAGTCCATTGAGGATAGAAATTTTCACATCCATCTGATGAAATTTCCAATGAATAATATAAGAAATATAAATAATAGTTCTAATATAAGTGTACCTGGAAACTAGAGCAAATGTCTCTTCATAGTCCTCTCCCTCTTTCTAGGAGAACCCCCTTGCCACAAATTTTTATTTGTAATTCTCTATGCTATCATCTATCATATTCTTGATCTTGTATATCCACCTAGAAGTAACCATTGACTTCCCCTCATGTATCGATGCAATTTCCCACACATAATTCTTTATGGTGGATTTGTATTCCTCAATGATGGCATCCTTCTAAACTTGCTGACCTATTTCCTCCTCATAGTTGGCTGGCTCATAATCAATGATGTGTTAGGTGTGGAGCCTGATTCTCTTCCTAATTCAGAGGTCTTGTTTTTAGCTGTGTTTGGATCCAAGTCCCTAACAGTGGGGGTGTGGGGGGGATTTCCCCCCCACTATTTTTGTCGCCCCCGAAAGAAAATTTTAGAGAAACACTTCCTTGTAAAATATTGTAATTTTGTAATCAATATAGGTCGTTAATTAATCGGAAGATCTAGCAGTATAATTTATGTTAATTTAGGGTTTTTTTCTCTAGAAGGGAACCCTCATTTTATATGAGGGAATTGTATTGCAGCTATGTATTATTCCGTGGGAAAAAAAGAGGAGTTTGTGTGAGACCATAGAGGAAGTTATAGAGGATGTGTTGTAGGTTTTATCCTTTCATTTTTTGGATAATATAAAAGGAAGGATTGGTTGTTTCTTATGGACATAGCCCAAATTGGGCTACCCACATATGTTTGTGTCTCTCTTGTTTTATTATTTTCTATGTTTGTGTTTCCACAATATTTTATGTGTTCCATTTTTCTATTATTTAATTTCTAACATGATGTGACTCTTTAGTGCTACATATCATGAGTAATTCTTAGGATGTTTACTTTCGTTGAAAGTTCTACAGGGAACAGCATGCCCCTCTACATTCTATAATGTACTATGAATACATGTCGTCCTCTTCTTGGATTCTAGAGTAATGAACCTAAGTGGGTCCACTAGTTCCATGGATCCTTGATTATCTAAAAGATGAACAAAAGTTACAAAAGTACCTAAATGCACATCCTTGTGAACCTCCTACTCCTCACCATCATGAGAGACCTTATGGATCTCTACTAGGTTGCATCCTTCCACTAACTATCTACTCCTTCTAAACTATAATCTCATCTAGTCACCTGGTATGGTTCTATACGTCAGTACAATTTCTCCCTCTTGAACACAAATTTCTCTTGTTGATTTTATGCTCAATCTTGGGAGAATACTCTTTCCACAAACATTTATGTGTTCTTCTTAATGCTTCCATATACTACTAGAGTCATTGCCCTAGCAGCCTTCACGATGTACCTGCAAACTTTATTTGGAGACCATGGAAGAAATGATTATAACAAATTAAAAGATACAAAGACAAGAGGCTGAAAAAAAAAAAAAAAAGTTATAATAATCAAGGAAGAAATGTATGAAGTACTTGTCTTTTTATTTGAGGATTGTAGGGAATTTTCAACTCCCTCTTGACCCTTGACTTCTTGCAGAAATCACTGAAATATTTCTGCAATCTCATCAAGATATAAATTCACATCCTTGTCCTCATCATCAAATTATAATGCATGTTTCTTTCCTTTCCTTCCTTGCATGAATTGTATGAGCTATGTTTTCTTCATCCTCGAGTTATCCAACAACACTAAAGGCTCAGCTGTAAGCTAATACATCTTAATACTAACATGAAGATGAACCAAGTACAAACTCCACTAGAATTCATCACTTTAGGTCTCGTTCCAGAGTTTCAAAAAACCTTAGGACAAATATTTCAATACAATTTATATCTTTCTAGACTTATAGTGTTTACAAACCCTGAGACTTTCAAATTTCGTCGACGCCCTTTGAAAGTTCAACAAAATTGTCATGTGAAAATTATCTCTATATAGTAATGGAACCAATAATTTCCACTTGAAAAAAAATGACATTGGTCCATTATAGGATGCCATAATATCATCACAAACCTTTGAAGATCATTAACCACCTGTGAATCCCATCACTAAAATTTATTGTTTTATACAAAAATTAGGTGAGGGAGGTTTTCTCCTTAGCTCCCTCTGGCTCTAGAAAATAGACCGACTTTTTCTTATAATTGGCTTCTCCCTAATCATCATGGGGTTCAACTATATTTCCTTCTGGTCATAGATGAGATTGTAGAATAGGTGTCTTCAAGGGGTGATATCAATGGAATTTTTTCACCAAAGCTCTGAAACCATGTTTTTTTTCCAGTGTTAATTATACAAGTAAGAATTTCTACATCTAGTAATTACTTCCAATGAGATATGATATTATGATTTCACATCACATAAAATAATTAATAAATTACACATAAACTAAATTTTAAATGCAACGGATACAATAAATATCACAATAGAATATCCATACACAATAAACACCAGTATTTTTCCCTGGGAAACCCAAACTAGGGAGAAAACCCCGAAATCCATTTTAGGATAAATTGTTCAATTCAATATAACTACAATCTGAGTTTTATAATTTAACCTTGAAGCTCCTAAGGCTAGACCAGTCCACTGGTAGCCTTCAATAGTTCCTTCCAGCCTTGTCCTCGGCCTTATCCAACCTCTTTGGTAGCTTGTTTCAGGCCACCTTCCTGCCTCCAGGAAACATCCTTAACCAGACTTCCTGCTACTAGATCATGCCTTACCAACCTTTCTACTTCAACCCTATCATGTCCTTTATGTGGCTTAGTCACAATCTTCCACAAAGCCCTATTTCTACCTCTACTAGCAACTAGATCAATTCTCTTCTATTTTCCACTCTCGACTGGTACAATGCTTCCTTATTTGATCATGTTAATGCCCTATCATAGCCTCCTTCTATTCCCCTTTCTATGACCAATATCTCGCCTACTCAGCAACGCTTATTCAGGCCTGATTGCAACCTTATCTCAACCTACCTTTGGCCCTGTCTAGCAAGGTTTGTGGCCTAGAACTAGCCTTTTTCTAGCCCCTTTCGTGGCCCTTCCTTAGGATTTTTCCTAGGCCAAGACTTGGCCCTTTTTCCAACTCCTACTACAGCTTAGACGTGGTGACCCACGTCTCCTTTCTTAGGGTGTTGACTCTCTCAACCTACAAAAACACACATCAACAAATTGCTAGGGCATCGACCCTCAAAATCGTTTAGACAAATCAACAAATTCCCTTATTACTGCGGCTCACTAGACATATTGTTTCTCACAAAAAATATCTCTTATGAATGTGTGTTGTGTGTGTGAAATGAGAAGGGTTAGTGCCATTTTACAATGATCTTAGGGTGCCCAAGGGACACATGTCCTTGGTTGGGCCATCTTTAACAATTGGAGCCAACCTGAACAAATTAACTTTATTTTATTTTAGCCAACTTAAGTAGTTGGGGAATACCATCAACAACTACCCAAAAATCAATAAGGAGAGGTGCCAGGGGCCATAAGTATAGAAGTGGAAACTTCACTACAAGAGGCATCCTTAACACAAAGAATGACAAGAGTATCATGAAAATGTGAGAGAAGAGGGCAGTGATGTGAATAATAACCATATGTAAAAAATTTACCAACTTATTTAGAACAGTAACCTCAAAACAAGAACTTTTGCACAAAAAACATGAAAAAAACAACACGAAAACAAAAATTATTAAGCAGCGACATTAAAAACCCTAAAAAAATTGTGAAATGAACATGAAAAAACACCCTAAAACGAAAATTTGAATGCAGCTTGATGTTGTATTAACATTGTTTTCGTTTTTCTTTTTCAGGTTAAAATTCCATTTTGTTTAACAATGACATTAAAAACTAAAAATTTTGTGCAATAAATAAGAAAAAACACCCCAAAATAAAATAAAAATGTTGATGTTGCATGATTTTTTTTGTTAAAGTTCTAATATTTTTTAACATGAAATTAAAAATAAAATATCATGACTCCGAAAAATCATATAATTCCAATATTTTTAGAGATAGTGTTAACAATAAAATATCACAACTCCAAAAAACCTAAAAATTTTGACAATTTTCAACCATGATGTTAAAGATAAATATCATGACTCTAAAAACCCTTAAAATTTTGACATTTTTCAAATATGATGTTAAAGGTAAAATATCACGTCCCTGAAAAACCTTACAATTTTGATGTTTTTAAGCCATGGAATTAAAATCAAATCTCGTGACTATAAAAAAACCTTAAATTTTCAACATATTTCGAGATTGAATATCATGACTAAGAAAAACCTTTAAAATGAATACCTAAATCAAAGAGTCATTATACTAGATCCTAAAAGTATAATTCTTTTAAAATCTTAGCCTAACATAATTTAGTACATTGCAACGAAAACTTAAAAATCAACCATCAAATTCACATGCAGTAGGGGTATACTTGACCCATTGCAATGAAAACTTTAAAATTAACCATCAAATTGAAACACACTGGAGGAGAACTCGATCTGTTATAAATAAAACTTAAAAAACAACTATCAAATTGACACAGTGGGATCGGGTTGCTAGTTAAACATCTACATAAACCATGTAGCGAAAAAAATAAAAAACAACACTAAACAAAAATTAAAATTAAAACAAGGAAAAAAATGAAAATGTTGTTTTTATCTTTCGGAGAAAATTATGTAGACGTTTACCCTATTCGACGTGTAGACGTTTACCCCCTTCCCTTTCCTTGTTTTTTTCTAAAATTTTTGCTAATTTATCCTATAATTAAATTCCTTTTTTCTTTTTTCTTTGTTTTAAACTTATTTATTTTTTCTTTAATCGTTTAATTTAACCAATTATTTATTGAGTGATTGGAGACTTCCATAGTTATTCATATTGACGGATCACACATCTACACAGTGTTATTCCAGAATTCTCTGTCAATTATTTATTATTTACCAATTAATAAAAAAATCTCCCTCATCTTACTTAATCATTGACAATTTAATTTAATACTCTCTTCCTTGTTACCGTTATTCTATTCTCCAAGTTCTTATTATTTATATGTCTCATCGCCTCTCACAATTACCATATGTTTGCTTTCTAGTCCTTAATGATAGGTGGAGTGTCTAACCGAAACGTCGGACAAAGTAAATGTCTACACAAATTTCTTCGAAATATACACTCAATATGAATAACTGCGGAAATCTCCACTCTCAAAAAATGAAAACAGTCTTCTAAAAAAAACATTAAAAACAAGTTTAAAATTATAAAAACGACAAAAAAAATCAACTATAAAGAATCATTAAAAAAACAAAACAAAAAAAACTATTAAAATTTTGAAAAAATAACCCGTAAAGAGAAAAAATCAAACATAAACAAAATAATAATAAAAAAATAAAAAATAAATCAATCAACAAACAAACAACTATATTTATTTAATAATAATAATTTAAAAAATAAATAAAAATAAAATAGTAATCAAATTAAAAAATAAATAAATAAATAAAAATAAAATAGTAGACAAATTTTACAAGAAAATAATATATATAATAAAGTATAAAAAAAAAATTGTCCATGAGGTCTTCGATAGATGGTGATTGGGTGCTTTGTTAAGGCACTCCTTGATGTGAAGTCACCGGTTCAATTCCTGGCCTCAATCAAGGTAAGATGCAAGCTTATAGATATTAACATTACTTTCTAATTATTTTTTACATATTTTTTTTTAAATTAATTTATGTTAGTTTTACATTTTATTTATTCATCTTTTAATATTTTTTTATAGAGTAGTCTTTAAGTGCCACATTTTGGTGTTTGTGACGAATTTCTATCTAGAATTAGGAGAAAAAAATTGTGGCCTAATATTGATTTGTGTTGTTTCAACTAAATTTTTTATGCATGTTTGGATTCAACACTCTTAAAAAACCCCTTGGGCACTTCGATTGTGAAGATTTCACCTATCAAAACTGTGATTTCAATCATTCCCTATTGAATTCTAGACAAATTAGATCAAAAAATAAACCAGAAAACTTCCCAAAAGGTCGCACTTAAAGACTACTCGGTTTTTTATTATTAATTTTTTTTAATATTTTTTAAAAAATTCTATAATATTTATTATAAAAAAATTTCCAATTTTTTAAATCAAAATTTAGGCTTTTGTAATCTATATCTTAATTTCGAGACATTTCAAATTTTAAATTTTTGTGACTATTATTTTTTTCCTGCAAACAAGTTTTCGGATCCATATTGCATTCATAATAATTTGTAATGAATATTTCGAATCAACAACTATGGTTCATCTTGATGATGAAAAAAGAGATATGAAAGATTGATTCACCAAGGTTTTTCATAAATAGATAAAAGGGGTAAGAATTAAAACACGATAATAAACCCTAAATTTTATAAATCCAACCAGGAATCTTTTAATTGATAATAGTTGGTGATAATATGATTTAAAATATATTGATAATTTATAAAAATGACATAAGTTTTATGAATGATTTTAATAAATATTTTAAAAAATAAATTATATATATATGGATGCTTATAAATATTCGTTCATTGATTAGTTATAATGTGTTTAATGTAATAATTAATATTATTTATTATATTATTAATATCATTTATTATATATAGGTGTACATTATTAAAGTAATATAAAATATTATTAATGATATGTTGAATTTAAGAGTTTTTGGAGGAGGGTTGGGAGAGATTAATTTGAATGTCAAAGTGGCAATCTAATTTTCAATTATAGTCCATTTTTCATCTCTATTATGTTTATTAGGGTATTTACTTATTTTGGATTCTCTATGGAAATAGTCATCAAATTTAGCTACGATGTGGGTATTTTCAATATAAATTTCATGTTTAGTTTTATCAGAATGATCTGCTAATGCAGAAGTTTTTGAATGATTATGCTTAATGTCAGCAGAATGCTCCTGGATTCTAGCATTGATTGATCTTCCAATTTCATCTATATATGGTTTTCCACAAGAACGAGAAATTAAATAGACACCTTTATGGCACTTAGGGTCAATGGGATATTTTACAGAGTTAAGGCAAAACATTTTTCGAAGAAGATCACATCAAAACTCATCTCTGGACGCCTTTCTTTTTTTTCTAATTTGTTTACTATTTTGTTTATCTTCAATTTGTTTCATTTTTTTTAATTTATATATGTTTGTTTAGACATTATTATTTTTTTTTTTTTTTTTAGTTTTCTAATATTTTTTAATTTACTTGTTTAATTTTTTTAAATAAATTTTGATTTTAACTTTTTTACAATGTTTTTAATTATTTAATCATTTTTTTATTTTAATAAAAAAAATCCAAATATTTGTTGTAAATGTTTTTGAATTTTTATTTTTAATATTTTTTTTTGGGTTTGTTTTTAATTTTGTTTTCAATTATTTAATTTTATCTTTATTTTTAACAATTTATTTTATTTTGTTATTTTGAATTTAATATAAATTATTTTGTTATTTTTACTAAAAATGTTATGTGAATCAACTTTTTTGGAAAAAAAAAACACTTTAAATATTATTATTTTTAGTCATGAAATTCATAAAAAATTAATAAAATTTGTTATTTTTTCAACACTTTTTGATCAATTATTTTTCATAAAATCCTTTATTCAACATGACTTTTTGGAAAAAAGGTCCCAAAATATGTAATTTTAATTATATCTATATGAAAAATGTGTATTTCTTTGTCAAGTTTTTAAAATTAATATTTTTTATTGACGGTTGTTTTATGTGTATTGAAGTATTAATTAACGACACATAAATATATAAAAATTCTCAACTTCAAAATATTATTTTTTTAACTTTACAAAAAAATTGAAAATGTCATTACAAAAATACTTTAAAAAGAAAAACAAAAACACAAACTTGAAAAACACTTAAAAAACAAATATTTTAGGAATAAAACAAAGAAGAAGAAGAAGAAAACTTGAAAAAATGGTTAAATGACCAACATTTTAAAAAAATGTGCATACTTAAGACATAAAAAAATTTAAAGTGTCAAAAATATGCCCAAAAAATGGTTGATGTTGCATCAACTTTTTTCATAATCAGTATGAAATCAACAACAATTTAAAAAAAAAAAAATTGTCTATACTTAGTACATAAGAAAATTTGAAGTATCAGAAATATGCCCCCAAACAAAATGACGATGTTCCATCAACACTCTTCAAAATTGGCATGAAAATCACTAAAATTTTAAAAAAATGTCCATAATTAATACATAAAAAATTTATAGTGTCATAAATATGCTTCTCCAAAAAAAAAGTTGATGTTATATAAACAATTTTCAAAATTAGCATAAAAGTCATGATTTGATGCAACCTCCAAAAAAATGAGAATTTGGTACAACTCTCGTTAATTTGGTAACTTCGTTATGTCTCACACAAAGCACAAGAGTGGTTTGCGCATAAGCCTTTGTTCTTCTTAGATGATTCAAGTAGAGGGACTTGTACCTCAATAACCTTTGGGTCTAGTTAAAGTTCATCTAAGGAAATGAAACCCTTTAATCAAGAGACAATGGGACGATTGTTGATGGTGTGGCCATGAAGATTGCATAAAGTACATGGTGGAGTAGGCTTAAGTGTAGAAGTTTGATTGGTTGGTGCTTGATTTGTCTTATCATTTCCCTCCTTATTTTTTGGTTTCCCCCCCTTTCGGATGCTTTCGCAGCAGGAGCAGACTCATAGTGAGGTTGCAATAGAACTGAAGCAATAGAAGGGGTTGTCACGATTAATTGAATTGGTGGAAAATCCACATAGGGTTTGTGTTGATTAGGAGGAGTATTGGCAGGAGGATCCTTGTACCAAACTGGAAATTCTAGTGTAATATTAGGAAAAATCAACATAAAAATCACTAGTGTGTTGTATATTCCTAGTGGTGGGAAAAGGAAAGGTATCTGACCAAATATGATGACCAGGAGGAACTCCTCCTCAAACATTAGCACAATTGAGGCAAAATATTATTGATGAATTGGTTCATGGAATAAAGGACGAGGTTGCTAAGCAACTTGAGACTTGGACACCATGCAAACTTGTGAGGTGTTAGGGGTGGATGAAACAAGCAGTGGGCCCTAATATGCCCCAAGCAACAAGGAATCTGTATACACTTTTGGACTGATCTTAGTGAATGAAGGCATTGTATTGTTTCCACCCATTGAGGAAATTAAATTCTTAAGATGAACCCAAAGCTTAGGATCGCAGTACGTCAATTGATCAATGATGACAACCTTCCCATTATGGGGGAAGCTCATGGTATGATAGACAGAGGAATGTATTGACTTCATGGAATACATGAAACTACGTCCTAGAAAGAGGTTATAGTCTAAAGGGGCGTCAATAACCTCTACGTCGATCATCATTCAAGACTTTTTTGTTGGCCAAATTGATGGGGAAATTTTGGTACAATCCTACGGGTTTTGAGGGGAGACCATCATATGCACGAAGGGTGATTATAGATGGAAAATGTTTTGGTGATCCAAGTTTCTTCCAGACTTGAATAGACATCATGAAATTGGATGTCCCTTCGTCTACGATACATTGTTGAACAACAACATTCTTAATGGAAATTGGGATTTGGAAATAAACAGATGGGGGAAGACGAGAAATATCAGTCTTATTAATGTCAAATATGATCATACGATCATTCTAAGGATCCGTAGTGCCCAAAGCAAAGCCCGAAAATCCTTACCTTGTGAAGGACATGTTTGGAGAACTTCCAACACTAACATGTTAGTAGGAGATTGTGTGAAGTAATCTACTATGCTACAATGATGGGTAGCTTGGGAGCTAGTAGCATTTTGACATAATGGTACCTTGGTGATCTTAGGAGAAACCTCAATCATTGTTCAAGTGATCTATGGAGATCCATTTGAAGATTATAGAGGCTTTTTGGTCATTTTTCGTTGCAAATTAGGAGGAGGACCATATTGACACGATCGACTGGAGAGGTTGACACCGGCAAAATCCATCACCAAATTTTGATAAGTTCCATGCCCAAGTTGATTTGGAGTAGGTTCAGATTCCATCAACCTGGGCATGGAACTTATCGAAATTTGATGATGGATTTTTCCAATGTCAACCTCTTCAGTCGATCGTTTCAATATGGTCCTCCTCTTGCTAATGATGGATCAAGAATGTGATGGAATAAAACCTACTATAAATCAACTAGCCCACTCTAGAAATGACACTAGATAAACAGAGGTTTCAAAACTATGAAAAAACAGAACAAATTTACCACTAAAACAACTTAAAAGAGTTGAATGGTGAGGAAAAAAAATATTGCAACAAAGGGGATCAATTGTTATCCTAACACTAATAAGAAATAAACTATCAGATTTGTATCAGGCTATGGTTAAACAGAGGTTTTCAATCTAGTACAATAGACCCCAAATTTAGAATCCCACTCTTTATTAGCTGAATATTTAATCAAAACCCTAGAAGGGCTTTTTTCTTTCCTCAAAATATTAGGATAATGAACATATCAAGATTTTGTGTAGACTGTATATATGGGGGTACCCAGAACCCTAATGGTAATAGAGAACTGAAAAATAGAATAAAAAATTTCAAAGAACAAAAAATTTTGTTTGTGGTGGAAAAGGCACCTGAAACTACATTGGAGTGAAGATAATGTGCTAAAACTTGCGTTGACCAACTCGCTTTATCCCTGAAAAAAAAAATTGTTGCTCTTGCGCTCCTGGTGCTAGGGTTTATGAAAAAGTTCTTGTCTTTTAGTTGGTTGGTACCTGTAACCTGTAGAACATGCAAAAAAACAAAAAAAAAAAAGTAATTTCTTCAAGAAAATCACCATTTAAAAAAAATACTAAAAACATAAAAAGGAAATCTCTTACAAAAAAAACCATCAGGGATGAATTTGATTCATATCCCCAGTATGGTCGTCATTTGTTAGCTAGAAATTCGTGAATAGGTTAGAAAAAATCTTTTCCTACTATGGTTTTAAAGTAGGTTAACAATAAGTGGGATCAAAACTTTAAATAATAATATTAAATGTACTTATATTATACTCGCATAAAAATAATCAGTAAAACCCTACAACAATAACCAAAATATGGATATATATATATATATATATATATATATATATATATATGGCAAACTCATATACAATGGAAAAAACAATTTTATTTCATCATAAAGGAAATATAACTATGGAAGAAATGTGATTGAACACGGGTTACCATGATCTCCTCCATGTGAAGATTCTTTGCTCCATTTCCTATGGTTGTAGGGTTTCCTATTTCTAGTATGCAGTGGGTACAAATATGGTGCAGAACTCAAGTGGAGAGTTTTATAGTTATAAGATCATAATAACAATGATGAAAATGGCCATGGTAAAAAGAGTGGAGAAAAACACTCTATATATAATAAAGTGTTAGATTAGTCTTGAGATGGTCCAATAATAAAATATTTGTTGGACCAAATCCAAATCTAAGAGTTAATTAATGATTAATTGAGTTAATTGATAAATGTGGATGAAATAATTAGTAAGCAAAATGGTTTTATTTAATTATTTCTAAGTGAGATGGTAAAATGGGTTAGAAAAATTCTTAAATAATGATTTAATAATTATTCCTGAGAAAATGTTGTGAGAATTCAGGAATAATAAATAAATAATGATTTATTTAATTATTTCTATAGAAATGAGAAATGTGAGTGAAAACAAATTAATTACTCTCACATAAATGGGTAAATGTGAAAATAACATAAAATTAAATAAATTTTTGGGTTATTTTCATGTGGGTGAATTAATTAAGTGGAAATAACTTTGGAAAAATGATTCTCTAAATTATTTCATATGTTAAAAGTGGGTTTTAATGTGTAAAACACATACTACATGGTGTATTTCGATCAACCTAGTGAAAAATGGCTAGGTGTTCAATTTTTGGTGATAACATAAACTAAATTGCACTCGTAGGGAATTAAAATAATGAATACTTTATTATATTCTTGCAATAAAGTAAATACAGTCCTATTGTGCAAAACAGAAAGCAATAACAGAAACATCTACAATGTTGCAAACAAGAATGTGATCTTGTAGAGATGATTTCCTCTGAATCTCTCTTGTTCACTAGATCATGTCAATAACAGTTGTTTAAGGTCTTCTTCAAATAAAAGATGAAAAATCATGAGAAATAATGCCAAATAGAAGTTGGTTGGTCTATTCATACAAGATTCTCTGTAATTCTGTTGGAAAAACTTGCATTCCTACGGGAACTTTCAAATTTGGACTTTAATTCAACAACTTAATGAAAGGAATCTGTAAAGGAAATTATTCTGAACATATATAACTCACGATAAAACTCAGCAAACACAAAACATTAAATTCCTAAGTTTCTACAAGGGATTACAAAGTGCATCATTCACTAAACTAACAATAATATTAATGAAAGACATGAAAATTAAAATAAATTATCAAGAAAAATGACACATAGAAGAGTACAAAGGGATCTCTAGATCTCTTGTGGGTGGGCCCTCACCAAGGTACTCAAATACATGATAAAAATCCAACACTAGTTGCTCAACAAGAAAGATTGTTTTTCCATTGATTCAAATCGACAATGCATAAGATTGAATAGAAATAAGCATAGAGCTACAATGTTTTCAAAACAATGTTATTTTCTACCACCATGGATATTTTTTATTCCCCTTCTAATACAAAAATCTTAGGAAATAACCTCCTCAATCAAAGGGTTAATTTCCCTCCAAAATCCCTAAATAATGGGTAGTTTTTCCCCTTGGATTTGTTACGCAACCACATCTCATTCTCATTGTTGATAACGCCTGGATTCGAGTATTCCTAGAGGTTCATACTAGAAGTCTAGGGGGAAAGGTCCCTATATTTATGGTAAGTTGTTGGTAAGCTGCTAGAAGAGGACTCATTGCTCTCAAAAACTTGTCCAAATTAATGCGCTAAGGCTGCCAAAAGTCATGAAAATCATTAGTATAATTAAATCACTTAAGCATTCACTCAACATGAGCCATAATGTATAAATCATCAAAATGAATAATGAACAAGGTTAGGAATGCATGTTTTTCAAGGTGCTATGGGTCATATATGGGCCTTTAAGCATACATTGCAAGGGACCAATCGTACGACCCATGCTTATATGTTTTCCCATTTGTGAGAAAGTGTACAACTTAGTCTTCATAATCCTTAAGCTCTTTTTCTAGTTATACCACTTTTGCTTCTCTTCTGAAGCTTTTCTAGCATCGCATTCAATGTACCTTAGTAAATCTTATGGTTGATATAACACTATTTTATCTTTTATCTTCTTCCATTCTTCAGAATATCGTTATTTTCCAGTGTGTTATGTTAGTCTCAACAACGGTGGAGCATTGAAACTTAGGCTAATCCATTGTACACCTAACCTTTGTAAGCTCCTCTTGTAGAGTGGTGTCCTTGATAAGGAATTATCCACACTAGTGGGTGAATGAGCCTCTCTTAGTTATAAGTTTTAAAGCAAGGCCTACGATATACTTTGGCATGCATGTATGGCCTTATCCCTTAGTAATCTAAACTTATCCTCAAAATGGAGGATATCTTGTTCCCAACTTTGCTTCCAAATTTGTGCTACCTATTGATCCTTCGTAAAAAATTTATGGGTTGTGATGATGGCTTGAGGATCAGGTACTCTTCCTAGATCCACAATGGGGTGATCATTTCTTCCTCCAACTTTTTAATTATCTCACATCTCATTTATTCGTGACTCAACCAAGAGGCAAAGACTATAAGTTGGATATCCCCTACATAGGGGTTTGGGTCCCAAGATGGTGAGTCGGGAAATATAAGATTGTGTTTATTAAACACACATAGTTTAGTGTTCTCCTCTATATTGTAATCTTAGAAAATTTTGTTGAAGTATTTGGGAGTCTGAATGTGGAGCCCCCCTTGTTATGTCAGAAAACATATTTGAAATATGCACTATATTTATTTGAGGAACATGTTGTAGGTCCTTGATGGCTGCCTACAACTATCCATTTCCAAGGACAGGTAGGCAATGATTCCCAAGTTCATCGCCATACTTTCAAATTGATCATTATTGATTATATTTGTTGTATCAACCTACTTCAATTGTTGTTAGAGATGCTTCTTTTCATTTTCTAAATATTATCTCTTATTAGCCTCTTAGAGTCTCAATATCATCGGCTCTTCTATCATTTTGTCGACATCATCTTATAACCTAGCCACATCTCCAACTTATTTCTCTATCGTGATCCTTTTTTGTTATTAGGCCTAAATCATAGTTTTTTCTACCTCTAGCATCATATGGGTAGAAGATGGGCAGGCAATAACCTCCATATAGCACGGGGCCCAACACTGGGGCTTCACTAGGGGAGAAATACCATACCACAAGGGTTCATATTGCCGGATATATATTGAGGAAAAAATTACATAATATATTGAGCATATAATAGGGGGTATAGGGTTTTTATGTTGGTGGGTATAAAAATGGAGCTCAAATTTAATGAAAAAATATAAAGGGGTATAAAAAATTTAATGAAAAAATGGATACCTACAATATCTAATGAAAGTAGGGGTTTTAAAATTTGGAAGGTGTATTGGGTTTGTATTGGTAGGGGGTTAAATAATGTGATTTTTAGAGGTATTTTCCACTATGTAGTAAAATTAAGGGTATTGTTTAGTATGCCATGAACGCATGTGATATGTCAGAGGTTCATTGAGTGAAGCCTCGATGGAGCCCAATAGGCCTTAAAGACTCAGGTTGTAGTCATATTCCTACATAGGGTCCAACAGTTCTTAAAGACTCAGGTAGCGCATCTTTCTTTTCCATAGGATATTCTTATTCCTTATCTTACTTATGTTGTAAATGAACGGCCTCTTCTTGTACTTTCTCATCTTGTGTATGAGGTGTCTCTTCTCCTTCTTGTAGTTCTACCTAAGATGTCTCTTCTTATTCTTGTATGTATACCTGAGATGTCCCTTCTTGTTGTTATATCTCTTCTCGATGTGTCTCTTCTTCTTCCTGTAGCTCTACCCATTCTCCATGAATTCTCCATGTTACTTTTTTTGGCTAGGTGTTTCCTCTACCTACATCACAGTATGAGGTATTTTTTTTTGTCAAGTTGGAGTTTTTGTTTTGGGCCTATCTCTCCTGGAATTTTTATGCTCTCGTCTGATCAATGGTATCTTCTTCTTAGGTAATGTCTTTGTTAGGATATGCCCTTTTTTTCGAAGGTTTCCCCATTTTTACCAACGTAGTTGCAATCTTTATTTTTGTAATCATAAGTTTGGGCTTCTTCTTATTCTGCTTAGAAGGCCCAAGGCCAATAATATATTTTTATTTTCCTTTAGTTGCCATGGGAGGCGTTGGGTCTTTCTAGGTTCTTTGGGCTTCTAAGAAGTACTAATTATCCATATCAATGAAATAAATCCATGGGATATGGTGATATTTTTATCCAATTAAACTATTAATTTGATCAAGCCATAATGGGTCAAATATTAGAATTTACCTCTCTTCACAATACTAAGCATTTGATTCAAATATTGAAAAATTAAATAAAGAATGTTGATGGTCTGCTATGGTGGTACATGTGATGTTTTAATTGGTATAGTCTGAATTGACAAGAGTACACCACACTAAGCCTCCCCTCACAAGAACTGCACTTCAATATATGGTATGCAACTTCATTCTAGGGAGGTGGCATGGTTTCTTTATTAATCCCATTTTTTTCATCCAGTAATTCTTCAGTCTATAAGAAAGAAAAAAAATATTTGCAAGAGTTACTTCTCTCTTATATTATTTTTCCCATGAGACACCCTAAGGTATTCCAGTCACTCTTCTAATTATTGCCTCAAAAATCTGAATATCTAGCTCTCATATTATTGTAATGTACCCTTGTTCTCTGTAGTTTTGGAGGTGTAAGGCAAATTACAGGGTTATATAATCATCACACCCTCTTAATTTCTAAAAGAAATTCAACCATTGAATTATCTAGAAAATATTCACCACTCTAGGGTGTGTATCTTGGCAGTTTCAACGGGTTTCTTTCTGTTAAAACTAACTTCCATTACGAAAATATATAGGATGGTAAAAAAACCCTATAGGAAACTTATGTTTCAAAATTATATACACAGGGGAGATTTTAGGTTAAAAATAATGGAGGAGTTTTTTATTTTAGTAGGAGAATATGTATTCCTAAGTGGGCCAAAGAGTGTCTTTTTTTTAGCTCACAATGAGTGGCATTGTCTCCCATGATTAGGATGTAAAAATATGTAGCACAGTGAAAGGAAATAAATATAGCGAATGAAAACTAACAAACTTCATAATGTAGGTTTTGTTGTTGATATTGGTTGCATACTCTTACAGTGTGTTGGTCTACTAATATGAAAAAACCGCCACTATCTCATTCGTATAGAATGAAAACCCTGTAGCAAACCATGTAATGTGTACATCTATAGCAGACCATGTAGCATGTATAACCTATAGTTAAAATTCTTATAACATAGAGTAGAGTTATGAGGTGTAGCTTGTATGTGTGGGTATGGAAAGTTGATTTTTGACCCTCCTAAGTCATTAATGTAACACCCTCTTCCCACATTTACCCAAGTTATCCGGTCCAATGGGGGTAAAAATGCGACGAGAGGAAACTATGATCTAATTCAAACTCATAGGTCACCTTAAGGAAGTGGAACTGGCACCACACAACTACACAGATCTTCTACACCTACTATAGGACACCCAGGATCCATCCAATCCTTTCAGGTGGCTATCGCATGAGGCAAACTAACCTTTTTTTGCACCAATCTCCCAATCCCTCCCTTGATATGGGAAAGAGTGGGACTATAACCCTTTATTCACTTGCATAGCATGGGAATGCGTGCAACTGGGGACCTTTTCGGGTCGTTCTAAGCCTGCGACCCCAATTTCTGTGCCATTATGTCAGGCCTGGGGCTCAGGTCACTGCCCAGAAATCCATGACACTTCCAGAACTAAAATATAACAATGCAATAATGGTATAAATGCAATCACTTGGGCGAGGACTTAACTGGACCCCTACTAGCCATTATAGGAATTTCGTCAAACATGTCACAAATATGTAATCTATAGGTTTAAACAACATATATGAACGTAAGGGTCTCAGACTTTTCTGAGAACTACTAAGAAACATTGATGCCTTATATCATTAACTTCATTATCATCTATTAGTTCATATATTCATTTCTCATTCAATTACAAATCAAAACATGATGAGAGTCATACATCATCAATGTGATAATACATGCTTATAACTAGCATAATAGAAATAGAAATATCAAGGACACATCAACCATATAATCCAAATATAGACAAGTATATTACTCATGAAATATCAAGGAGAAAGAACCTCATATTAATGTATGCAAAGGCCAACCAGGTTTGGGACTTCCACGAACCACCCGACCATAGATTAGTTGAACCAAATATTTCTTTCAACTAATCATCCTCGTGCCACATTTTAAGCATGAATGTGAGACTCATAAAAAAAACGAGGACTTCCCGAGGCTACACCACCTCACCCTCATCAATAGAATTAGGCTTTACTGTAATCCACACTGGATCACTAGGCCAAAAATATAAACATGTAACATTGTGCTTTACCATGATATCCACCAGATCAATAGGAAAAAATAAGCATGGATGTCACCAGATTTCTCCACCTACACCGTGAGGAATTTTCATGTCTCCTAGACTCTAGGCTTTACCACAATCCACATCAGATCACTTGGCCTTAATCGAGACTCCACCCTCTAGGCTTTTCTGTATATCCTGCCATTCACCAGCAAGGATTCCTAGGCCTAATCAAGGGCAACCACCTCTAGGATTTACCATATATCCCGCCTTTCACTGGCAAGGATTCTTAGGCCTACCGAGGAACACATTACCTAGCTTTAACACAACCCACTGTCTGGTTCAGGGGTCACTAGGTCAATGGCTTTTCCTCGATCCATAATCTAGTTCAGGGATCACTAGGACATGTATTCTTTCATTCATAGATCCACCTCACTTAGATTCGAATCCATCCAGAAATCCAATTTAACCAAAACATTAGAACCCCATCACACCATGGCTATCTGGAAATGGAAAGGCTAGGCTGAAAAACACTGTCACAACTAGAAAATCCCATGCCCGTGACAGCAAGAGAACTAAGAACACACATGCAACACCATGCATGCCAAATCTAGCAAGGAAACCTCACATTAAAATTGATACATGTAAAGGATCTCCTTATATCTTCTTTATCTTTCTCCTCCTTGCTTGATCTTTTCTTCCTCTTGCCTTTTTTTTCCTTTTTTAATCCAATGTTGAAGTGCTCAAAGAAAACTTTAAGTATCCAAGAGTGTGAGAGAGAGAGAATAGAGAGAGAGCTCCAAAACTGAATTGAAAAAAGGCACCAACTGGTCCTCATAAGCCTTTCTATCAATGATGCCTCTAATTTCTTCATTTTCCATTATTTTCCTTCATTTTCCTCCTCATATGCAGCCTGTGACCTTTCACCTTCCTTTTCTCCTAATTTTCAATATTTTCATAAATGAAATGCCAATTAATGCCACTTTTCTTTTCCAAAGCCTTTTCCATTGCCTTTTCCAATTTCCTTAGCCATAATAAACCAAATTAATACCCGCCCTAGCATGTTTTTTCCCAACATTCAGCTTGGAGTAACTGTCGCATAACCGTGTTTATTATTTTTCCTTTATTAACTTTTATTACGTGTAATTTTCACGAGGGTTGTTACAGAACTCTCCCCCTTGGGAAAACATCATCCTAGTTGTTCAGTGACACCTACAACCAATAATATTGTTGTAAGCACAAAATACCTCCCGTGGAGCTTTATAACTTAGCTCGTTGCAGTATTTACAATGATCACCATGTTGAAACGCAAACCAACATGAAAACCATAATGGCACGACACACATACCGCTTATTGGAGCTTTATAACGCAACTCATGGAATTATTTACATCTATATACATATGTACACATACCAAAATGTACACCAAAACATATTCCAAATCATATACCAAAACATCATACCAAAACTGCTTTGCCTCAACAGGAAAACAATGAAGGATATATAACCTACATCTGATCTTCCATCTCCCATGTAACTTCATCATGCTTAAAATGATTCCATTGCACTTTAACATGCTCGATTTCTTGGTTCCAGAGCGCGGGCATTTTTTTTTTCAATATACATTATATTTCCAACTCGAATTCTCCTTATGGTTCTGCCTGCAATACAGACCAGTCAATCACATGATCAGCATATCTAAAATACCTATTAAGCAATGACACATGGAAAAAATCATGGAATTTCATTGTTGGAGGCAGTGCAATTTGATAGGCTACTAGCCCAATCCTTTCAAGAATATTGAAAGGTCCACAAAACCGAGGTGCCAACTTGGCACATGATCCAATCCGCAAGGATCTCTTCTTTGGTTTGATGCGCAAGTACATCGGTTCCCCAATATGAAACTCCTTAAACAACTTGTTCCAATCTACATAAATTTTATGTCTATCATGTGTTTCTTTTAGATTATTCTTGATTACCTACAGTTCATGTTCCATATTTTCCAACATGTCCAGTCCAATCAATACCTTGTTCACCATATCACTCCAATTGTTGGGATTATTACAACTCCGCCCATAAAATGCCTCAAACGGAATCATCCCCAATGATTCTTGGTACCCATTGTTGTAAGAAAACTCTATCGGTGGAAGCTATTCTTCCCACTTTCATTTTTGATGCATCACATACATCCTCAACATGTCCTCCAATATCATGTTGACCCTCTATGTCTATCCATATGTCTGCAGATAAATAGTTGTATTGAAGGCAAACTATGTACCTAATCCTGCAAACAACTCCTTCCAAAACTTGGAACTGAATTTTGCATCCCTGTCTAAAACGATCTTCTTTGCAACCCCTTGAAACTTGACCACATCTCTAATGAACACCTATGCCACATCACTAGTTGAATACATAGTCTTCACTGGAATGAAGTGTGCAACCTTTTTCAACCTGTCCACAACAACCATGATGGAATCATGTTGTTTTAATGTACTGGGAAAACCTGTGATGAAATATATGGAAATGACCTTCCATTTCCACTCTGGAATCACAATCAGTTATAGTAGTCCACCTAGATGCTTACACTCAGCTTTCACCTGCTGACAATCCAAGCATCTAGCTACAAACTCTACCACATCCTTCTTCAGATTCAAAAAATAATAAAACTTATTTACTGCAGTCAATGTATTTTGATAGCCTAGGTGACCTAAATATGGTTTCGCATGAAAATCACTCAAGATCACCTTCTTGATCTCACTATTGTCTTGCACATATATCATGTCTCTAAACTTGATCAAGTCATCTCTATGAGATGATATTCCACATCATGTGCTCTTGCACTTATACCTATACATGTACATGTACTTGTACCACTACCTATACATGTACATGTACCACTACCTATACCTATACCTGTACTTTGTTGCAATATGTGCCTAAGATCCATATATCAAACATCATGCTGACCTGCTTATAAGATATTATCATGTAGATTTGTCTCATAGGAACTCATATTTCTTATATGGTTCACCTATATCTACTTATTAAGAGCATATTCAACCCTATTCTCTTTACCTTTGATATACCAGATCTTGAAGTCAAACTCACTGATAATTTCTAACCATCTAGCTTGCCTGGCATTTAGATTTGGTTGGCCAAATAGATACCTCAAACCATTGTGATTACTCATCAGTACAAACCTCCTACCAAGAAGATAGTGCCTCCACATCTTCAATGCATGGATGATCGCTGCTAGCTCAATATCATGTGTCGGATAATTATGCTCATGATAATTTAGTTCCCATGACTCATAGCACACTACCTGCCCTTCCTGCATATGGACTCCACGAAGTCCCCATATTGCAAGCATTTTTACATACCATAAACTCTTTTTCCGGATCTGCAATCTTTAACAATGGTTAATTTTTCAACAATTTTTTAACTGCTTAAAGCTTTTTTCATATTCCTCTATTTGTTTGAATTTCTTACCTTTCCTCTGCAATGACGTAATGGGATATGCAATCCAAGAGAAGTTCATGATGAACATCCTTTAGTAACTTGACAACCCCATGAATGATCGTACCTGTTCCACATTCCTAGGAATTTCCCACTCCATGATAGCTCTTATCTTTTCTGGATCTATTGTTATGCCTTCCTTGGAAACAACATGTCCCAGGTAATTTACCTTTATCTAAAAGAAGTTGCATTTACTGAGATTATCATACAACTGATGCTCTCTCAATAATCTCAATATTGTTGCTAAGTGTTCCACATGTTCTTCATCATTCTTAGAAAATATCAAGATGTCATCAATGAATACAATAACAAACTTGTTCAAATATGGATGCAATATACTATTCATCAAGCACATAAAAGTAGTTGGAGCATTAGTTAAAACAAATGGAACTACAACAAACTCATAATTCTCGTACCTGGTTTGTAAAGTTATCTTGTAAATGTCCTCTTCCTTAATGCATACATGATGATATCCAAATCTAATATCAATCTTCGAGAACATTGTTTCTCCCTTCAACTGATCAAATAAGTCATCAATCCTCGACAACAGATTCTTGTTCTTGATGGTAACTTTATTCAACTACCTGTAATCAATGCATAGCCTGACAGTACCATCCTTCCTCTTCACAAACAATATTGATGTGCCCCGAGGTGATACACTTGACCTAATGTATCCCTTTTCAAGTATCTTCTTCAACTACAACTTTAACTCTACCAACTTAGGTGTGCTCATCCTATAAGGTGCCTTTGATGTCAGTGTTGCTCCTGGCACTAACTAAATAGAAAAGTATATTTCTCTATGAGGTGGAAACTCTGAAATATCTGCAGGAAACACATCATGAAACTATTGTAGAACTGGGTACCTACTCAAAACATATGCATCATCAACTTCCTTACCTTTGTTGCTAGAAATATGCATTGAAAATAACACACACCCCTTTCTATGACTGTGCTTTTCCTGTATAGTCATCACCATCCTAAATGATGTTGGTTTCTTCTTACCCCATAATATTCTTGCTCTCCATTGTCATCTAAGCACTCAATGGGTTTATCATAAAAATCCACCTTAGTCTTGTGAATATATAACCAATCCATACCCAAGAGAATATTATACAATCCTGATGGAAATACATTCAAATGTGTTGATGTAGACATGCCATTCAACTAAAATGCACAAGATATTACCCAATTATGAACTATTTTCTTTGTACCTATAGCTAACTGCACTAACCAAGATTCTTCATGCACTTATTTATTCAAACCACACTTATCCACCAAGTCACGACTAACATTACTATAATTAGATCTGGGGTCAATCAAAATAGAAACAACTTGAACACAAACCTTACCCTCCATCTCAATTATAGATGCCTAAAGTTATTTGTTTAGCCTCAAGATTGTCTCTATTTTTGACATTTATCTCACCACTTTTCCTTCCTTTTTGACATAATCCATAAGCTCAATCAGTGTTAATTGATACATTTATAGTCTGAGAAGGAATTTAAATGATCTCTCTTTTATATTTTAATTTTTCTTATTGTTAGAATAAATTGTGTATTTAGCTACAGAATTCATGCAATTTTGTAGCTAATCTTCGTTTTTGTAGCTACCGACATTGTTTGACAAGTTCAAAATAAGAAGTGGAGGATCGAAGCATATAATGGGTAGTTTGGAAATGATCCACACATGGATTTTGTCCTACTCACCTGTCCAAAATCGAGAGGAATAATGCCTAAAATCACGGTCAAAGGATCAGTCAAGCAGAGGTCCAAGACCAGTGGACAAGAAGTTGGAAGCTTCATGATTTTCTCTCCACATAGAAAATCATGAAAGCTATGAAGTCTAAAATTCTGTTTAGAATTATACTCCTAGTTTCATTAATCTTTTTAGGCGATATCATCTCAAGCAGTTGAACTTTACTTGGTTATAAATATCGGGTTTTTTTAACTAGAGATAAGCTTAATTTTAATTGTAATATTGTCACACAGTAAAACTCTGTTTTTATTAATTCATGGAGAAGGTGTGTTCAATACCATCGATGAGTCATTAGTCACAAGTAAATTTCATGTCATTCTGTTGTAGAGGGCCCCTGCACAGAACAGGTTTTGTAGTTTAAACTTTTGTTGTTTCTTAGTTTAATTCTTCCATTTTCGCATAAGTTAATTGTTGTGTTTTTCATAAGTTAAATGTTGTTTTTTTCACATAGATGAATGCTCCAATTGCTTTGCTTTCCTGAAATATCTTGATGTCATAATTTTGTTAACATTTATATCTCATGGAATGATTTTTTTCTTGCATTCATTCACAGAGTAATTACATATTTCAGGTCATATAGGAATTTTAGCTTTGCACAGTAGGTAGAATACTCTGTTTTCTTTTCTCATTTCAATCATCCTTTTGATTTACTTAGCATAGTCATATTGTTAGGTTTAATACTTCTACTTCATAGAACTTAGAATAAATGCTTTGTTTCATTAGTAAATAGAATTAGAGTTAAGCCAATAATATGTTTTCATAGAATTAATTTAGATAGATGTTTTCATTTGGTAGATAGAATAAGGTTTTGATATATATATTTATTGATATACTTAGACATAGTTTGGATTGATGCTTTTTTTAGATTTAAAGATGATTTAAGTAGATATTTTCATTCTTTAATCAAATAGATTTAGAAGTAGTTTAGATGTATGTTTTAGACAATTTCATCATAATTGTTGGCATAGAATAGTCTAACATAGTTAAGATTGATCATTTATATTGATTTCTTTTTATGCAATATAGATTTGTCATAGATCAATTTTTTTCTTAAATAAACATTTCCTTTTCTTCCTTCTTTTAAATTTCATCTTTCGGTCATTAGAATATTTTCTTTAGAGTAATTTATACATCAATTTCCTTCCTTAGATTAATATTAAACATTTCATTTTCTTCCTTCTTAAGTTTATTTTTCAAGCATTAAAATTATTCTCTAGGTGTAGTTACTTTCTTGCTTTTAAATTGAATTTATATAAAATATCTTTTCATTTCTTGATCTGAAAGGAGTGTATTAGTTTGTTGTGCTAAGTTTCCTTTCAGTAATAAAACCATGTACAATTTGTCTCCATTTGTTTGCTTAAGGAATGATTTTTTTAACAATGAAACATAGATGAATGTGTGAGTTTTAAGTAGGAAAATAAGCCTAAATAACATTGTACAGCAGTGTATAACATAGAAATAACATCACACATAAGTTTTACATGGCAGGCATGATGAAGCAGTTCACCCCTCCTGGGCTACATCTGTTGGTCCAGCTCCAATGGCATGTCCCTCTTTGTCATTATGCTCAAAACTGAAAATACATGTGCTTACAAGCCTCTAATGGTTGTTTTCTCTGCACTAGTGGCTCCATGATGCTCAAATTAGTCTAGATAGACTCTTGTTTCACCCAAATTGGTCAAAAATTGACCTCCCAAAGATTTTTCCCAATAACAGTTAGAAAAACTCCACCAAAAGTGGAGGATTGTAGTTATCCACTGTCAAAAATAGCATAACTTCAAAATTTTAGCTTAGCGCTACACTTATGCCAGTATAAACCATGACATTAAACGGTTGTGGTTAAAGGGGACGGGGTGGCCACATGCCTACACCCGCAATCCCGGCGGTTATGGTTCAAAACATTTAAACTCTGCCAAAACTCAGAGTGGAACCCGGAGAATTCACAGTTCTGAAACCGTGACATTAACTACCATTACAACTGCACATGTGACACCACTACATTTATCCACCAACAGTTAAGGGTTATGGAACCCGTAACATTAAACATCCCGAAATCCTTGCCATGTGATGAGGTTAAGCCACCAGTTGATAAAGTTTTTTGTAGCCGCTCAGAGTTAAGTTTGTTGTAGCCACCCGGTTTGTAACATGTGACCATGATCTTTGGACCGTCGGTGGGTTGGGACCGTCGGCAGTCCCAAACCCCAATAGGATTTGTATTAAACTTTAAATAAAACCTCAGACCCTTAGTGGTTAAGACCAACTCCTAGCACAGACGTTGGAAATCTTTGCGCGCCTACTGGAGGTCGCGCGGTCGAACCCCTCGGACCTCAATAAATTTTGGTCAATGGTCCTGGGTACACGTGGAAACCTCTGGGATTTCCATGTGTCACCCACCCAACAGTGCTCATAAAATTCGTACAAACCAAATCTACGCCCTTGAATGTGCCAGATGGCGAAGCCTGATTAGTTTAGGAAAATGGAATATTTCGAGAATATTCCACCTTTGTTGACTGTACCTGCATGCTGACTCGGCATCCCAGTCACTCCTGTCACAAAATTTTAGTTGTTTAGGAAAACGATCAAAATGTAATATCTTCCTCATACGACATCGGTTTTTAGAACCGTTCACGGCGCCAGAATCACAACGACGAGATCTACCCAGTCACTTAGGTTCGGTACAATTTTGAGCACTTTAAATTTCAAGAAAAATACATAATCTCCTTATCACACCTCCCCATTGGGAAGCTTTTGGACCCCAAAAGACATTAATTACCTAATCATAAGATGAGGGTACAGCTCCCTCACCTTTTCAACTTTCATCCACCTTGTCTTACCTGGTTTACTGCCCTTGAGCCCAACTCGAAGATAATCGACACTTCCCCTCTTAGAAGTGTGTGTCCTCCTGTCAAGGATGGTATCCTCCTTGATCTCATCCAGAAATTATGGCGAGAAATCTTCTATAGATGGCAGTTTAACATCACTCCCTTGATCATCAATCAAAGGAGGCTCATAGAAACGTAAATTTTCCACATTGACAACTGAATACATTTTCATATATGAAAGCAAGTCAAGTTGAAATGCATTATTACCAACTTTTTTGATGATATTGAATGGACCATAGCGAATGGGATTGAGTTTTTTACCTTCTCCTTGCATCCTTTCTTTTCTTATGTGCAACCATACCTCATCTCCTTCTTGAAACTTGTGATCAAATCTATGTTTTTCATGCCTCTCCTTGTATTTTCTTTAACTCTTCTCAAGCTGTTCTTGAACTTGTTGATGAATAATCTGAATTTTCTTAATGAAATTTCGAGCCTTTTCAATATCATTATCCCCATCAATTGCAACATCCTTCTCAAAGATAAAGTCTAATAGAAATTTCAGAAAATACCCAAAGCAGGCTTCAAAAGGTGAAGTATTTGTAGAAAAGTGCTTTGCCCGGTTGTAAGCGTGTTGAATGTAATGCAGTTGTTCATCCCAAAACTTAGGATGTTTGCTGAAATATCCTCTCAATAGAAGCACAACAGTTCTGTTCACCACCTTGATTTGGCCATCAGTTTGCGGATGAAAACCAGTACTCTTTTTCAACTTTGTGTCCATCATCTTCCAAAGATTGGACCAAAAATTCCCAACGAACCTGGAATCCCTGTCACTAACAATAAAATTTGGCAATCCATAATTAACCCATATATGTTGAAAATAAATTTCAACATTAATGGTTTTCTTACATGGCATAAGTATACACATTTTACCGAAATTTATCCACAACTACATAAAGATAATCATGATGTTTTCTTGACATAGGTAGACCTCCAAAAAAGTCCATGGAGACACTCTCACATGGCCTTGATGGTACTGGTAGTGGCGTGTAAAACCCAAGCTTCCTATTGCTAGGCTTTCTTTTTTCACACATATAACAACCTCTTATAAAATGTGACACGCTATCTATCATGTGAGGACGATATCAATACCTCTATAGATGTACCACTATTTTTCTTACCCCAAAGTGCCCAGCAATAAGAGATGAATGAGATGCTCTCATGACACTAAGCCTCTCTCCTTGTGGTATACACATCTTTCCCAAATGAAATAGAAAATTTGTATGCATGTGATAATCATTTTCCTCAACATGATTCCCTTCACTCAAACTAGCATACACATCTTGAAAATCAGGATCATGTGCATATTGTAACTCTCATGTACAATAGAATCATTTTTAAGTAAAGTAGAAGCACTTATAATTGGCCTTGAAAGCATATCAGCAAATTTATTGAAAATTCCTTTCTTGTACCTTATAACCAAGTGAAACTGTTGAATAAATCCCATCCACCTGAAATGTCGTGATTGCTGCAATTTTGCTTGCGACTACAAGTACTGTAATGGTTGGTGATCAGTATGTATAATCGTCTCTTTACCCATAAATTAGTGTTTCCACTTCTTGACGCTTTGTACCAACGCATATAGCTCTTTTTCATATGTAGGATAATTAGTTACAGCTCCATTGAATGTTTCAAAATGAAAAGTGATAGGCTTAGCATGCTGCAAAAGTATTGCACCCATGGCATAATCACTAGCATCTGTTTGTATCTCGAATGCCTGTCTCAAATTCAGAAATGAAAGGACCGGAGCTGAACTAATCTTGTCTTTTAAAGCTTCAAAATCTTGTTTATTTTTGCCTCCCCATTGCAAGCCTTTATTCACACTTGCCATTGCATGCATAGGAGCTGCTATGCAGAAAAGTTAGCAATAAACTTTCTCCAATACTGAGTTGCGCTTAAGAAACTTCTTACCTCGGTTATTGTTTTGGGAGTGGGCCAATTCACAATGGCTTCCACTTTATAAGGATCAATTCTCAACTCGCCTCCTCCTACAATGTGTCCCAAATAAACCATAGAAGTCTTTCTGAACTCACACTTTGACATCTTAAGGAATAATTTCTCTTTCTTCAAAACATCAAGCACTCTTTTCCCATGCAAGACATGTTCTTCTCTTGTTCTTCTGAAAATGAGTATATCATCTAAATACACAATCACAAAGTCATCAAGAAATGGACGCAAAACATTATCCATAACACACATGAAAGTCGTCGGTGCATTACACAACCCAAACGGCATAACCAACCACTCAAAGAGTCCTTATTTGGTTTTGAATGCAGTCTTCCATATATCACTTTCTGCAATTCTTACTTGATTATATCCACTTCGTAAATCTAACTTAGTGAAAAAAAATTCTTCTTTCAATTGATCTAGCAAATTATCTATCCTTTGGAGTGGTTATCGATTTTTTATTGTTATCTTGTTCAAAGCTCTGAAGTCTACACACATGCGCCAGGTCCCATCTTTCTTTGGAATCTTGACTATGGGTGAACCGCATGGCGAAGTGCTTGGTCTTATGAGTCCCTTGTCCAAAATGTCCTTGATTTGCCTCTTTATTTCGGTATTCTCCATTATCGACATGCGATACATGCCAATGTTTGGAAGAGGACAATATTGTTGCAACTGAATCTCATGTTGAATCTCCCTTTTTGGAGGCAATCCTGTTGGCTCTTGAAACATCTCATGATGTGCATCAACTACAACATATAAATATGATTTCAACTTAGGATCACAATCCTCAAATGATTCATGATTAACATCAGCTTTAGGCTTAATAATTAGAAGAACAAAATTCTTACTTGAATTCACTAGCCGCTTTACATGTCCAGCATTTACCATTGCAATATTTATCTTCTTGTGATGTTCTCTAACAATGTACTCCTTGCCATATTTGAATAAATGGTATTTGTTATCATGGCGATGGAATATCGCTTTCCTATCATACAAGTAAGGATTTCCCAACACAATACCTGTAATATCAAGTGGAACGACATCTACTTCAACTGTGTCAACAAAATGTGCAGTTATTGCAAAGCGCAATATGCACTTCTTTGAAACCTGTAAATTTGCATCCTTACAAATCCACCCAAGTGGATATGTTTTTGGATGTGGAATGGTCTCAAGATTAAGTTTCTTGACCAAGTCTTCAGAGATTAAGTTTTCTTGTGACCCACTTTCAAACAATGTGCCAATCTTGGTATGTTTGGATATGACCCTCACATAAAACATTTCAATTCTCTCTTCTTCATTTGGAGCTTGTATGTGACAGTTTGATGTACTAGTACTAGGTTTTGTTTCAATTTATTTCCCCTTAATTTTCTTCAATCACATGGTTGTAATTTTAGATTCATCACGTGAATCGTCACCTAAGTCATGTTGAGTTGTAGCTGTAGTTTTATGCTTCCCTTTTTTATTTTTATACTTGGGTCTCTTTTCAGGATGTAATTTCCAAAAAAAATTCTCTTTGTGGCCTTCTCTTGAAAAATGTTTACAAACCACTTTTTCTCCCTCTTTCTTGATAGATGCATTTGTTTTTCCCTTACCTTTTAAGGTATTCTCTTTGTTTTTCCCCTTAAAAGGTTTCTTCCTACCCTCATCAGTAATGATTTTCCCTCTAGCTTCTAGATGTGTGGCCTCAACACAAACTTCATCTAGACTTGTAGGGTTAAACATGAGAATAGTATGTTTTAGGTAGCTATGTAAGCCTCCTATGTGCTTGAGAAAAATATCTTGGCTCCGCAAATCTACCCCTAATAAGAGAGCTCTTCTCCTAAATTCTTGGGTATATTCTTGTACATTTTGTCCTTTCAATTGCCTAAAATTTTGTCAGTTCATTATGGCTTTCTGCATATGAGCTAATGGACAAAACTATTGTTTTATTGCAGTAATGAAATAAGTCCATTATAGGATAATCTTACCATGCTTTTTTATTTCCTCCTTTGTCTTGAATTCCCAGCAAACAAGTGTTGAACCTTCCATTCTCAATGAAGCTAGTTGGATTTTGGTATCATCATCATGAAGGTTCTAAATTCTCAAATAGACCTCCAATTGCCTAATCCAATTATCAAGCTTTTCTAAATTGACTTCACCATTAAACATTGGAAATTCAAAATTAACATCAAGTTTTAGAAAATGAATTTTACCATTTTTTTTTACTTATGTGACTTGTGTACTGAAGATGAAGTAGAGGATGATGACGATGAGGGTGAGGATGGTGACTTTCCACTGCCTCCATTTCCTCCATTGCCCTTCTTTGATTTATCTTCATCATTTTGACCTCCTGATGATCCCTGACCTTCCTTGTGAATTTTGGATCCTTCTCCTTCTAGTCTCTCATTCCTTTCTTGATAAAGGACTCTCACCATCTCATTCATGTCAAGGAATGCTTTCCTGAACATCCTTTCTTATTCTTTGGGATCCACCTCTTCATGGATTTCTTCTTCCTCTTGAGGCATACTTAATGCTTCTTCTGCTTCTTTTGGAGGTGAACTAGAGGGTGGAGAATGTGACAATATTTCCCTCCTTTGTTGTGGCTCACTTTGAGAACCTCTTGCTTCCACCAATTTTCCTTCTCCTCTCTTAAGCTTGAGCCTAGTAAGCATGTGAACACTTGAAAATAGTTAAACAAACCTTTGCACACAAAAACACCATAGATTAAGCTCTATCTCTGATACCAACCTGATTTGAAAGGAGTGTATTAGTTTTTTGTGCTAAGTTTCCTTTCAGTAATAAAACCATGTACAATTTGTCTCCATTTTTTTGCTTAAGGAATGAGTTTTTAACCATGAAACATAGATGAATTTGTGAGTTTTAAGCAGGAAAATAATCCTAAATAACATAGTACAATAGTGTATAACAGATAAATAACATCACACATAAGTTTTACACAGTAGGCATGATGAAGCAGTTCACCCCTCCTGAGCTACATTTGTTGGTCCAGCTCCCAATGGCATGTCCCTCTTTGTCATTATGCTCAAAATTGAAAATAAATGTGTTTACAAGCCTCTAATGGATTTTTTCTCTGCACCAATGGCTCCAGAATGCTCAGATTAGTCTAGATAGACTCTTGTTTCGCCCAAATTGGTCGAAAATTGACCTCCCAAATCTTTTTCCCAATAATATCTAGAAAAACTCCACCAAAAGTGGAGGATTGTAGTTATCCACAGTCAAAAATAGCATAACTCCAAAATTTTAGCTTAGCGCTAAACTTTTGGCAGTATAAACTGTGACATTAAATGGTTTTGGTTAAAGGGGAGGGTGTGGCCACATGCCTACCCCCGTAATCCTTGCGGTTATGGTTTAAAACATTTAAACTCCGCCAAAACTCGGAGTGGAACCCGAAGTATTCACAGTTCTGAAACCGTGACATTAACTACCATTACAACTGTGCATGTGACAGCACTACATTTATCTGCCGGCAGTTAAGGGTTATGGAACCCGTAACATTAAACATCCTGAACTCCTTGCCATGTGATGAGGTTAAGCCGCTAGTTGATAAAGTTTGTTGTAGACACCCGGAGTCAAGTTTGTTGTAGCCGCTCGGTTTGTAACATGTGACCATGATCTTTGGACCACCAGCGGTCCCAAACCCCAATAGGATTTGTATTAAACTTTTAATAAAACCTCCGACCCTTAGTGGTTAAGACCAACTTGTAGCGCAGACGATGGAAAGCTTTGCACACTTGCTGGAGGTTGCGGGGTCAAACCCCCCGAACCTCAATAAATTTTGGCCAACAGTCCTGGGGACACGTGGTAGCCTTTAGGCTTGCCACGTGTCACTCATCCAACGGTGCTCATAAAATTCGTACAAACCAAATCTATGCCCCTGAATGTGCCACATGGAGAAGCCTGATTAGTTTAGGAAAATAGAATATTCTGAGAATATGCCACCTTTGTTGATTGTACCTGCATGTTGACTGGGCATCCCAATCACTCTTGTCACAAAATTTTAGTTATTTAGGAAAACGATCAGAACGTGATATCTTCCTCATACAACATTGTTTTTTCAAACCATTCACGGCGCCGAAATTTCAACGACGAGATATACCCGGTCACCTAGGTTCGGTACAATTTAGAGCACTTTCAATTCTGAGAAAAATGCATGATCTCCTGATCATTTCTAGTTATCTTGAAATCATTTGTTCATCTTTACAATCCAAAAGTAGAATTATCATCATAATATTTTTTAGTTAAGTTTAGATTTAATTTCATAGCTCAGTTCTTAGTTTCTCCATTTCATTTAAACATTTAAGATAAAATACAAAATCCTAAAAACAACATATAAAATCAACACAACGAATTAAGAAAGAAAGGCTTCTAGCATATATAGTGCACCTTCGCTTCACAATATTACTAATTCTAGCAGATAATTTATGATAGAAATTTAAGATATTAAATTCACCAAACATTTTGGTGTCGTTTTCGGGGAAGTGTAAGTGTAATAGGAGCCCTATCACTTAAATCTATTAAAAAAAATGACATGCGTAGAGAAAGAGATTCTAGGGGTACATTTGTAGCTAGAGGTAGAAGTTTGATCCCAACAACACAACTCACTCCACCAAGACCTCATAGTGCCACACCACCTGTTATAGAGAAATTTGTCATTGTCCCTGTACTCCCCGTTACTTGATCCTGGAGAACCCATACAGTGACCCATGTGTACTTTCCAAGCATGGAATACATACCCCTGAACCACACTTTTTCTACCAATTCATCTCCATTTACAACTTTTCTGGAATATCCCTATATAAACCTAGTTTTCAAGGTCGGTGCTTTGTCTCAGTTTCTGACCCACGCCGATAGCATAGATTTGCACTAATACCCACGCTGATCCTCTTTTGTAAAGTTTTTAAATAGAAACGAAGCTTCCGCGACTAGAAGCTTCGCGAGGCGGTGAGCTAGAAGTTTTTTTTGAGGATATGGTCGAGGAATTCCCCTTTGTGCTTCTTGCTCCCAAGAAATAGGAACTACTCCAAAGGATAAGCTCTTTTCACATTATTTGAGGGCCCATATCCTCCTCCTCCATTGTTATAAGGAGATATCCTTCACCTCCACTGCCTTAGTTAGCTAGAGAAGAGAAGCAATTATAGCTTCAGGAGAATAGAGCAGAGTGTGATTGTTTTTTGTGTTAAGAACATAGTGAGACCTTATACCTTTGTGTATGAGGGTGTTGAAAACGTGCTTGGATATGGACCTGCCGAAGGAGAGCCTCAACATCAAGGGTTGGTTGTAAACTCCCCTTATATTTATCTTAACAAACTGCAACTGATGTTTATCTTCCACTCTTGTTTACATTTATAATGAGATTTATAGCATTCCTTGATCAGTTAGATATGTTTTAATTGTTTTATGTTTGTCATTATTTTATGCTTGTCGTGGTGTCTTGACTTTCTGTACAGGTAATCGAACGCTGGTAGCAGCATGTATCGAACTTGAGAAGAGCTACGGATCAAGAAGCTTCGAGGGAAGACGACAACATAGCATCAGAACAAGGTAGGCCATATTCCTTGCTCTGAATTTCATTTACAATATAGGAAGGTATATGTTAGTATGTTCCCGTAGTTGCTAGACCCACCCTAGGGCTAGAGGGATCGCCTATGTACGTAGAGGGGATTTACCTGGACAACAAATTGGAAACTCCACTGGGGAGTTTCCTTTGAGTTTGTAACTCTTTGAGGTATTATTCATTCGACGAGTTTAGTCGAACAACCATTTCCCTGTTTGTTCTTATGTTCTTCATCAATTACAATCTTTGACTTTTTGCTTGAAGTGGTGAGTCTAGTCTTGGTTAGGAGAAATTATTTATTTTTTTATTTTTCAGGCATTGGCACTTTTATTTGTCTGACAGTCATGCCAATTGGCGCTAGTTGTCAGCTATAAATTCATGCCAATGGGCTATTGGCGCTAGTTTCATCCCCAAAAGTCGCACCAATTTCAGTGCGTGTGAAAAATTAAGGTTTTTTCCCTAAGTCCTTCACCACTGTGTCTTGCCCTTCTAGTCCTTTTCTCTGTATGATTTACATGTTCTCCCCTTCACTCAAGTTAGTTTGATTGGTTCATTGGCTTGGTTTTTGGTTGGTTTTCGTCCTTTCTGTTGGGATGTGCATCCCCTAGGTTTTCTAGGATTGTGCATATATTTCTTGGTTGCATGCTTTGCGGGACATCGCCCTGCTGATTGAGTCAGTCTCCTTGCTTGGTGAACCATATCTAGTTGATTGCCTTTTGCTTTTTGGTTAATTGAGTGATCAAGTCTCAAGTGTCTGTCCAAGTTCGCTTGTGAGCATAGATTAAATTTCTCATTTTTCAGCTGAAAATTCTTATGATTGCTTGATGTAATAGGGAATGAATGCCTTGTTTTGAGCCCACGCTTTGAAAGCCCTCTTTGTGCTTGAACTCATGTTTCTTGTAGCCTTTTGAGGAAATTTGTTACAAAGTGTTCAAAACAATATGGTATTCTTAATGTTTGGTGGCATCCTTTTTGCATTAAGAAAATTTACATTCTTTTAGTTGTTGTCTCAAAGTTTGCTTTTCGTTAAAATGCATTAGATCGAGTTGCATTGAAAAGTCATGTTTTAAATTTATCATTGAACTTAGATTACATTGTTTAATTATCGAAAACTAAAGGTCGCAATGAGTGCATTCTCTTTCATTAAAATCATGCATTAAGTAGATTCTCGTTTCATCAAAAAAATTATTGAGTGAATTATTATTTATTCAAAAGAAAAAGGAAATTGTGCATATATTACAATTACATAGTTTTCAAAAAGAGAATTTTGCATAGATTACATTGCATAATTCGCATCTTTGAATGTTTTAGATTACTTTGGGATAGTGAGATTCATCTAGTTAGGAAAAGCTTCGTTTGCAGTATTACTATTTGTTGCATCATTGCTTAAGACTCTTCCCTTAACTAGATAGCATTCATCAAATCGAAATGAATGGTTTTTTTTCTCATATAGCTGCATATAGAAGATTTTCATATGACAACGGTAGGGCTTTGAAACTGAGACATAAGTCAATATCAACCATAAAATTTATTCAATCAACCTAAGGAAGCATTGATACTTAATGCTCACACTTAGAGGTATAGGCTACTGACGTGTTCCAGCATCGTTAAACCTAGTAGCTGTCGTTCACCATCTGGCATTAGACAGCGCTAGCACAGACTTGTGCTCCCAGTACCATTGAGTATATAAAGGAATGCCATCATAGGTTGCAATCCTTTATCCATAGGAAGCCGCCCTGTAACCGTGATACACCGAACATAGCATTCGGGGAGACTTCCTGCATGTATGTTAAGTCCTTGGTCATTTCTCTTTCATTTGATCAGCAAGGTGTATATTGTGGTTCACGGGAGCTTGGTACACCCTTTTTCCTAGAGTTCCTAAGTAGCCATTTTTATCTTTACTGACTCTTTTAAATTTGAAAATATCATCGAGCACTTGTCCTTTCGTGCTCGTTCAACCTGAAAGTGACTAGAGTCACCTTTTGCCTTTTTCTTGACTCTTAAAATAGGAAAAGGCGGAGTTTTGTTTCAGTGTCTTAAAATTGATTTCCCACAAAATATTCTTAGTTAAATTTATATTCCTTGGTGATTCTTTAGGGTTGATTCCAATGGCGACGTTTCCAGAGTTCACTAACTAAGGAATCCCCTCAAATGGGAATCCTGGTCCTTTTCCTTCGTTCGGGAATGTTGGTGTCCCGTATATGGAAACGTTGTCCCTCCTGGGATTAACCATTGGTCTTCTAGTTTGGTTATTTTAGACCCCTATGGTTTCAAATATACCAACAATTTCTCAACCAAGTTCTCCTCTGCATGAACCATGTCAACCCCACATTGATCCTAAGATTAACTCCTCATATTTTTCACTTATTTCTTCACCTCGTTCTTCCTCTTCGCTTGGTGAAAGTATGGATTCTAGTAACCGGGTGGCTAAGAAGAAGAAGAAGAAGTCGAAGAAGAAGAAGGAAAATAAGCTAGGGGTCAAGTCAGCAACTATTTCTAACCATGCAACTAATATCGAGAAACCTCCCACTCCATCTCACAGATTAAAATTCCCTTGAAAGTTATGTGAGGGTGACCACCTTCTTCATGATTTCCCTGGTATTGCCAAGGTGCTAGAAGTGTGGTCCATTGGCCCAATTCGTCCTTCATCATCAGCCTCTGGGCATCATGTTGATAATGCGCCTTCAACTAGAGATAATAAGACTCGTAAGAAACAGGGTAAGATCGAATTTCCCTATAGGTTGTATGAAGGGAACCATCCCATTCGCCTTTGTCCTTATATGGATGAAGCTTCTAAAGTATTGGATACCCTTTCGGCTTCTAAGTCCTGTCTTCCCGTCGATTACCAGAATTTTTCTTCGAGTCCTCTGCTAGTTGATCAAGTCATTGATCAAGGTTCATCTCCGGTCAATTCCTCTCTCGCTGAAATTCAGTCTCCCGAGTCCATTGCCGACCAATCATTGGTTAAGAAAAAATTCGACATGATTCCATCTACAGTTCATCAGATCTTTTCTGTTGAGAGTGGGCCGCATCCCAGTCAGGTTCTTTTTGTTTCCTCTGATTCCCTGAGATCAAAGGGTGATCCTCCCGTTTCCATGATCTAGGAGGGTGATCCTTCGACTCCCGTCACCACAGTTCTAGAAAGTGATCCTCCTTCTCTTGTTCCCAAAGTTCTGGAGGATGGTCTTTCTGCTCCTGTAATGCAAGGGGATAATCCTCTTATTCTTATAGCACCCCCTCCATGTAGTTAGGTCGCTTCCTTTGATTGGAGTCGATTCACGAGATATTGTCTTCCTTCTTACGTGCCCTTTGAGATCAATGTACAGGCCTGAATAATGGTTGTACCAGGGATGATTATTGATGAAGGCGCCTTGGTTAGTATTTTGTCCTCAACTACATGGCAAGCTTTGGGTTCCCCACAGCTTGTGCCTGTTACTCAGAATCTGTTGGCTTTTAACAGAGGAACAAGTCAACCATTAGGGATCCTTCTGAAGTTTCCTATTACTTTGGGAGGGAAGATTGTCTATATAGACGTGATGGTCATCCAAGGCCCTTACTCTTGGGGCGATACTATGCATATGCTATGGGCACGCTTGTCTCTTCCCTCTTTCGTGTGATCTATTTTCCACATGAAGGTTGGATCATGACCATTGATCAGCTTTCATTCTTTGGTCCTGATGTGCCACATGTTCTACTGCCATCCCTTCCTAGTCCTTACCTGCCGGTGATATCTTCCCCGCCATAGGTCAATTATGTGGCCACCTGTTTCATGTCCGCATCCATTGATAATTCAATCAGTGAGGTAGTACACAATGTATTAGGGGCATTGGGTTATAATTTCCGATATTTTGTTCTTCCATCATATGAGAACCTATTGGAAGCCATGTCTCTTTGTATGTCTTGATCATCTCTTCGGAGCATAGTTATTTTTCTTGTGTCAAGCTCTTCAAAAAATGAAACAAGCTCTTCGGAGGATAGTTCGTTTTCTTGCGTCAAGCTACTTAAAAAATGAAACAAGTTGTTCGGAGCATAGTTCATTTTCTTGTGTCAAGCTCCTTAAAAAATGAAACAAACTCTTATGAGGACAGTTCATTTACTATGTCAACCTCTTTAAAAATGAAACAAGGTGTCATGAGGACAGTTCGTTTACTATGTCAACCTCATTAAAAAATGAATTAGGTCATGAGGATAGTTCTTTTACTATGTAAACCTCGTTAAAAAATGAAATGGGCTCCCTTTTCAATTCGAGACTTTGATTAGATATCGTAAAATCCTAGTCGAGTCTTCCTTTTTACCTCTCGTATTTGAACCTTCATTCCACTCCCTTGTTAGTAACCAGTAGTCTACTCAAGTGAATGGCTTGAAGCTTGGGGGGCATGTCCCTAAAATTGAGTCATCATGCTAGGGGAATGCAAACTTATTTCAAGCATATTTTTCTAAAGAGTTTCAAGCTTGTGTAAAAATGAAACCCATTTCAAGCATAGTTTGTTTCCCTTTCAAGCTTGTGTAAAAATGAAACCGGTTTCAAGCATAGTTTATCTTTGTTTCAAGCTTGTGTAAAAATGAAACCAACTTCAAGAAGAGTTTCCTGATTTCAATCTTGTGTAAAAATGAAACCATTCTTATTTTACCTCTCGTGATTGCCATTTTATCAGCCTGGTTTACTAGATGAACCTTGGTTTTCTCATTCCATCGCCACCATCTGCTTGGCCCATCATATGCCTTCACTTGATTTCTTTACCCATTCCTAAGGAACAACTGCAATGAGTGGTATTGTTAACCAACCTCTTGACCTTTACTTGTTCTGAGCAGTTCCACCATCACCAAAACCAATTATTACCCTTAATGCCACTCATTCCTCCAGGAGGAGTCAACTTTCAGCTCTTTTCTGACTCTCAAAAATTGAAAATATTGTCGAGGCTCTTGTCATTTTGAACTCGTTAAAGGCTACAAAATGATATCTACCCAGTATACGTTTACCCCTTTTTCGGTCTGGGATGGATTATTTACAAAAAATGAATACCTTAGCCTATCGCGACTAAGAGGTTCTCTCAGACATAGTTTTCTACATTTTCGGATCTGTGAGACTACCTACGAAAAGTGATTGCTGGAGTTTTCTTTTCTACTTCTTTTCAAACTCGCTAAACATGAAAAGATTTCAATTTCTTCCTTTGTCAGACTCGTTAAACCTAAATGACATCGTAAACCGTCACCATGACGTAACTGAGTTCCTCCTTCCTAGGTCTCGTAAAATGTACTAGGATGGATTTGTTCGAAGGAAAAACTTATATGACAAACATATGTTATCCTCTTCAAGCTTGTGTAAAAATAAAGAGGTACTCGCAAGAAATGGTGGGGGAAAATGGAAGTTGTTCATTAGTTGTGTCGACAATATGTCACTCTTGAACATGACACTTATCTATAGTTCATGTTGGGTCGGGATATCTTCACTCTGTCACTTTGCCTTCATGGGTTTGGCAAATCCGTTTGCCTCTCATTCGATTACCAATATTTTCAACATGACCTCTAATCCTATTTGAGTCAAATGCTGCCAAATTCCAGAATCGTGTCGCTGGTATGTTCAAGAGAAAATCCTTCTGTAGTTTGTACATTCCCCAATCCTCTGTTCCAGTCTTGATTAACACTCATATTACATCCTTTGTTTTGTTTCGATGATGTGGGATTCATTATGACCCTCCTTCAATGGATAGCTTCCTGTCGACTTCAACTCATTATCCGAGAAGTCGGTCTAGAGACTCCTTTCTGGTACCTTAGAGCTTACATGCCCTAATGGAAAGTTCTTCACATTAGATGATAGGTTCTCATCATTGGTCTTTGATTGAGTGATTTCACAGGTGTTTGACTTCAGCTCATTGTTCACATTCTGTGGATTATAATAGTAGTACCTTGAGAACCATTATCATCATTGGTGGTTTCTCTCGTGCCTATTAACAGCTTTCATCATTGATTGGTAATCAAAAAAAATTCTTGCATGTTCGACTTCAACTCATGTATTTGCATGCTTTAATTTGTACTTTTTTGGGTTGGGACGAAGCGCAATACCCTGGGTTTTGTCTGATAAAATTCAGGCTACAGGGTGATATGATTTTTCCATGATTGGATACATCTTTCTTTCAGATGGATGGTTGCGACCAGACCATGAGTCTATATGTGATCCTTCTCAGATGGATGGTTGCGACCATACTATGGTCTCTTTTACGGATGGATGTGTCCATACCTTGATTCATGTATTTTCATCAGAGATTATAGTTATGTATATATATTTATGCTTGATTTGCAGGTCTCTCGACAGTAGTGTCTGGTTCCTCACACATACTTGTAAGGAATTTCACCCTTCACTCGTGTTTGGAATTCATACTTTAAGGGGCATCTGTTACAAAGGAATTTGTCACTATCCCTGTACTCTTTGTTCCTTGATCCTGAAGGACCCATACAGTGACCCTTTTATACTTTCCAAGCATGGAATACATACCCCTGAACCACACTTTGTTTTCCAAGTCTACCCACGCCGATAGTAGAGATTTTCACTGAGATCCACATCGATTGGTGCTCTGTCTTAATGTTGGACCCACGCTGATCCCCTTTTGGAAATTTTTTTAAATAGAAACGAAGCTTCTGCGACTAGAAGTTTCGCGAGGCGGTGAGCTGGAAGTTTTTTTTGAGGATATGGCCGAGGAATTCCCCTTTGGGCTTCTTTTTCCCAAGAAATAGGAACTACTCCAAAGGATAAGCTCTTTTCCCATTATTTGAGGGCCCATATCCTCCTCCTCCATTGTTATAAGGAGACCTTCTTCACCTCTATTGCCTTAGTTAGTTAGAGAAGAGAAGCAATTATAGCTTTGGGAGAATAGAGCAGAGTGTGATTGTTTTTGTGTGTTAAGAAGATAGTGAGACCTTAGACCTTTGTGTATGAGGGTGTTCAAAACATGCTTGGATACGGGCCTACTGAAGGAGAGCCTTAACATCAAGGTTTCGTTGTAAACTTCCCTTGTCTTGATCATAATAAAATGCAACTGATGTTTATCTTCCACTCATGTTTACATTTATAATGAGATTTATAGCGTTCCTTGATCAGTTAGATAGGTTGTAATTGTTTTATGTTTCTCGCAATTTTAAGATTGTCATGGTCTCTTGACTTTCTGTACAGGTAATCGAACGCTGGTAGCAGCATGTATCAAGCTTGAGAAGAGCGACAGATCAAGAAGCTTCTATAGAAGACAACAACATAGCATCAGAACAAGGTAGGTAATCTTCCTTGCTTTGAATTTCATTTACAATCTAGGAAGGTAGATGTTAGTATGTTCTTGTAGTTTCTAGACCCACCCTAGGGATAGAGGGATCGCCTATGTCTGTAGAGGGGATTTACCTGGACAAAACCACCATCTAGAAATCATATTCCATTATTAGTAATGAAACATAGACTTCTTTAAGTCTCAAGGTCAAAAATTCAGCCTAGAGACTCTCCAACTTAGTCAACTAAGGAAATTCTAGAAGAAGAAGATCCTAGATCTCCAACAGAAAGAGTAATATTTTTAACCTCTACAGGATAACAAATATTATCTCAAGATATAGAAATCCCTAGTGAAGAAGAAGAAGAAATATTCTTCAATATACCATCGATAGAAGAATCGGAAGAGAATCAAATAACTCCAAGAATAGAACCTTCTATTAGTTTTGAGGAATCTACAATGGCTAGAGGAGGAGAAGGATAAGTATGCAATATGAATGGAGATTCCTCAATAATAGGAGGAGGTAGAAGAGGTGGAGGAAATAGAGGTGGACAAGATGGCGGACAAGGTGGAGGAAGAGGAAGAGGAGAAGATAATAGGGAAGAAAATAGAGAAGACCTTGTTGGATTTCCTATATTTGATGAGGATACAACTGCCACAATGAAGAATATCTCACCTTCCATCCTTCCCAATTTTCATGGATTAAGGAATGAAGATCCTGAAACATTTCTATTTGAATTTGAGGTTTTATGTAGATCATATGACTACTTACAAGAATATCAAAAATTGAAATTGTTTCCTGCAACACTTAAGGGTGCATCATTAAAATGGTTCATGGGCTTAATAACACATTCTATTAGGACATGGGAGGAGATGAAAAGTGCATTCTTACAAAAATATCAAGATCACTGCATACCTAATAATCGGAAAGATGAAGTTATTAAGATGGTGCAAAGAGAGGATGAAAACTTAGAAGACTCAATTGAGAGATTCAATTACAATCTAAAAAGAGCTAAAATGGAAAACTTGGATCAAGATACTTTAAAAGCTCTCCTGTTGAAATACATTAGAGATGAACGGATAGATATTCTTAATATGATGGGAAAAGGATATAATTCTCAGCTTCCATTACTTGATATCTCTAAATTATGCATACATCTTTCAAGAGGAAAATCAAGAGTTGGAAGAAATACAAGAGATCATGTTCTCTCTAGAGTGAATAAATCTGTAGCTGGAATAGTAAGTAAGGCAGAAATAGGAAATTTTCTTGATGAATTTAAAACAGATATTCTTGAGAGTCTTAGTGATCAAATAGACACCTTAAAATTACAAAACAAGAAAAGAGCTGAAAGTGATGCCTTATCTATATTCTGTCCTAAATTCAGAAAGAAACACACCTTATGATAATGTCCTCTTGATTTTAAAATCATAGAGACCTGTGTCATATGCACACAAAATCATGAAACAAATAAATTTCCTTCTATACCAGGTCTTAAAGTTGTCTTCCAAGAAGAAATATCCCCACATCCACTAGATCCTCTTTGTTTTGTCTCTAGAAGACCATGGCAAGGGCCACATACTCAATGTTTTAACACTCGTATGTATACTGAGCCCCCACGGAATAATTGGAATTCATCAATGCCATGGCAGCAGCCTTGGGCACGAGGAATTCAAATTCCTTATGGAATATATTCTCAATATCACCAATATCCACAATCTTATCCAAACTATCCCCCACAAAATTTTCAACCCATTCAACAACCTCAATTTCCAAATCATAATCCACAACTTTCGTTACCATTTCAACAAAGGCATAACTGACTACCTGCTCGACCACTCCCAAACTCAAACAATAAAAATGCACAACCTATTTATAACATGGAGGGACAAAATTTCCAAACCTATATGATAACTTCACTAGATATTAACAATGTTCAACTTATATTTGGTAGGATATTAGAAAAGAAAAATCCCTCTGTTGTTATTCAGGAAAAAGCTGACCACCTTGGTGAGGAAATTTCTCTTCATCAAAATGAAAAACTTCAAAACAGAAATAGTCATTCTGGAGAAGGGACATCTCTTCATCAGAATCAAAATTTTCAAAATCAAACACAATAATATCCAATAAACTCAACTCCTATTATAGAGAAACCTTTGGTATCTATATGTAAACCTCCTTTTCCTGAAATATTACAAATTGACAGAGGGGTAGAAAAACAAATTTTGTTGCCTAACTATGATATATTAGATGAATTGAAGAATGTTTGTATTAAAATCCATTTATTAAAATCCATTAAGGAAATTCCAATCCTTGCAAAAACAATAAGAGAGTTGAGTATAAAGAAGTCAAGAAGAAAAACAAAGAAGTAAAACGAATATAGTAAGTGGGAAAATTTGCAGATATCATGATGGGAAAAACAGCCATACAAAAATATTTGGATCTAGGAAGTCCCATTGATGGTATTGAGATCCGAAATACTTGATTGACTTAGGAGAATCCATAAACATCATGAGTAAACAAACCATGGAACAACTAAAACTTCCAAATCTTCAATATACACCAACATTACTGCAATTAGCAAACATATCAGTAATCAAGTGTGATGATGTATTAGAAGACATTTATGTATCTTTAGACACTTTGGAATATCCAGTTGACTTTATGATCTTAACTCCCAAGAACAACTTAGGACGACATCCATTAATATTAGGAATACCTTGGTTAGCTACAGGTGATGCTTTCATTAGTTGTAGATCTGGTGATATGTTTCTTTTTTATGGAAGTTCAACAAAGAAATTCACTTTATATCCTCTAGAAAAAACAATGATAGAAGTCAAAACTGAAGAATGGATGGTTGATGGCAATGGTATACTACCTATTTTACTATCTCACACATTAGTGAAGAAAATAAAATTTTAAATTCAATAGAAAAATATGAATCATCTTCACAATGTGAGAATAGTCAAAATTTTCAAGAACAATGTAATATTGAATACTTTTCATCCATACAAATGTCTTTATATTCTATGGAAGAATTTGGTAATTCTTCAATTGAAATATTTCCCGGTAAAACTTTAAACATAAACAAAAACCCATAAGAATTTCAAAATGAAGAGGTAATCAAAACATTGAAAAAACATTCTTCTACATATGCATGGGAGTACACTGACATGAAAGGAATTAATCCTGAGACTTGCATACATCATATCTAAATTGAGGAAAATTCTAGATCGATTAGACAACCTCAAAGAAGAATGAATCGAAATCTTAGGAAAAATTTAAAGCAAGAACCACAAAAACCACTGAAAGTAAACTTGATTTATCCAATATTAGAAATTCGGTGGGTTTCACCTTTAGTAATTGTCCCAAAACAGAATGGAAAATGGAGGGTGTGTATTGATTATATGGAGTTGAATAAAGCTAATTTAAAAGATCATTTTCCATTGCCTTTCATAGATCAAGTTTTGGATACATTAGCAGGGAAGAAATATTTTTCATTCTTGGACAGTTTTAGTGGATATCGTAAAATTCAAGTAGCACCCAAAGACCAAGACAAAACCACAATTACATGTCCGTGGGGAACTTATGCTTACCGGGTACTTCCTTTTGGATTATGAAATGCACCTGCAACATTCCAAAGAGAAATATTAGGAATTTTCTTTGATTTAATACATGATTGTGTGGAAGTGTATATGGATGACTTTATAGTCTATGGAAATTCTTCTGAAGAAGCTCTTGAAAATTTGGAAAAATTTCTCATAAGATGCAAAGAAGCAAAGGCTCTCATTAATTCATGAGTAATGTTGTATGATGTTTACTAAAGCAATTTTTTTAGGACACCATATTTTAGGGGATGTAATTAAGGTGGACTCATCTAAAGTTGAAGTTCTTTCAAAATTAGAAATCCCAATTTGACAAAAATATGTTAGGAGTTTTCTTGGTTTCATAGGGTACTATAGAAGATTAATAGAAAAATTCACAAAAATTGCATCTCCACTCTTCAAATTTCTCACCAAGGATTGTGAATTTATTTTGAATCCTAAGTGCCAAATGGAATTTGAAACTTTGAAAGAAAATATATCTGAAGCACCCATTTTAAGAGGGCCAAACTGGAAATACAATTCCATATCTCAACTGATGCTTCAGATACAACTCTGGGAGTTGTATTAGGGCAAAAATACTTGACCCCTTATGCTATCTAGTATACAAGTAAGAATTTGACTCCTCCTAAGTTAAATTATATTATTACTAAAAAAGAGTTTCTAGTTGTTGTTCATGTTATTAACAAGTTTAGACATTACATCACTGGCTATGAAACCTTCATTCACAAAGATCATTCTACAATTAGATATATAATGAATAAATCTATCACTAATGGCAGAATCACAAGATGGTTGCTACTCTTGAAAGAATTCAATATCACCATTTTAGATTGACCTAGAAAACAAAACACAATTGCTGAATTTTTGTCTAGAATTAAAAATGATAATAATGATACACCAATAGAGGATAGTTTTCCTAATGAATATATTTTTTCAATATCTTCTAAATCTCCATGGTTTGCAGACATTTCCAATTACTTAGCCATAAGAAAACTATCATCATATTTACTTCCTAGAGAAAAGAGAAGGATAATTCAAATAAGTGCATCATATTCTTGGGTAAATGATTAATTATACAAGATAGGTTCAGATCTCATCATTATAAGATGTGTTCAAGAATATGAAATACTTGAAATACTGAAGGAATGTAATGATGAGCCCTGTGGAGGACACTTTGCTGATAAAAGGAATGCTTATAAAATCCTTCTTTTAGGATATTATTGGCCTTCCCTTTTCAAAGATGCCAAGGAGTATGTTAAAAGATGTGGTAATTGTCAGAGAATGGGGAAACATGTTCCTATAGATGAAATGCCCTTACAACCACAGGTACTCATCAAAACCTTTGAAAAATGGGCTCTGGATTTTGCTAGACCAATCAATCCACCATCAAGATAAAAGAGGTATATTCTTGTATGCACTGATTATGTCACTAAATGGGTAGAAGCTAAAGCACTTTATTTTTCTAATGAAAATGTTGTAGTCTCATTTCTTTTTTAGGATATTTTTACTCGTTTTGGTTTCCCAAGGGAAACTATGATAGATCATGGAACTCAATTTACATCCAGAATGGTGAAAAATATCATGGAAGAATATAAAATCAAGCATAAAAATTCTACTCCATCCCATCCACAGGGAAATGGACAAGTGGAGTACACTAATAAAGTGATTGAAGCAATCCTCACAAAGACTGTACATTTAAATAGAAAGGATTGGGCAGGGAGACTTTCTGGAGCTTTACGGGCCTACCAGACTACATGGAGGAATAAAACAAGACATACTCCCTATGAACTTGTTTATGGGAAGCAAGTCTTGTTTCCAATAGAGATTCAAATCAAAACCTTCAAAACAATAGTCAAATTGGGACTTGACTTTTCTGAAGTTCAAAAGCATAGAATGGAACAACTCAATGAGCTTGATGAGATAAGGCAAGATCTAGTTAAAAATACCAGCCTAGTTCAACAACAGAGATCCAGATGGCATGATAAATACATAAAAGAAATAAAATTCCTAGCAGGAGATTGGTCACTTCTATTTGACTCAAAGTTCAAAAACTTCCAAGGGAAATTTCAAACTCATTGGCTTGGGCCTTATGAGATTGAAAGAGTCTTTGATAATGGAGCAGTCAGGATAAGGACTATCGATGAAGAAAAGGTTCCTCTTATTGTAAATGGACATCGACTAAAATTCTATCATAATCCACTAACAAAAGAGGAGTTTATCAAAAAAATTCAAGATAATGCTGATATGAAGTTGGTGAAGAAGAATATTTCTTCTTCCCCAACTTAGTCTTCTTTTTGTTTTTCATATCTACAAAAAAAAAGGAAATAAATAAATTATATATATATATATATAATTCAAAATAAAAATAAAAAATCTAAATATGTCTATTTTCTATTATATAGTACAAAAAGATACATCGTTACATTTCAACATTCCCATGCGAATTTTTGTGCTTGCCAATTCCGGTAGGAAAGAAGATGCTTAAAAAATCAAAAAAGGGATTGCCCCTCATGGGGAAACCAGCCCAGAAACTAGACCATGTAGCAGGAGGGGTGCTTCCCCAGACAGGGAAACACCAGCACATAACATAAGTACCCATAAACTAAACATATTGTGCAGAGATTAATTACACAAAAAAAACTAAAATTGAGTTGTAATTAACAAAAGAAAGAGGCACCGTGGCGCTAGTCTTTCTGGTGTTTGTCATTCTAAATGTCTTCTGGAGGTGGCTCTTCCATAATGAAACAGCCAAAGTCTAATAGGTTGTCTTCCTTCTTGGACAACTGGGGAGTCTGCTCCGGCATGGAGGTTGAGCGTGCACCCAAGACTGCTTCGTTGTCGTCTTGTGCTAAGTTGTTGCCGTTATCCCTACCCGAAGAATTCATCGTTGACTTGGTGGGCAGAGCCATAGATTTCCTGGGCTGCTGAAGGATGCACGAAAATTTTTTGGATTTGCGCATTTTTTTCCTTGATCCCGAGCCAGAAGAGCTGGAAGGGGCTTCAGGAATGCGTAGGGAAATGAGGGTCGACATTCTTTGCTGGTCTAGAGCTTCAGATGAATTCACATTGAGTGTGAATTCCACCTGGAAATCCTCATGGATAGGAAGCAGAGGATGGGAAGGTTGGCCTCAGCCTCTTCCTCAGCAGCATCTCATAAGATGGCGGCATGCAATTGAGGCGTCGGAGTTCGAAGAAGGAGAAGGAGCGCAGGTCGGATTTATAATGGAGAGGTGGCAAGAGGCCTTGAGCGGGTGGGCTAACAGAGAATGAAGGGCGGAGCGCTCAGTGGTGAAGCCGACCAGATGAACAAAGAGATGGAGGGATAAGAATGACGGAGGAGAAGCGTCATTTCCCATGAAATATAGCAGAAATCGACGGAAAGGACGGTCGTTAATACACTCAGAGCAGGTGACAAGAAGGTTAGTAATGGTCCCAGGTTGGGCATCTACAGATTTAATGGCGTCCTCGCTTGAGCCATGCACTGCCAGGGCCATGTGGTTGTGACAACTGACCTGCGAAGGAGGATCCATGTGATAAGTATGGCCTCGATTATACACCTGCATCCAGGGTTCAAAAATTAATAGTAATAATAAATAATAATTAATTAATTAAATAAAATAAAATATTTAAAAAAAAAAAAAAGAATTGTATAAGTATAAAAACCAATCATTGATTTGTATCCTTATACAAAAAATACAAGGTGAAAATCAGAATTTATTTCTGACATCTTATATTTTCTTCATTCCCATTCTAAAAATCCCAATGCATTTCCCTTTCTTTTTTCAGAAAAATAAATATTAGCTACAAAATTGTTGCATTTTTGCAGCTCTCATGACATTCTGTAGCTCTTATACACCTCTACAGCACAGATGAACATGATTTTTTGACAAAACTAGTTGAAGGCAATTTTGAAGATCATACTGACGAATGTACTCAAGAACACCTGAGGAATCAAGAAAAAGAAGAAACGATAAAGGTTAGCTATATCCAAGGTATGATACAAAATTTATTTAAATAATAAGGTTCAAAACATTGATATATATAAATTTGATGATCGTATACTGCCACCTCAAAATGTCATCATTAAAACTGATTATTCCAAAACGAAATCTAAATCTCATGATTTGCCACCAAACCTGCATCATAATCTCCTCAACGATCAAATATGATCTCATCCATTAATAATTTAACGGTCATGCCTATTGGCTTGAGGGGTCCTGACCCAGGTTCGGTGTGCAAGGTTTGCCAACAAACCCCTATACTACTAGCCCTTTCGGCAGTGACCTGCTTGTGCAGGTCACAGTCTCACCCAAAGTAGTATGGGTGGGTGCTGGAACCAGGTTTCCGCACCCTGAGAAAGGAAGGGTAAGGCAAGCAGGGCTGTGTTCTTCTCAGGTTATCTCTGCGCAGGATCAAGGATAAGTCTACTTGCATCCACGTGCACTAGATCTACAATTCTATGCTATAACATTAACACAGCATTATATATCCGAACAGAACAGATCTAGATTTACTTCAATATAGACTTCCGCAGCAAGATATAACCAAAGCAAAATAGATTCAATCATTCAATATACAGACCTTCGCAGCGCAAAGATAGAACACAGTAATTAGCAGCAATCCATTCAATAGTATTCACGATTCAGATCCAACAATCTTGCATATTCATTCATTCGTTACCCTTACAATTCCCTTCCCAACCTGCACACATAGCAGCAGGGTCTTCACACAGCTGGAATAGGATCTCCGCGCACACAGCCAGCAAGAGTCTGTTCCCCAAAAACCCCAACAGATTGCTTACACAACAGATCGCATCAATAGCTTAGCCAATTCTTACCTCTTACAATCTGAAATGCCTCTCTATTTATAACAATCTAGCTTTAACATTCCTATGGTCCGCAACCCATGGTTTTCGGACCCCTAGTTTACCCTTTAACCCCATTACAATGCTTTTCGGGGCTTTGACCCACCCAAAACCCCTGTGTTATACTAAATATAACAAAATTAACTAAAATGGGCCGGTTTCGTAGCTTGTTAGGAGACCCCATTCCAACAGTCCCCCAACACAATCGTGTGACTTGTCCTGAGTCACGGTACTGCTACATCCTCCTGATTCGTAGCTCGGTATGGTTTGAGTCGTCCTCCATTGACAAAACCAGGGAGGAGGTCACCGCGCAGGGCAGCTAACTGGACTGCGTTGCCATTCGTAACCTTCTAACCTATGTAGGGACCAAGCTAGTGTTGTCAGAGTTTTCCAGGATTTTTCGCAAACTGGCTGTCGTATAACAAGACGAGATCACCTGCGACAAATGTCTTTTGGCGAATATGTCGATCATGCCATGCTTTATCTCTGTCTTTTTGTACCTGTTGTTGACACTGAGCAATAAACCAATCTTCTTCCAATGCTACCAGTTACGCCAGGCGTTCTTCTATGATATCGGAGTCTACCATATCCATAAATGCTACGATGCGTAGTCTAGGAACAACGTATTCTATGGGCATGATGGCCTCCTTGCCATAAACCATTCGGAAATGTGTCCTACCAGTCAGCTTTTTGCAAGTCGTCCGATAAGCCCCTAGGACCGAAGGGATGCAAATATCCTGGTCACTTCGATCAGCATTACAAACCTTTGTTAGTACCTGTTCCAGAATTTTGTCGAAAGCTTCCACCGTCCCATTAGCTTGTGGATGGTATGGTGTACTCTTGGCATGGTGGATCTGGAATTCATCGTTCAGAGCTTGAATTGTTTGATTAACGAAATGCATACCTTGGTCGCTCATCAGGATTTTCGGGCAGCCAAACCTGGTCAGAATCTGCTCAAAGATGAAATGCGCAGCAATATCAGTGGTATAATCCTTCACGGCCTGTGCCTCAGCCCATCGTGTGACATAGTTAGTGGTAGTGATAATGTAGCGTGTGCCATTTTTCTTGCCTGATGGATTAATGGGTCCTATAAAGTCAATGGCCCATTTATCGAAAGCCTGTAGGGCCATTTGAGGTTGTAACGGCATATCATCACGTTGTGAAGGGCATCTGATTCGTTGGCAGGTATCGCACGTTCTACAATAGGTGTAAGAGTCCTGACGCAGGGTAGGCCACCATAAGCCAGCACTCAAAATATTCTGTACTGTAGCCCTTCCTGCGTAGTGGCCACCAACAACTCCCTCATGAGCTTCTCCGAGGACGACAGGTCGTTCATGTTCTAATACGTATCTGCGGAGTATTTCATCCGCACCTAGCTTGTATAGTTGTCGTGCGATGATAGTAAATTCTGCCGCCCGAGTGACCAACTCCTTTTTTTTTTGCACCAAATACGCAGCAAGGGCCCTACTCGTAGTAAGGAACTCAAGGATATCAGCAAAGTGGTCATCCACCATCTTAATGGTAAACAGCTGCGCATCAGGTAAGCCTTCGTCCAAGTTAGTGGGTTCTTCCCCTGTCTCAATACATGACAGATGATCTGGGCCTGAATTCAACCTTCTAGGCTTCACAATGATCTCAAAATCATATTCTTGAAACAACAACAACCAACAGCAAATCTTCCCCCCCAACACAGGCTTATTGACCAAGTATTTCAAAGCCGAATGGTAGGTAAACATCTTAAAGTGCCCCCTAGTAGATAGTGGCGATATTTTTGTAGTGCATACACCATAGCCAGTCCCTCATGTTCAGTGGTAGAGTAATTATGTTCAGCACCTGAAATTTTTCGACTAGCAAAGGCAACCGGATGATCAATATCCCCTTCGCCAGGCTGCATAAGGACCGCACCCAAGGCAATACCTAACGCATCAACATGTACATGGAATTCTTTGGACCAGTCAGGGAATATCAGTACGGGCGCAGAAACCATCTTCTCTTTGAGCAGTTCAAAGCTCTTTTGACATTCATCATTCCAAAAAAAAAAAGACATCCTTTTTTAGCAATTGTTCCATGGCTGCTGTGATCAGGGCATATCCTTGAATGAACTTCCTGTAATAGCATGTGTGATTGAGAATGGAGTGCAGCTGTTTCTTCGTTGTAAGGGCTGTCAAGTTGATAATTATAGCTATCTTCGCAGGATCAACCATCAGACCCCGCCGACATACTATATGCCCTAGCAAGATTCTGAACGGTACGCAGAAGATGCACTTCTTGGCATTCAAGGAGATCTGGTGATTTTGACATGCATCCAACATTAATTTCAAGTTCGAGACATGATCTTTTACTAAGCCAAACACCGTCCAGTCATTGAATTAAACTTCCATAAACTTGTGGATAAATTCTTTGAATAAGGCCACTACGACCCTTGAAAAGATAGCAGGTGCTTTCTTAAGACTAAAGGGCATGACCATGTACTGGAAGAAGCCCCATTCAGTGGCAAAGGTGGTCTTATTGCGATATTATAGTGCAATTCAGATCTGATGGTATCCCGAGAATCCATCTGGGAAGCAATAGGCCTCCTGGCCACCCACGCTATCCAATATTTCATCGGAGAAGGGAGTAGGAAAGGGGTCGTGAATGTAGGCATCTTTTAGTTTTCGAAGGTCCACACAGATACATATTTCTCCTTTTGTTTTCTTCTCTCCGGAACGACCATCAGGCTAATCCAATCTAACTGTTCAACTGGTTTGATGATACCGGCGATCACCATTTTTTCCAGCTCTTCTTTGACATTTTATTTATATTTAGGATTCAATCGGTAGGGCCGCTGCTTGATGGGTATTGCCCCCGCTTTTAGAGTGATGTGCATAATGTCGAGGTCCCCCGTGATTCCCTTAAGCTCAGAGAACTTTGTAGGGAATAAGTCCTGATACTCCGTGAGTAGCTCGGCAACTTTGCCCACAGTGCCTTCATCCCAATAGTCCCCAATTTTTGCCAGTTTAGGGTGTTCATCTATCCCAATATTAACCTCGCATATCCGGAGAGGTTGCATCACATCATTATTGACAAGAGATGGTCCGAGAACGGCACGTTCCCCTTCAGATTCCAAAACAGAGAGATTCTGTGGGTCATCTTCTTCTTCATTAATCGCCAAGCTCTAGTAGTTGACTATGTCTTGCATTTGGGCCTCCCATGTCAAAATGGCTGGCGGGGTGTCAGGGTGAGGCTTCTTAAAGATGAATGCATCAATTCCTTGCAGGGCTTTGTCAAGCATTTCGGTTCCCCCAATGAGTCTGAATGTTCCGAGGAAATCCTCTTTAATATCTCCCAATGACGGGTCCACTGATGTAACTCGGAATCTAAGTACCAAGTAGTGGGGATGGGGCCCAGGGCATGTATAAACAAATGGATCCACTCGTCTGGGGTTCGGTCGGCCCACTTGGTAGTCCATGTACGCAGGTGTGCACGAGGATCTCCGGGCCCCAGTAATATCTTCGTGCGTACGTCAGCAGGGGGTGTGAATCGCAGCACCCTCCTATCCCGACACATCTCCCAGCTCGAGAAAGATTTCTTGTGGGTATCCCACAATCGGGCCGGTGTGTTGCGTAGTGCCAGATGGAGCTCCCAGAGTCGTTGATTCTTGGGTACCCTAGCTTCTAATTTTCTTATGAAGTCTTGGACAGTACTAGACCCATCAAAGTGGGGAAGGTCCCTTACCTCCGAAGTGATGCAATAGAGGGTTCTTGCCATTCGAGGGTATCGTAGAGTTGAAACATTGTGTAGCCGGATCTGCCACTTCTCCAGTTCTTCATCTGGATCATAAAATTATTCCCCGCCCTTTTCCCGGTGGGATACTCTGCCTGTTGTAGGGTTATCCTGATCCTCGTCTCGTGTTGTCATCCTATAGATGTGATCGAGATCTTTATCTTCATATTTTGGTTCGGTATACCATGCGCCCTGAGCGGGATCCAGTGGTATTATTACATGTGTCCAATTCTTCTCAAACACCATGCTGCATTTTTTTAGATTAATGATACCACCTACATCAATACCCCAGTCTATCCCCAGGAGCGCAGGGTAAGGGTCTATATCTTCCACAATTTCTATGACCTCAAAGTCAACCAGGACCTTTACTCCTGTGATATCAACCATAACCCTTGGAAATCGTCCCAAACGGATGATATTTTGTTGGTTTTCCATTCGCAGCTGGATGGAGGACCAGTTTAATTTAGGTTCTTCCATTCGTTGCCAGGTCTGGTTTGGTAGAACATTCGCATCAGATCCAAGATCAAGAATAACCTGATCTATCTCATAGTCACCAATCTGTGCAGTCAAGTGCATCTCTCCCCCGGTGCGCCTCTTATAGCTGTGTAATTTGTGTATTTCCTTAACCTTAGTCGTCATTTCGGGCTGAACTGCGTAGTCCTGCAGCAATACTTGAAGATTTTCCTCTACCTGTGGACTGTGTAGGAGCTTCAAGCATGCCCTAAAAAAGGTTTCAACTTCTTCTTCTGGCAACTGCGCAGGGGCTTCCAGGGGTTCCTGCTTCCTGGGAGCTGGTTCCTTCTGAACAGTGAGCCCCTCTCCTACTTTCTGGATGACCAGGCTATGCGTTATGCTTCTTAGCTTCGTTTTGACTCTCAGTATATTTCGTGTGGGAGTAGACTGTTTATCCTTCATCCTTGTTAGAAAAATCGGGCAGTCTTCAAGTTCATGGTCCAACTATCGGTAGTACTTACAGGTTTGCTTAGTGGGATTTGAGCAGTCCCGGGAAAAGTGCCCTACTTCTCCGCAGTTGTAGCAGATTAGTTGGCCCCGTCCTCGCCCAGCACTTCCTCCCCACCCCCCCTGCCCCATGCAGGGGAGCCACCAAAGCTCGCAGGGGATCTCAAATATGCAGGATCAGATTGTACCCTACAGAGGGTTCCCCGATCTATCAGTAAGTCATATGTGTGGCAGTTCTACTCATCGTGCCCTATAGATCGGCAGAACCTACACCATCGTTGCTTTGATTCACCTCTATTGACTCACAGACACTAGGTTGTGTCATGCAGTCTTGCCACCTAGCAATCCTCGCACCAAAGGTCCATGGTCACCCCCTTCCCTTGTTCCATTCGTAGGTTCTATATTTCCATGTGCATGGCCCCGAGCTGCTCCTGAATTTGTTGTACCCCTTCATGGTAGCTTCCAAGGCTTTTTCTTGTGATTCAAAAGTCTGATGGCCCATGGTCATACGCAAGCCGTTCTAAGATATGTAGCACATATACCAATCCAGCACCCTTTCCTCAAAATCCAAGGATAGTTGCGCTCTTTTTACCATATCACTTACCACCCCTTGTGTCATCCATATCGAGTCGGCCACGAACCAGAATCGTTCTAGGTCCTCATCGACTGCTCCTTTAAAGGTAGGTAATTTTAAGTGTGCTGCCATGGGTTCCTCCGGTTTACCTTCCTGATGCCCTAGCATCGGGGCAGCTGATGACTTTTGTGTAGGTCTCGATGGAATATGGGCAGGGCGATCTTCCTCTCCCCTGTTCCGTGTTGTACCTTGGCTCATTTAGCCCTACACTAGATCTCTGATGCCACTACCCAATCTCATTCTCAAATCTCTTCGGGTCTCGACAACGGAACCGTTTGTTGGCTTAAGGGGTCCTAACCCAGGTTCGGTGTGCAAGGTTTTCCAACAAACCCCTATACTACTGGCCCTTTCGGTAGTGACCTGCATGCGCAGGTCACAATCTCACCCGAAGTAGTATGGGTGGGTGCTGGAACCAGGTTTCCACACCCTGAGAAAGGAAGGGTAAGGCAAGCAGGGCTGCGTTCTGCTCAGGTTATCTCTGCGCAGGATCAAGAACAGGTCTACTTGCATCCACGTGCACTAGATCTACAATTCTATGCTATAACCTTAACACAGCATTATATATCCGAATAGAACAAATCTAGATATACTTCAATACAGACTTCCGCAGCAAGATATAACCAAAGAAAAATATATTCAAGCATTCAATATACAAACCTTTGCAACGCAAAGACAGAGGAATGTATAACACAGTAATTAGCAGCAATCCATTCAATAGGACTCATAGATTCAGATTCAACAATCTTGTGTATTCATTCATTCGTTACCCTTACAATTCCCTTCCCAACCTGTGCACACAGCTAGACTAGGATCTCCGCGCACACAGCCAGCAGGAGTCTGTTCCCCAAAAACCCCAATAGATCACTTACACAACAGATCGCATCAATAGCTTAGCCAATTCTTACCTCTTACAATCCTAAATGACTCTCTATTTATAACAATCTAGCTTTAACATTCCTATGGTCCGCAACCCATGGTTTTCGGACCCCTATTTTACCCTTTAACCCCATTACAATGCTTTTCAGGGCTTTGACCCACCCAAAACCCCTGCGCTATACTAAATATAACAAAATTAACCAAAATGGGCTAGTTTCGTAGCTTGTTACGAGACCCCGTTCCAACAATTCCCAATGTCGAAACCTCACTCATGCTGAAACCTCACTCACATTCCTAAGACCTTGCTCATTCACTTGTTTACCTGCACGTCTCTATTGTTTCATCACATAACTCCTCCACATTTTCAAGCTCAGATTAAAACCTTCAATTCACCCAATCGGAAGAAACCGTATTGAAGGTAAAACTCTCATCAAAGATATGTATTTGATTGTAAGAACAGAACCCATAGGAAAGAAATTCATGGAGGGATATCCACAATTAAAGGAGATATTGCAAAAATCATAGTGGCTTAATTTCATAAAGAAATTCGATGGGTTTCACAAGGAAGTTACAAAATATTTTTCTAGAGCCTTCAACGGAGTAGAGGTCGAAATTGATGACATCAAATTTGAAGTCACGGAATGCTTAGTGGAAGAAGCTACCAGACTTCCAAAGACGGGTGAAAGATGGTTCAAAAACAGAGGAATCAATGGAGAAGAATGGAAAGTATTCTTGAAAAACCCAGGTATGGACAAAATTATTTTCAAGGAGGGAATTCCTAGCACAACTCTTAAGGGTAAATGGAGAAACCAGCTTTTGATAATTCAAAAATTTATTACATGTGAAGGAAGGTTTGGTTGTATGTTCTTCTATCATGCATAGGAGATACTTGGGAAGATTTCTTAACCCGAAATCACTTTCAAGAAAAAGAAGAAAATCAACCTAGTGATAACAAAGGAAAAAGAGGCAGAAAGAGAATAGCTGAGAACCTTGTTGTGGATGAACAGCCACCTCAAACACAATCATAAGATAAAACTTCTATTGCACAGTTTTTTGTAAAGGTCAAGAAACAAATTGATAAAAAGAAAGGAAGCAGCATGAAAGAAAAAGGCAATGTCATATACACAGAAAAAATTAGAAACTCGGCAAATAAGAAGAAGCTCTAGACTTTGAAAATCAGCCAAAAATCCACTCCCAGAAGTTACAAAACTAGTTGATTTGGAAGAAAACCTTGAGGTGACATCACCTATTATTTCTTCTCCCGCACAGGATCCAAGTAGAAGAACTCCAGATATTGATCATTTTCGGTAAGAGATTTATGATTACATTGAGTCTTTGAAAACAAGAAATGCAGAAAATACATCAAAAATTGATGAACGACCTTCTAGTCCACAAGAACCTCTAGTGAATACTTTAAAGCAAGAAATTTTTTATCTAGAGACACTAAATAGGCATATAAAGCAAGAAAATGAAGCTCTATAGATTCAAAACTAAATTGAGAAAACCATCAATGATAATACTCTTCTACATTTGGGTTTATGGTTCAAAAAGAACAAGAAATTGAAAAAGAAGAACAGATACCTGAACAGACAGATCATAAATTTGAAGTACAAACTTATAATGAAGAAACCATGAGTAGCAGTGAATTCAAATAAATGAAAGAAGATGAAGTTAGATGTCCTATTAGAAGTTTCAGAGCATATGCAGTAGTGAGGTGAAGACTCACAATTTTGAAATTGCAGGAGGACATGCAATGGTCTCTTAGTGGGGGTATGTTGAATCTCAAGACTGTCTCTATTTTTTACATCTATCTCACCACTTTTCCTTCCTTTTTGACATAATCCATAAGCTCAATCAGTGCTAATTGATACATTTTCAGTCTAAGAAAGCATTAAAATGATCTCTATTTTATATTTTTATGTTTCTCATTATTCGAATAAATTTTCTATTTAGCTACAGAATTCATGCAATTTTGTAGCTAATCGTCATTTCTGCAGCTACTGACAGTGTTTGATAGGTCCCAAAGAACAAGTGGAGGAGTGAAGCATATGGGTAGTTTGGAAATGATCCACACATGGATTTTTTCCTACTCACCTGTCCAAAATCGAGAGGAATAACACCTAAAATCACAGTCAAAGGATCAGTCAAGCAGAGGGTCAAGACCTGCGGACAAGAAGTTGGAAGCTTAACGATTTTCTCTCCACGTAGAAAATCGTGAAATCTATGAATACTACCATTCTGTTTATAATTATACTCCTAGTTTCATTAATATTTTTAGGTGAGATCATCTCAAACAATTGAACTTTACTTTGTCATAAATACCGGGATGTTTTAACCAGAGATAAGCTTAATTTTGATTGTAATAATGTCACACAGTAAAACTATGTTTTTATTAATTCATAGAGAAGGCATGTTCAAGACCATCGATGCATAATTCATTACAAGTGAATTTAAATCCATTCTGTTGCAAAGGGCCCCTGCACAGAAGAGGTTTATTAGTTTAAACTTTTGTTGTTTCTTAGTTTAATTCTTCCATTTACGTATAAGTTAATTGTTGTGTTTTTCATAAGTTAAATGTTGTGTTTTTCGCATATTTGAATGCTCCAATTGTTTTTCTTTCCTAAAATATCTTGATGTCATAATTCTGTTAACATTTATATCTCAAGGAATGAAACCTTTCTCGCATTCGTTCACACAGTAATTACATATTTCAGATCAGATAGGCATTCTAGCTTTGCACAGTAGGTAGAATACTCTGTTTTCTTTTCTCGTTTCAATCAGCCTTTTGATTTACTAAGCATATTCACACTGTTAGGTTTCATACTTCTATTTCATAGAATGTAGAATAAATTCTTTGTTTCATTAGTAAATAGAATTAGAGTTAAGTCAATACTCTGCTTTCATAGAATTAATTTATATAGATGTTATCATTTGGTAGATAGAATAAGGTTTTGATATATATATTTTGATAGACTTAGATATAGTTTGGATTGATGCTTTGTTTAGATTTAAAGATGATTTAAGTATATATTTTCATTCTTTAATCAAATATATTTAGAAGGATTTTAGATAGATGTTTTAGACAATTTCATCATAATTGTCGGCATAGAATAGTCTAACATAGTTAAGATTGATCATTTAGATTGATTTCTTTTTATGCAATATAGATTTGTCATAGATCAATTTTATTTCTTAAATAAAGATTTCCTTTTCTTTCTTCTTGTAAATTTCATCTTTCGGGCATTAGAATATTTTCTTTAGAGTAATTTATAGATCAATTTCCTTTCTTAGATTAATATTAAACATTTCCTTTTCTTCCTTCTTAAGTTTATTTTTCAAGAATTAAAATTCGTCTCTAGGTGTAGTTACTTTCTTGATTTTAAATTTCATTTATATAAAATCTCTAAAAACATATAAAAAGATTGAAGTTTCTTTTCATTTCTAGTTCTCTTGATATTAGTTATTCATCTTTACAATCCAAAAGTAGAATTCTCATCGTAAGCTTTGTTAATTAAGTTTAGATTTCATTTCATAGCTCAGTTCTTAGTTTCTCCATTTCATTTAAACATTTAAGATAAAATACAAAATCCTAAAAACAACATATAAAATCAACACAACGAATTAAGAAAGAAAGGCTTCTATCATATATAGTGCACCTGCACTTCACAAGATTACTAACTCCAGTCGATAATTTATGATAGAAATTTAAGATATTAAATTGACTAAACAGTATTCCTACCTATTATACAACACTTCATAGATACAAGGAATGATCTATCCAACATCCCCAATAGTTTGCGCCTTTTTTGCACTATAGATCTAAGGCCTACCACCATGATACTGCGGAAAATATTTCCTAAGATGCTCCTTACCACATATCCAAAACTCCACCCGTCTAGTACCATCACTTATATTATGCTATTGTGACCCGTGACCTTGTCCAGCTACATTTAACTTCTTGTATGGTGCAACATTTTCTCTCTCTTGTACATTCTGGGGCCTTGTTCTTTTTGGTTGTCATTTACCTTTACCTTTATCCTTATCTCTCCCTTTCCATCCTTGATGAGATTCGTATTTACACTTTTACTCTTTATAGAAATGCTTAAATTTCCCAATAACTTCCTCAAGTGACTAAGGCTCATCATACTCAATCTGATCTTTAAATGCTAATGGAAATCCACTAACAAATATATGAACTTTAGCTTTCTCATATTTAATATACGGTACATACCTCAATAGCTCTAGGAACTTATTCGTATACTCCTCATCTGTCATGGATCCCATCCTTAGCTGATAGAATTCCTTAGCATTACTGTCGTAGTACCTCTTTAACAATCACTTCTCCCAGAAAATATTCTTGAACTCATGCCAACTCAAGTCCTTTGTCCTAATGTCTCTTACCCGCTTCACATCTTCCCACCAAATATATGCTTTCCTTTTGAGGTTGAACATAGCTATTCTGGCCTTCATATTCCCCGTGTAATCGTGCAACTCAAATAAATTCTTCATCCCAAGTAACCAAGCCTTTGCATCCTCTGGCTTATTCAAGTCTCCATCAAAGTTAGGTGGCTTAGCTTTCTTAAACTCATCCGGAAATCATCCCCTATCATTCCTCCTGTAAGGATGATAACGATGACAATCATAATGCCTATCAGAACCAGAACTAGAATAGTACTTGTGTCCATCACCTCTCCTCTCTGGAGTATCCAAAATCCTACCATCTCTCATTGTATCATCTCTATCTGACTTGTGCCCACCATGAGATATACTTCCATATGCCCCATTAGTTTTGTCCTCCTGCCCATCCGAAGTGGTACCTGTTACTGCAATTCTGAAAAAATCTGAAGGATTACTACATTAATTAACCTTTGCTTGTTTCTCTTTTTGCTGCATGATTTTGTCATTTTCCGCCTTGCAACTCCTTATTTCTTCCTTCAATATTCTCAATGTGTCTTTCAAGTCAAAAGTGTTCCCAACACCATGCTTCTCATCTTACCCATAAGGAGAATCTCGTGAACTGTAATCTATCATTTTGATATTCATATTGATCTCTTCTTGTAAGGCATATTATGTTAGCTAAACAAAATCATAAACTAAAAAATACACCTTAGCATAATTTGGGGAGGATATCTCATCTGCAAGATCAACCAAATCAGCGCAATTCATGTATAAACATAATCATAACAACATATAGATATATAATATATAGACAGCATTCTACTCAAAGTCCAGTCATCAATGCATGACCATACCAATCACATACAATCACCCCATGCATGACACCAAAAACCATACCAATGTACACTTAACAATACATGACCACTTGACATGCATAAACAATGCATAACCAATCATACATTTATGATGACACGTTTCACAAAAATGCCATCAACTTTCACATGGCGACATCACTACAACCATGACCAACACTAGGCATATGCAAAAATCATATAGACCACAAGGATGAGTAACACATGTGCAACTGACATGAATGCATGACCAACACACATTGTCCATCCAGTTTGAGGGGTGAACCATGATACCACTTTTTGACACCCTCTTCCCACATTTACCTAAGCTACCTGGTCCACTAGGGTAAACCTGCAACGAGAGGCTGCTATGATCTGATTCAACCTCCTAGGTCACCTTAATGAAGTGGAACTGACACCACACAATTACGCATACCTTCTGCACCTGCTACAGGACACCCACGATCCATCAAAACCTTCTAGGTGGATATCCCATGAGACAAACTAACCTTGTTGGGCATCAATCCCCTAGTTTCTCCCTTGATATGGGAAATAGTGTGACTAGAACCCTCCAGTCACTCACATAGCATGGGCATGCGTGCAACAAGGGACTTTTCCAAGTAGTTTTGAGCCTGCGACCCTAATTTTTTTGCCACTTTTTCAGGCCCAAGGTTCAAGTCACTACTCAGAAAAACATGACACTTCCATAACTAAAAGATAACAATGGAATAATGATATAAATGTAGTCACTTGAACAAGGACTTGATTGGACCCCTACTAGCTATGACAAGCATTTCGTCAAACATGTCACAAATATGTAATCTACAGGTTTAAACAAAATAACTCAACATGGGGGTCTCAGACTTATCTGAGAATCACTAAGAAGCATTGATGCCTTATATATTTAATTGCATTATCATCTATTAGGTCATATATTCATTGTGAATTTAGTTACAAATAAAAACATGATTAGATCCATATATCATCACTATCATAATACATCTCTATAACCAGCATAATAGCGACAAAAATATCAAGGATACATCAGCCATAGAATCCACATATATACAAGTATATTACTCATGAAATATCAAGGAGAAATAAAATCATATTAATGTATGAAAAGGCCAACCAGGTTTGGGACTTCCATGAACCACCCAACCATAGATTGGTTGAACCAAATCTTTCGTTCATCCAATCAACCCCATGCCATATTCCAAGCATGAATGTGAGACTCATAACCAAAATCAACTAGGGATTCCTCAAGCTACACCACCTCACCCTAACCGATACTCCACCCTTTAGGATTTACCATATATCCCTTCATTTAGCAAGGATTCCTAGGCCTAATTAAGGGCAACCACCTAGTATGCTTTATTATATATCCTTCCATTCACTGGAAAGGATTCCTAAGCCTTACAAGGAACACATTTCTTGGATTTACTGCAAACCACAGTCTAGTTCAGGGGTCACTAGGTCAGTGGCTTTACCGCAATCCACAGCTTAGTTTAGGGAATACTAGGCCATGTGTTCTTTCATTTAGATATCCACCTCACTCTTCTTTTAATCCATCCAGAAATCTAGCTCAACCAAAACATGAGAACCCAGTCACACCATGGCTATCCGAAAATGGAAAGGCTAGGTTGAAAAACACTATCACACCTGGAAAAACCCATGCCCATCACAGCAAGAGAACGAAGAACACACATGCAATAGCATGCATGACAAATATAGCAAGGAAACCACACATGCAAATCGATACCTGTAAATAATCTCATTGTAGTTCCTTGATCTACTCTTCCTTGCTTGATATTTGTTTCCTATTTCCTTCTTTTTCCTTTCTTGATGCAATGTTGAAGTGCTCCAAGAAAACTCTAAGTGTCGAAGAATGTGATAGAGAGAGAATAGAGAAATAGCTCCAAAATTGAACTGGCAAAAGGTACCGACTGATCCTCAAAAGCCTTTTTATCAATGAGGCCTCTAATTTTTTCATTTTCCATTATTCACCTTCCTTTTCTCCTAATTTCAATTATTTTCATAAATAAATTGCCAATTAATGCCACTTTGCCTTTCCAAAGACTTTTCCATTGCATTTTCCAATTTCCTAAGCCATAATAAACCAAATGAACACCCATACTAGGATGTTTTTTCCCAACGTTCAGCTTGGATTAAGTGTCCCATAACGGTGGTTATTATTTTTCCTTTATTAACTTTTATTACATGGAATTTTTTCGAGGGTTGTTACAATTAAGCTAGAAATTGGTGAATTATAGGTGATAATTTACTATGTAATGCAACAATGGTCGGTTAATTATTGGAAGTGACCATCAGTATTATCCAATTTCGACTATGATCATACATGCGAGTGGAATATTTTTCAATGAATGAAATTTGATGGGTTTGTCACTTCTCAACACTTGCAATGAATTTGGAGATATCACATTGTTACCACCTTGTCTAAAAAAATTTTATATCCCATCCTTACATTATACAATATTTTATTTGCATGCAAACTAGGAAGAGAGAAGGTCTAAGGATTTGTTATATGTTGATTGGTTAGAATCACTAGATCGGTTGGAGAAGCCATGGAGCTTGACTTATGGTATGGAAAAAGGTTTTTGCAGTATATTCTTGGTTACAAGGGATCCTATATAAAATAGGGCATCCTATAGAAAAATAGGGGATCCTATAGAAATCTTGCATTCTTATTCAACTTCTTTATTGGGTGTGGTAATTTTGTGAGGTTGTTCTTAAAATCTCAAATATGGATTGTGAAAATTCAGTTGAACTGTGACATGATTAATTTTGGATGGACATGAGTTATGGAATGAGATTGATGGATGATGAGGATGGAAAAGTGTCATTGTAAGACAAAAATAAAGTAATAAACAAGATACAACTTATTTGTTGGAAGGTATGACAGATAACTCCAAATTTGTCGTATATTTTCAAAATTTGCACTTGAAGCCTTGTGTTCCTAATTTTAATGTCATTTATACTATAGAAATGCCTTGGTCATGTGTACATCATAAGATAAAACAATAATACAAACTAAAAAAATTAAAAAAAATTAATCTTTTTTTCTTTTATTTTTTATTTTTTCATAATATTGTGTCATATTTTTTCTTTCTAATTTTTTATTTCCTTTTTAATAATGTGTTACACATCACTTTGTTAGACTTAGGAAAATGACCAAAAATATGGATCTATCACTATCTAATGAACCCTGGTCAGTAATCCCCTACAAAGTTTAAAGAAAAACCATTTTGATAGTTATAAGAATCCTAGATTACATTATGAAAAAACCATAATTTTAGTCAATGTTGCACTTTTCACATTCATAAATTGCAACACCGCATGTTTCTTCAATATAAATTGAAAACCATGTCGCATTGTTCTCCACAAAAAATTCTGACACTCTTTCTAAATGGCTAAAAATAAAAAGTGAATTCTAGAACCATTATTAAGAAATATTGTGTCAACAACATGGACTCGAGCCCCTACCTATACGGGCCTCATCCCAATATTGATGGATCCAATCCAACTCATTATGGAACCTATTCCCCAATTTTATGGATATCAGCCCATGTAAATGGATCTCCAACCTCTTCCCCTCTCCTATAAATATAGTGCATATCAAAGGAGAGGGGGTTGGATTTTGAAGTACCCTTATGTTGTCCAATTGTGGTTGAAGGATTGTCTGCAAATGAAGGATTGGATATTTTCGAGTGGAGGCTTATGACATTAAGGCATGGATTGTGATCTCTCCCTCTTATTTGTTAATAAAATATATAATTTGTTTCTCACATGATTTTCTTATTGTTTGCATTCATTGTATCAAAGCTCCTTGATCTTTTGATTAGCATTTGTTAGAACTTACTCATCCATAGTATGCTTTGATCATTTTTTTTGTCTCTATCATTTCATATTAGAGTCTTCAGAGATTGAAATGGAGCAGGAAATCAAGCAGGAAGAGGATTGAAGTGAAGGCATATTTCATTAAACAAGTGGTTCTTGCTCAAGGTTTACTAGAGAAAGATAGTATGCATTGTGATGTTTGTTCTACATTTGATCATTGATTCTAGGGAGATCACTCTTATCTTCAAGAGGAATTTTTCCACCAAACAAACTTGATGACTCCACTAGGGATAAATTAGTTCTTTAGTGACTTCATTTTCTTTTTTTTCCTTTCAGCACCTCGATTGACTGTTATTTGATTCTTAAAACTTGATTTTTTGTACCTTTTCAAGTATTTTTTGAATTTTTATTTGTGTATCACAGTTGTCGCACTTTTCTTTTGAGAACAATGTGACAATTGAGAGTTGTCGCATCTAGCTTATGATAAAAGTGTGACATGTTGCACCTATCCTATAATGAAAGTGCGACAGTTAGAAATTGTCGGAGTTTTATTTTGATAACAATGTAACAGTTGAACAAGTGTTGTATGTTTCCTATGTCATAATTGCGACACCACACTGATGTGAATAGTCTACCTGTGACAACCTTAGAAAAGTAAAAAAAGTAGGACATTTGTTTTTTTGGTCTAAAATTATTTACTTGCAGTGGTTTTTTGAATCTATTTTCATCAGGGAAAAGTGAACCTTAAATTTGAATTGTTTTTTTTTTATTGTTCTTTTTGAAAAAAATACTTATCTTTACATTTTTCGAGTTTTGGGTCTAAGTGGTTTATTGATCTATCAAAAAAGGGTATTTTTCTTCTCGAATTAGTTGTACCATTCTCTTTTCTTCTCTTCTTTCATTAAATCTCATCACATATTCATTTATGTCTATTGTAAAGAATTATTTCATCAATTTAAAAGTGATTAATTCCCATGAAAGTTAGCTTCAATATGAATTTGTTTGTTTTATTAGATTGAATTAAAAGTGATTATTCTTTCTATAAAACACCAAAAAAGAAAAATACATTTTTTGTTCTTGGGACTTGTTTGACATATATTGTGTTTGGAATTATTATTTGGTTTATCTTTTGAATTTTTTTTGCAAAAGGGAAACATTGCATTTTTGGGTTGTTGGAAAATATTTATTCCTTCCCGTAAATAGGATTTCATCGAATTTAAGAGGTTATAATTTAATATTTGTTGCATTAGCTTGGAATTACCTTTAATGAAAAGTGAAACATTAAAATCAATCAAGCATTTAAAATAAACAATTGACCAACGGTAATCAAGTTTAGTGTGGGTCTAGGTTAGAAGACGTGTTTCGGCATCTATAAACATAGGAGCTGTCATTTTTTTTCAATGTTACATTCTGCAAGTTGTCAGTATTCCACGTACATCAGAGTATATAGGAATGTTCTTCCACATACCTTTGGGTATATAGGAAGGCACTCCACAAATGATGAGTATGTCGCAATGCTTCCCATCGTACAATTATGCATTAGACAACACTAAGACGGATTGTACTTCCACGTACCCTTGGGTATATAGGAATCCCCCTTCTAGGTTGAAAACCATCCCTAAGTAAATGAGTTGTCCACCTTGTTGTATGTGATACACTAAACACAGCATTCAGGGAGATTTTATGCACATACCTAACGGTATATATTGGTTCACGTCAGCTTGGTAAACCCTTAATTACTAGTAACCCTTTCATTTTTACTACTATTGTTTATTTGATTAATTAAAATTGTGAATCTGTCTATCATACATTGTTAAAATTATTAATTAAAATTCACTTTTTAGTATAACTTAGATTGAATCCAATGGTAATAGTTACGAAATTTTCCAATCAAGGAACCCCTTTTAATGGGGATCCTATTCCTTTTCCTTGCTTTGGATATGTTGATCCTCCTTATATGGTTCTTTTTTATGTAAAAATATCCAAATGTGCTTTTGGGAAATAAGAATTTGAGTATTTGGTTCATATTGTTTTAAAGGAAGGAGTGAAGTTGGAGCCTCAAAAGATGCAAGCTATCACAAAATGACCTATTCCTAAGAAAATCAAGGTTCTTAGAAGATTTTTTAGACTTACATGATATTATTGATCATTTGTTAAGAATTATGCATGCATTTCAAGTCCACTCACATATCTCTTGAAGAAAATATCATTTATACGGAATGATGAGGCTACTTTGGCATTCTCTCTTTCAATGGATGCCATGTCTTCTACACCAACATCGGTTGCACCTACTTTTGGTAAAACATTTATAGTAGAGTGTGAGGCACTAGGACAAGGAATTTACGTAACATTAACACAATAAGGGATATCATTGGCTTTTAAAAGCAAGGAATTCAAAGAAAATATTTGGTGAAATTCAAGGAATTCACCTTTGTTAATAGGTTTATGTCACACGATGATGCAGGGGCATTAGGCACTAGCCAGCAATGTAGGAGGTTTTGCCCACATGTTGTAGCTAGGAGGGTTCGAAAACATTTGAGTTGTAACAACTAGGTGTCAATACCTCAGCTGACTGTATTAATTAGACTAGTTAGAGTTGTAGGAGTCGAACAGTTTCAGTTAGTTGAATTATTATAATTGGACCTTTTGATTTCTAGAACGGTCCTCTCAGAGGAACCGAAGAGCCATATGTTATGTATATAAATTTTAATTCCTCGGATGAATAAAAGTAGAGAGGGAAGAGGAGAGTAGAGAGGGGATTTCTGCAATAAACCTCTGTGTGTGAACAACTATTTCCAGTTAAATGATTTCCAAGCTTAGTTGCCATTGAATTATCTCGAACTGCTAATTGTGAAGAATTGTTTAACTGTGAGGCGATTGGGTACTGATAATTCCATTCTTCTGTCTTTGAATTCCCGTAAATTGTTGGATAACCCTGTGAACTCACCCCACCGAAGGCGAGGTCTGTGTAGAGAACCAGGGTCGTGAAAACTATTCAAATATAAAAATCTCGCTTAATAAAGAGACAAAATTGTTGTGCTTTCGGAACTTGACTCGAGGATTGGACATGAGTTAACAAACAAAAGGATAGTATAACCAGACTTGCACCCGTGGTCAAGCCCTCTACCAAAACCACGAGCGAAATCACAAAAGCGGGTTGCCCATATCGCACCGCTTTTGCGGAGTAGGCCGTATTTCCTATTCACGAGTGATTCCATAGGGAATGCGACACGTGGCAAAGCGACCCCCGGAAAACCACTGTTTAACCCGCGCCATCGCACGTTAAAGACCGACGTTGGAAGCCGAGCGAAATTGCCAAGAATCGTTGATTTGGAGAAGGGCCATCGGACGATGGTCGCACGTTGAACTTGCCCGGAGGTTAACTAAGGTGTGCGGAGGATAGCCAGGTATAATACGAGTGTTTGATTGGTTATTGATATATATAGGTGGGGCCGGAGTATAATGAAATTTTTTAATTAAACGATTGGCGGATAATTAGCATAAGTCTGGAGCGTGATTGTTGTAACGCTGGGTGGTGAAATATAGAGCCGAAAGTTCATTACAACTTATTTATTTAAAAAGAAACGTGGAGTATAAATAAAAAGTGTTGAAAGTTAAACATTGGTTATAAGGCTTGGAGATAATATAAATTCGGGCATATAAATTAAAGTCCAACCATTGTGGATAGTATTTATTTATCAAATTCTACGAATTTGATAAATAAACCCGAAGAAAGAAAAAGTCAATTAAGACTCAGTCTGGAGGAAAAGAACGGGGTAAACCAAGGGAAAATGCTGACAGAGCGATTGTAGACACACCATCTCTCCTTGGGGGTCCAATTTCAATTTTTTTGCGTCACACGATGATCTCTCTTCTTTGGCATTTACTTGTATTGAAGATCACTATTCTAGGAATAAGGAGTTATTTTCTCCAAAAATAACCCTAGCCAAACATTGACAATGCATCAAGGATATCTTTATATGCTTCATAAGCACATTTGTTCTACTTCTAAATCATGTCTTGGAAGTGGTTGTTTTGCTAGAAATTATTCACCAGTTGGTTTCATACCAAAGTCTTTTTCACATTTTCAGCATCCAATACATGAAAAAGATAATGGTTTAAAACAACATAAATATTTGAAATTTTACAAGAATTGTCTGGCAGACTTTGAATATGAATTTTGAATTCAAGTGCATGATGTTGTATAGGATCAAGTCTCATTTTGAATACCAAATGTTTCACAAGAAACTTCTCAACATGCTACCCTGCAGTAAAAATTAAATGACAATATTGCATCAACTATTTCCATAATAAAAGTGCACCTCGGCCATAAGACTAAACAACTACAAATGTTGTAGATCTAACAAGACCACACAATCAAATGTATTCCACAAGGCCAATACTGTATGAAAAATGAAAGGAGTTTGCAACCAAAAATACCTTAGGCAACTAATTCAATTAGATACACCAAACCATCGGCAAAAAGGAAAACCAGCCTACTCAAAAGGCAAGCGTTTACCTCCTTTGACAAAATTTTGAGTTCCGAAACAAGGGCCTTTATTGTCTTGTCAATGCCCCTAGTAATTTGAATGGGGTTTGCACCTGCTGTAACAACCTAAACAAAAAGGTTTCATTTCAAATTATTTTCCACAAATTTAAGATACAACCATTGTCAATTTTGTATTTCCTAACAAGCTCATAAATTTTGACAAAAGAACCAAAAATTTTTAATACCTGATAGCAATTTTTTCACTCAAAAACTATCTTAGACTCAATAAACCCAACCCAAAACTAAAAAACCAAACACCATAAGACCCTACAAAAATGGATAGATGATCTTAATCCAGTACCATCGACAAAAAGTTACCTTTACACCCTCACTTATTAAACCCTGTGCTGTTGAATTTTAACTTCAACTGCTGCAGCAGAAGGACGGATGCAGCAACAACATTTTTTTTTTGGAGGTTGCTTGCATGCCATCCAGAAATTTAATTCAGCATTTAAAATTCCTGCAAGTTTTTTTTGTAGACGGCCGCAGCCATATTTCTGTACAGGATTGTATTTAAACACAACAACCAGCATTAACGCAATTCACCAACCAGAAATTAAACAAACAGAAATTTACCCAACAGTTTTGTAAATTCAAAAGGAGGACACGTGGAGCATTAATATTGGATCGCATGAAATTGAAGGGAATCTGAAAACCTGAAAACCGGACCCGAATTTTTTATAGGGCACATTGGATTGAGAATTCGAGTTAAAATTAGGAAGACGTCAGCATCCCATTTTGGAACGCGAATTTGGTTTGAAATTCAATCTATTCAGACTTTTGAAGTCCGACGGAAAGGGTTCTTTAATGTTTTGATAGTTTAATATATACATATGTTTTAAACATATGTTATATATATATCATATGCAAATGAAAGGTGGGCCATAGAATTTAGTTTTAATTTTATTTTTTTTTAAAGATGGTTTATTATAATATGTTTTATATGTTACGACATATAAAAATAAAAAGGACGAAAAATCTTGGTAGTTTTTTTTATAGACAGTACGTAAATTTTTTATTACACAGCAGTGTGTAAAAAGTGAAAGATTGAGTGTAAATTTTTAAGTGTGTATGCACAGTAGTGCGAAAGGGAAAAACACAGCAGAGTGTTTTAGACACAGAGTATGTTAGTTTTGAACAGACAGTGAGTTGGTTTTATGCACTGCATTTTGTAGCAGTCATAATTTTGTAATCCCTCTCAGTGAGGAAGAAGTGTAATAGTTTTTTTTTGAGTTATTGAAGGGAACAGAAGTTTGTTTTAAAAGTATTGAAACTCTGTCTCCTGTCAAAGAAATTTTTATTTTCTTTGTGTTAGAGGAAGGGAGATTTATTCTCCATTCATTGTTCTGGATATTCCAACATGTGCAAGAACAACAGATGTTGTGGTTCCATCCCCAGCTAAATCATTTGTCTTTGCCGTAGCTTTCCTTATCAACTTGGCCCCAATATTTTCAACTGGGTCCTCTAATTCAACCAATAAAAAGGCCAAAACCATAGCATTGAGATACATTTCATTACACTGTCAATAAAAATAAAATTTGACTCAGCCATAACCCTTTCCTTTTATTGTTGTGAAAAGCTTTATGCATTACTCTAATGTGGCTAGTCCATAGGCCAAGTAGACCTCTGGGTAACAAATATGTTTCCTTTCACCTTTGAGTTTTCAAATTATGCCTACCAAATCTAATACATTTAAGAGGGGGAACTAGTACAACGTTAAAAAGAAAACCAGAGCACACATCTAAAAATTACCTCCTTAGCTATTGTCACACCATCATTAACTATTTTCGGAGAACCATGCTTGCTCTCCAAGACAACATTTTTCCCTTCGCCCCAAGGGTGACTCCAACAAGATCAGCAAGTTTGTTCACACCGCCTGCAAGACAAATTGACAATGGTTTCAGTAAGTGTGCAATTGAATGCCAGACCATATGCCAAAACAACCCTCCATGAAAAATTAAAATAACACATTAAAATCGAATATAAGTGGACAAGGAAAGATCCACCGCAGTGAAGTTTCACGTACAGGTGACCTTCCTTTAAACATAATTTTGTCTCTGACCTACTATTTTTTGTTCACTGAGCCATCCTTGTTGAAGTACAACTCCTTTTCCATAGATCTTGTATTAACTACCTTCTCTCTGTCACGTAATCTCAGAGTCCCTCTTCTACTTGAGCGATTAAAGGAAATGGGTGAAAAAATTGAAAGAGAAGACAATTTTCTGCCATAATTATCAAACATTGCACCCAACTTCTTCCCCTTTTCATTGTTACCAAATGAGGTAGATGTGGCAATTGTTGTCATACCGCCCAAAGCAGAGGCCATCTTCTCTTATGCTGAATATAGAATTACAAGATCTTCATATTAGTATGAACATTAAAAAACATGACTCCCATTGCTAAAAACCACTTTTAAGTTGTAACAGGCAAACTAAACAACTATCGCAACTTTTGGCAACTTCTGGAGCATTAAGAGAGAAACAACCAAAGAGAAATACAACCACAATCCTCATTTTAATGAGATTATTTACCTGGTGCACCAGTTGTCGCCGTTGAGACTGTTGCCCTGTCTTCCTCTCTGGTGGTAAGATCCTCAAGGGAAACATTCTCTGTCATTTAAACAAAAAACGTTATAAGGACAACCATCAAGATATAATTAGAAAAAATTATAAGTGGAAATTAATTACCGTCACGGCCCTCACTGATAGCAGCATTTTCGGCCTGGTCCCCACTACAATGATCAGGTTGCACATGACGATCATCTACATCTGGCTCTAAAACTGGGTTATTTGCCTCGTCGGTAGTGTTGCTCCCCTGATTTAAACAAAGTTGTTAGACATTAAATTTATGGATCAAAACAAAAATATTGAAAGGTTAATGTTTTACCTTATCAGGCATTCTGGATCTTGGGACCTGCCCCAAGCTTCTGTGACGTTCAACTACAGCTTGATAGCCGAAATGGAAAGCTATATTTTCATCTTCCTCTGTAGTTTTTGTTCCGAAGTCATCACCCTACATTACATATGATTGTGTATTTTTAATCATATTTGATAGGATTACAAAAATGTTGGAAGGCGATACAATTAATTATAAGATGTTTAGCTACTTAATTACAATTCTTGCGACTAATTTCAAGTAGCCGCCCTGGCCTAGCTTGTGATGGCCCTTTTTTTCAATCCTAGCTTTGGTTTCCTTCGAGGTGTCAGGCAACCTATCATCAAAATATTGAAGTCAGATATGACGTAGCACACTTTTATTTTAGACATAGAAAAAATTAAAGCTATTGAATTAAAGTTGTAATTTACCTTGCGGGTCCAGTTGGCATTTTTCCTTCTTTCTTTGCCCTTTTCTCTTTTCCGTCATGGATGAGTGCTCTCCACTCACTCTCTGAAACTATGAGAGGACGCTCATATCTAGGGTTAAATTGCAATTGCGTCCTATAGGTGTCCCTGGTATATTTCAAATATTTGCCGGCTACCTGAGCCACCGCTTTTCTGTCAAATGTGCCGACCCCAAAAAGGGCTTCTAGATAATCTAGAAGTTCTTTTTTCAGGTTGGAATTCTGGGAATTCCACCCTGTACGTAAGGTTGGGCCAAAAATTACCAACGCATGGCTCTCCAGAATCCTGTAGAACTCATTGTTTCCTACACAGAATAAAACCAAAAAAAAAAAAAAGATATTATCATTAATTTAAAAATAAAAATCATGATAAATATGTTTTAGATAAAGTACATGAAATAGTTAAAATATTAAAATTTACCTAGGAGTTGTACATGCTTTATAGGGACACCTTCATCGTTCACCAACAACGTGCCATTAATGGTCCTTGTGGAGCTGACACGTGTAGCTCCAGGAAACGCAATAATGTAGTTGGCCATATCAGCCTCATCATTGCCAACACGTTCAACAGTTGGCTGGGTGTCTGCTTGGGCAGGGTGTGTTTCTTGGCTGGCACCTAAAGGAGTAGAAGGTGTATGAGAGGGTTGTTGGGCAATCTCTTGCCCTTGTGTCCCACTACCACTAACACTGGGTTCAGCAAATGCTAGAAAACGCTACATACAAAAGAACTTTTTGTTAGTTTAGTCAATGTAAAAATTAAAAATCAAACTATCACAATTCATCTCATGCAGAACAAAAAAAAATCCTTTTTACTTTTTATTATTACTTGATATCTTTCTAGCTGCCTCATAAGATGTTGTATCCTCTCTTCTGTTTCAGGTGTTTGAGGCGCGTCTATCAAAGTATTAAATTCCGACCATGCATCTCATGCCTTTTTTTGCAACAAGAACACTGGAGATAGAGATGAAGAAAGCTCTTCCTCAAAGAGGGAATCATCAGGTGTACCATGGCTAGGTGTCTGCATATTTGAACAAAATTAATATTATTTCAATTATGTAAATAACTAAAATACCTGAAGATAGAGCAATGCTGGCACTTTACATGTTCTTCAGCTGGCCTCTTTCCGCGATCATCCCGTCTCTGGGTTGTTCCTGCACTGCTCTCATCAGTCTGCCACATTGCAATAAAATTATAAATGTAAAAACTTGAAAACAATATCTAACTTGAAAACACAAAATGAAAACTAAAATAATTTCTAATAAGACACCGGAAGATAGAGTTAGAGTTTCAAATATGCCTTGCATTGAATTCAGTCCTGGAAACATGTCATTGCACATTAAGGCACCCAAACATTCAATCCACAAATGATATATTTAAGTAGGATTCTCCTATTCTGGGAAAACACCATACCTATAATGCATTCACTTGCATGTATAAAGGGAAAGGAAAACATGTTTTCATACAACGGTGACAAAGGCATCTTGGGGAAAGGTATCTTCACTTTTTATTTATGTTGTTCACCCACACCACTCTCGTGTTTTCACTAATCCTGTTTTGTCATTTTTGGATTCAAATTAAGTTAAGGCCTTAAGTATTTTTGACCTTTCGGTGTAGTTTTTATAAGTGGCATGTATGGACTTTCCATTAATTCTGCACTTTTTCTCTTCATGCGCATGTTTCCCTGGAAATCAAATGCATGATTTAGTCCCATACATTTAACAAGTTGTTGGATCAACTCCATAGGAAATATCATTTTTCCTATTCAATCAAAATTTATCTCAATTAGGGTAGGTAGGAAGGTTTTCCCTTTGTATTAATAGGGCACTTCTAGCTTGCATTTTTATTATATCTTTCAAATTTAGTGTCGTTTCAATTAGGGCATGAATTTTGCAACTTTCAAGGTGAGAATGAACAAAGACAAATTTTTGTGATGGATGACTGTATATGACTCCATGGCCAGAGGAAAAGGCACTAATATACTTCTTCAAATATCTATAGTTCTCATTCACCTCATACGGAGATGGTCCCTGATTTTGAGCCAAATGTTGCAGCAAAAAGTTCCCCCCCTCCATAATTTGATATTAAATGGAAATTTCTTAAATTGATGATGGGGCATGATTATGGAACATTGTCACATACATATGTAATGGAATTCCAAGATCATGATATATGTTTGCATATGTTTATGGAGGTGGTGGAGCAAAAAAGAGCTCAAATAGAGCTAAAATTTTTCACATAAAAAGGACTGTGGGCTTGACTAATGGTTCCATTTAAAAAATGATATCTAGACAGAGAATAAGTGTAGCATGCAAACATGCATTGAAAATCCATCTGAGTTTGCATTGTATTACTTATTGTGGATTCAAATTTGGGTTTCAAAATGCCAGGTTATGGCATGATTTTTTCGAGAAACCCTTAGTTGGATTCTCATGTTGGTTTAATTTATATTTTAAGTTTTTTTTGCGGTCTTTGGGTGATAGTAACTCACGAACTAGGTTACCAATATGTAACAATCATATTTCAAGAATAAAGTTGTGATTTTTTTATATTATTATTATTATCTATTAGCTACGAGTATTGACACCTAATGCCTGGAATTTTGACATCTTGATAGCATGGATAATTTCGAAAATGTTTCTAGTAATGTTAACATAATAACTATCATTACGTGTCTTCACTTTGTCACCATAATAGACCTGTGATATGGACTCATCACACAACTTCATATGCTATGTCCCAACAAGTTCAAACTGGTTGAACCTACCTCATAGTGTGGTTATTAAGGACAAGTTGCTTGATATATAACTCGATAGCATAGACCACGTTGCAGTTCTAAAAAAAATCCTCAAGTGTCAAAAAAACTTCACAATATGTTCTACTATAAAGCCTTTTGGGATACCTGAAATAATATATGTATCATTGATGACTTTTAAAGTATGACAAGATCCAAAGGGAAAGGAAATAAATGGAAGAGTGATCCACCGATGAGAACCTAGAATTTAGCATCAGATGAGTTAGAGTCTAGGAAATTGAAACCCTATAATTTTAATTAGTGATGAAGGACATCACATAGGTAATTATATTTTCATGTAGAATAATATGTTAATTCAAATTTAAACTTACATAATATGAAAGGCATACCATAAATTTTTCCACGTAAGTCCAAACAACCTATAAAAAGGGAAAACCTTCTTTTTCCATGGGAAATAATTTACCTTTCCTTTTCAAGATAATCTAAATCACAAAAAATATGAACTATACTGCACACATTCTTGGATAATGTGAAAGTGGAAAAGGAATACCCTACACAAGTGATGCACACATGTACATTTGAACACTAATATATTTTTGTATTTGAAATGCAATGCTTGTTTTCATTTAAATGTAGGGTTTTTAAAGCAGGGAGAAATAATGGCTGCCAAATTAATAAGCGTTTCTTTGGGAAAATTTTCAATCTTGTATTGAGTGATGAAGATAATAGAGGGTATTGAATCTTGATTCTTGACATCTAGAGAGAACCCTACAGCCTAACACAATCCAATGGAATTGACCAAAAAAACCCAAATAGAGTCAACCCTACTACAAGAGGAAGGGCCTGCAGTAAGAACTTACCATTTTGCAAGGGCTGAAGGCGAATGCTGTTCTGCAAGAGCTGAGGGCGAACGCTGAGGGCGAATGCTGAGGGAAAATGCTGTTCTGCAAGAGCTGAGGGCGAATGTTGTTCTGCAAGAGCTGAGGGCGAATGCAGGGCGAATGTTGTTCTGCAAGAGCTCAGGGCGAATGATGAGGGCGAATGTTGTTCTGCAAGAGCTGAGGGTGAATGCTGTTCTGCAAGAGCTGAGGGCGAATGCTGTTCTGCAAGAGTGGAGGGCAAATGCGCGCGTGATATCAGACGTTAATGTAGCACACATGTACATTTGAACACTAATAGATTTTTGTAGTTGAAATGCAATGCTTGTTTTCATTTAAATGTAGGGTTTTTAAAGCAGGGAGGAATAATGGCTGCCAAATTAATAAGCGTTTCTTTGGGAAAAATTTAAATCTTGTATTGGGTGATGAAGATAATAGAGGGTATTGAATCTTGATTCTTGACATCTAGAGAGAACCCTACGGCCTAACACAATCCAATGGAATTGACCAAAAAAACCCAAATAGAGTCAACCCTACTATAGGAGGAAGGGCCTGCAGTAAGAACTTACCATTTTGCAAGAGCTGAGGGCGAATGCTGTTCTGCAAGAGCTAAGGGCGAACGCTGAGGGCGAATGCTGAGGGCAAATTTTGTTCTACAAGAGCTGAGGGCGAATGTTGTTCTGCAAGAGCGGAGGGCGAATGCGCACGTGATATCAAACGTTAATGTAGCTATTGCGACGGATACGAAACAATAAAATCATTTTTATGTAGCGCGCATATAAGTTTCAAATTTTTATGTAGCGCACATATAAGTTTCGTATTTTTATGTAGTGTGCATATAAGTGTCGTTATACCGACGGCAGAAAAAGTGTCGCTATTGCGACGGGTGCCTCCAAACGTCGCAATGGCGACACCTAGACATTGTGTCGCACTTGCGACAATTGGAGTCGTCTCAATAGCGATGCTTTGGGCCATAGTATCGCAATAGCGACGTCTTCCTCCAAACGTCACAATTGAGACACTTTTATAAGTGTCGGTATTGCGACACTTTTCTATAAACGTCGATATAGCGACGGTTTCGGGCGGGATGGAAAAAATTTGGGGAAATTTCTGACATTTGGTCAAAAGCGTCGGAACCAAGTGTCGGAATTTCCGCCAAATGTAGTAGTGAACTTTGCACGTCGCACCTTTTCCCTTTTTTCCTGAAGACTTACCACAATTCCCGCATCGCAATCGCACTTCGCACCTTTTCCCTTTTTCCTTAAAACTTACCGCTTCCAAACGTTGATTGCGATATTGCGATCGCGCTCCGCCACCGATCCCACCGCCACGTCGCCCAGCGCATTTCGCACTTCGAAAATTTCTCCATTGAATCTCTACCACTACACTTTTCAAATTATTCTTCTCTGAAGCATTTTTGCACTATAATAAAGCTTTAATAACGTTTAAACCCCCACTTTAAACTTATAAGCCCTGTTTCATACGTTAAGCCCTCCATTAGCCTCTTTAGCCCTTTTTCCCCCTCCAAGCTGCAAATCAACACTTTTTCAATTAGAATTAAATCATAGATAGCTTAGCTGCATGGATAGAAGCATGGTAGATATACCATAGGATAAATAGAGTGCATTTAGTTGTTTGGACAAGTTAAGTGTAGTTTAGAATTAGTTTCCTTTCTGCCATTTATTTTCAGCAATTTAGTTTAGTTTCCTTTCTGCCATTTATTTTCAGCGATTTAGTTTAGTTTCCTTTCTGTCATTTATTTCTAGAAATTTAATTTAGTTTCTTTCTTTCATTTCCTTTATGCACATTAAATTAGTTTCATTTCCATCATTTCCTTTCTACAAATTAAGTTAGTTTCCTTTCCATCATTTCCCTTTAGCAATTTACTTTTCAGTTTTTATCATAGTTTAGGAAATAGCACCCTTTCGTAAAGCAGAAGAGGATGACATGAATAGAATGCATCTACTATATATATAGCACTACCACCTCCAAGTTTGTACGAACCACGGGTTGATAAAGTAAAGTAGGCCAGCCCCTGGGAGTTGCAGCACTCTTGGTGCAATACCTGGCCTCACCACTTTTTGGCACTGTTGCCGAGATGTGTCTAGTAGATATTTTGATTTTGTTTTAGCATTATTTTCTACTTTCCTTTCTTTTCATGTTATTTTAGAAATATTAGAAAAATTACAAAAAGATCTAATTTTAATGCCTCGTAGGAGTAGGAATACTCAAAGACAAATCTTACCTAATACCCCCACATCACCTCCTAGCCACCCTTCACTCTTATTCAGTGGCAGTGAGATTAAACCCCCTATAGGAGAGCCTTCTGAATATTTTGAAGGATCATATTGGGGAAGAAGAAGAAGACCTTATTTCAACTGAGGGACTTGCTTCACCTATCTTAGCCATGGATGGGATCCAGAGAGACTTTCCCATAAGAGAGGCATATGGGGAAACTAAGATGAAAAACATTATCCCCTCAGCTCTCCCACACTTTCATGGACTTACCTCTGAGGACCCTAACACATTCATGTTTGAATTTTCTATTGTTTGTAGGACTTATGACTACACCTCTGATGATCATAAGTTGAAGCTATTCCCACCCACCCTTAAGGGTGCAACCTTGTGCTGGATCATGGATCTGCCTGGGGATAGCATCACTACTTGGGCACAGATGGAAGAGACCTTCGGCAGCAAATACAAAGACTACTGTAGGTTCAAGGAAACTAAAGATGAGATCTTTAGGATGACTCTAGGGCTGGATTAATCCTTAGAGGACTATGAAAAGAGGTTCAATTGAACTATAAGAGAGCCAAATGTACTCTTGATCCTGACTCACTTAAACTTTTACTTCTTCAAGGGATCAGAGAAAGAGATGATAGAAACCATGAATATGCTAATAGGAGGAGATATCTACCAACCCTATGAAGCAATCAAAATTATCTGTCAAAACCATTCTAGGATGTTTAGGAAGAAGGGTAGAGCTAGACAAAGTACATCTACTACCCCTCCCTCTTCCACCTTCATAAAACATGAGATTGGAAACATGTTAGAGGAATTCAAGAGTGACATGTTGCACACCTTTACTTTGCAAATGGACACAATGCAGGTCAAAAGGAAGCAAGAGGAAGCAGAGAGAGCCTTGGCCATATTTTGTCCTAGATGTACCAGGAAGCACCCAAGAAATGAATGTCCATTGAATGTCATAGACGTTTTCTTACTCTATGAGGAGAATCATGCCACAGAAAAGTGTCCCTCCTTACCTCGACTTAAAGTTTTATATCAAGGTGGGGAAGAAATTCCAGAGCAACTTTGTTTCATCAGCCAGAGCAGGCCTCAAGGCCCTAGGCCATATCAATAAGATATGCAAGGTGCACCTTACTCTTACTATCACAAAAATCAGAGTGCACCCATGCAACCTTGGTACACCCCCACTCTGCCATCCTGGTCTAAACCTCCTACTTGGTCTTACAACCCTTCATATGATCCTCAACCAGTAAACCAACCCTTTTAGCAGTATGTTCCTCAACAACCTCAGTGGAACAATCCATCCCAAGGGTGGAGGCCTCAAAAAAATCAACCACCTTCTCTAATGCCTCCACCCCAACCTCAACCTAAACTTACTCATGTTGTTCCACCTAGGCTACTTATACTAGCACAACCCAATCTGAACCCGAAAAAGAGACAGGCACAGCAGGCTCCCAGTGGAGAAACATCCTATCCAACTTATGTTGTTGAGATACAGGAGGTTAATCTCATGTCAGGAAGATTACTCGTAGACAACCATCCTCCATCTCCACCTGCGGAGGTTGAGGAGGAAAATTAAGAAGGTAACATTCAGATCCAAAAACCTCCTTTTCCTGAGCATTTGATCCACCCTAGTCAGCACACCCCAAAGGAGACTGAACTGCTGGGAGAATTGGAAATTTTGTGTGTGAATATACCACTTCTCCAGGCCATTAAGGATGTCCCTATATACAATATGCTCATCAAAGAAAAGTGCTTCAAGAAACCTGGGAGAAGGAAGAGAGATACCCCCACCATCAATGTGGTAGGACAATTGTCTGACCTAATGTTGGGGAAGGTGATATTTCCAAAGTACCTAGACCTTGGTAGTCCAGTATTTTATATGCATATAGATGGTGTCATGGTCCCCAACACTCTGATTGATCTAGGGTCTGCCATTAATATCATGACCAAGGAAACTATGTTGAAGCCTAACCTCCAAGGGACTTTGAGTAAAACCACAACAGTTTTGCAACTTGCAGATAGATCCACAGTAACTATGGAAGGAATTTTTGAGGATTTTATGGTTACCATTGACTCTTGGGAGTATCCTATAGATTTCCTGGTCCTGCAACCAAAAACCAATTTTAATGGTTACCCCCTCATATTAGTTGTCAAGCTGGAAACATGACTATGAAAAATGGGCTTGTGTCTAAACAACTAGTGTTATATCCTCCATCCCAGCCCTACATTGATCATGATCTCCCTACATGGTTGGAGGATGAATAAGATGAGTTATATAACACTGCCCCTATGTGTACCATAGATGTTATTCTTAGAGGGGGGTAGCTTGATGAAGATGAACTCATCGACCATGCCATTTAAAACCAATCCTCCACTGACATTCCTCTTGAAACCTTGGCCAAAGAGTCTGAAAGCCAACCTTGGGTGGTAGTGCACTCAGTTGAGTCAACCTCTTAATCCACCAAGGCAATTGTGTTTGGCTCATCCAGATCTCTAAAAAGCAACCCAAACCTCTCGAATGAAGAAGAGAAGCAGTTCATCCAGCTTTTGAAAGAGAATCTAGATGAATTTTCTTGGGATTACAAGGACATGAAAGGGGTGCATCCTTCAGTGTGAAAACATCATATTTACATCAAAGAAGGATGCAAGCCTATGAGACAACCCCAAAGAAGGATGAACCTGAATCTGAAGGACATAGTCAAATAAGAGCTGCATAAACTATTGGATGCAGGGTTCATATATCCTATATCCGATAGTGAGTGGGTATATCCTCTTGTCCTACTCCCAAAAAAGAATGGGAAGTGGTGAATTTGTGTTGATTATCAAGAAATTAACAAAGCCACCAAGAAAGGCCATTTCCCTTTGCCCTTTATAGACCAAGTCCTAGATGGCCTTGCAGGGAAGAAGTTATTTTCCTTCTTAGATGGGTTCACTGGGTAAAATCATATTCAAATCAGCCCTGAAGACCAAGATAAGAATACTTTCACCTGCCCTTGGGTACCTTCTCTTATAGAATCTTACCCTTTGGGCTGTGCAATGCCCAGCTACCTTCCAAAGAGTTGTACTGAGCATATTTTTCTAAGTTAGTCCATGACTCTGTCGACATATTTTATGTGGATGATTTAACACCATATGGGGATGACTTCCAAGAAGATCTCTCCAATTTTGGTAGAGTACTAAGAAGGTGCGTAGAGATGCATCTCTCCTTGAGCCCAGAAAAGTGTGACTTCTTGAAGGAAGCAGGGGTTGTATTAGGACACTCCATATCCCAAGCAGGAATACAGGTAGACCTGAACAAAATTAAAATCCTCAAAAGGGTACCTGCTCCTTAAAAGCATAAGGATGTCAATATTTTCTTAGGCTTAGCTGGTTACTATAGAAGATTCATCAAATATTTCAGCAAGATGGCTTCGCCATTATTTGGGTTACTGACCAATGATTGTGAGTTTATTTGTTCTGGTCCTTGTCAGGAGGCTTTCGAGCTCATTAAGGAAAAATTGACTACTGCCCCCATACTTGATCCGGATTTATGAAGGAACGCAATAGAATACAGAAATAATCATAAACATAGAAATATAGTGGAAATAAGGCTTCATTTCAATAATATCAAATCACAGAAATATGCTTACAAACATGATGGAAATAAAATAGCTAGGGTGTTGGTAGCGAATCTTTGAGAAGAGATGTGGGGACTACATACCTCTGAATTGTATTACAATGAGGCTCGAGGGCCTATTTAATATGGAGAAACAATGGAGAATTCTGAACATCCAAAAACCTAATCCTAGGAGATGAACCGCCAAAACTATGGGCCCCTTTTGGGTAAATTGGTGTTTCAACTTCCCAGGGACGTAACTTTGGCACACTATCTCAGTTTGGGGCTTCAAAATGGCTCTGGAAGTTCAGGACTTGAAAAACTGCTAAAAATAGTAATTTGTGAAAAAAACTGAAAGAGAAAATGGTGGGGCCCTAAGTGGAATAGGCGGGTGGCCACCAATATCCACTTGGATCATTCCTCCCCCCTTAGGAAGCAATGGTCCCCATTGCGTTGAGTTCCTCCATGAGATGAGGAAACTTCTGTTGAACTTGGTCCCTAGTGAACCACTTGCCTTGGTGCAGGAGTTGGCCAGCTTTGACAACTCGATACAGTTGGATCTTCTGTCGACGAGTGTTCTTGATTTGCATGTCCATGATATAGTCTATGGTGGCCTATTCCATGTAGTATGGGTTTAAATATTTTTGTGTGAGTTCTTCTGCAATGTCAAAGGTGTCCAATAGAGGTGGTAAGTAGGCACGAAAGCGGTCTACATTGAATACTGGGTGCAGAACAAGGAATGGTGGAATATTGAGCTCAAAGGAATTTTTCCCTATAGCCTTGGTGATGGTGTATGGCCCATATTGAAGCGGGAGAATCTTGAGGTGGGGTCCAGTGAGGCGCTCCTTCTGCAAATGTAGCCACACTTTTTCACCGACCTGGAAGTTATGTGGCACCCGATGTTGATCATGTCGTTGCTTGTACTTAGCATTGGCTCTCTCCAATATGTCATGAAAATGTTGGCGGATGTGCTGAATGTGATCGATGAAGTTATTTGCTTTGTCAGCTTCAAACTAGACATGAGTCGAATCGGCCTGAGTAACTGCAAATGGCATGGCTACATCAATGGGACATTGTGGCTGGAATCCCAAGCCCACTTGAAAGGGGTTGTGGCCGGTTGAGCTGTGGAGAGCCCGGTTATAACTGTGTTATACATAGGTAAGGCTCTCATCCCATGTGTGTGGATGCTTTGAATTTTACATGCGTAGAATGTGTACAATCATCTTGTTGACGACCTCTGTCTCGCCATCAATTTGGGGATGAAAGTTGTGGACTTGGTGAGCTTTGTGTCCAACATTGACCAGAGGGTGGACCAAAATGTGTTGAGGAACCTACTGTCGTGATCTGATATGATAGACTGTGGGATCCCAAAGTGCACCCACATTCGTTCAAAGAAGATTTTAGCAGTGGCTTCTGTTGTGATATTCTTCTTGCAGGCCGCCATAATGAACATCTTTGAGAATCTGTCGATGACCATGAAAACACACTCATTTCCATGCTTATTAGAAGGAAGGCCTGACATGTAATCCATGGAGATGGATTCCCAACGTCGACTAGGGGTAGGTAGCGGATTATAGAGCCCTTGCTTCTTAACGGTCGGTTTGGCAATGGCACAAGCAGTGCAAGATCTGATGTACTTCCTGACATCCTGTCAAAGGTTCATCCAATAGAAATAATTCTGCAGTACTACCACTATTTTCTCGACCCCAAAATGCCCAACGAATCGATTGTAGTGCGCTTCCCATATCATCTTGGCATGCTCGCTTGAAGGAACACAAAGGTGTCCCGGGTGACATAATAGTGCATCTTGGAGGTGAAAATTTGGAACTTGCATACCCCCCAAGAGTGCCTTGTATGTGGAGCTGAATTCTGGATCGCTCTTGTAGAAAAGCGGCCAATCAGAAGTCTCGTGCCCACAAGAGTTGAGAACAATGTTTATAGCCATGATCGGTGGTCGGCTGAGGCAATCTGCAACATTATTAGTGCTACCCTTCTTGTACTTGATGTTCAAATGAAATTTTTGCAGATATGCGGACCACTTCTGATAGCGATCGTTCTGCAACTTCCTTTCTGTCTGTATGAAATACAGGGGTCGGTGGTCTGTGTGGATGATAGTCTCCTTCCCCAAAATGTAATGCTTCCATTGTCAACAATCCTACACAATGGAATACATTTATTTGTCATATGTAGGATACTTTCGAACTGTTTCGGACAATGTATCACTGTGATATGCTACTAGATGCCCCTGTTGAGTAAGAACTGCCCCAATAGCATAGTCAGAGGCATATGTCTCGATCTCAAATGGCTGTTGCAAGTCTGGTAATGTGAGCATTGGGGCACAACAGAGGCGATGTTTCAATTCTACGAATGCCTTCTGTTGAGATTTCGACCAACAGAATTTTGCTTTCGCTCCTCCCTTGGTGACTTGACTCAAGGGCCAAGTGATATGAGAGAATCCCAACACAAACCTGCGGTAGAAATTAGCAAGACCCAGAAAGTTGCGAAGCTCTGAGGTGAGCACGGCTAATCCTAATGACTTGATCTTTGGTTTGATCCGATGCACCTCTTTTCATCAATAATGTATCCCAAATACGAAACCTACCCGGGGTCATGCCAAAAGTGCACTTCTCCAAATTGGCACATAACTTGTGTTGCCGCAGTGTTTGGAGGACTTCTCGAATGTGGTGGAGGTGCTCTTCCCAAGTCTTGTTGAAGATAAGAATGTCATCCAAGTATACCACTACAAATGAGTTGGTGAATGGACACAAGATGTCATCCATCAACCTCATGAAGGTTGCGGGAGCATTTCTCAATCTGAAAGGCATGACGAGCCATTCGAAAAGGCCCTCCTTGGCTTTGAAGGTAGTCTTCCACACATCAGAGGGTTCGATTGGTACCTGGTGATACCCAAACTTCAAGTCGATCTTGCTGAAATATTTTACCCCTTTGAGTTCGTCCAGAAGGTCATCAATCTGTGGGATCGGGTACCTATTCCGGACAGTGATCTTGTTAAGTGCCCGATAATCAATACAGAGTCTCCAAGTCCCATCCTTCTTCTGTACCAACATGATCGGGCTCCCACAGGGCGATGAACTTGGCCGGATGTGACCTTTCTGCAACAACTCCTGAATCTGCCTCTTGATTTCATCATTCTCCATAACAGAGCACCTATAGATCGGTCCATTGGGTAGCGGTGCACCTGGGGTCAGGTCAATGGGGTGCTTGACCTGACAGTGTAGAGGCACCCCTGTGGGTGAGGTGAAGATGTCCCCATACTCCTCCACAACCTTGTCCATTTTTTGTTGTCATGCAAAGGATCCATGTCTGGAGGTCGTGGCCACAGTCTTCTTCTTGCCCTGGGGGCAGATCATCAGGAAAACAAATTTCCTGGTTTGGGAAATGAGCTTACTGCATTGTTTTGCAGTAACCAAATAGATAATGGGAGGCGGTGGTACCTCTGGTATCTTATACAATTTATTTCCCAAAGTAACAATAACAACGCAGGGTCGGGACTCATACACAGCATGTCGCTTCCACAAGTATGGTTGGCTTAATAATACATCAGAAAGATCAATAGGAGCAATATGACACGATACCTCATCCGTGAAGGGCTTGATGCTATAGGGAAGATGGAACTGCTGGCTGACGCAGAGATCTTGTCCTTGGTGAAGCCACCCGATGGTGTATGGTTGTGGGTGTGTTGTGGTTGGCAAGCCCAACCGCTTCATGACATCTGCTGAAATGAGGTTCTTTTGGCTCCCATTATCGACAATGAACCGTAGCAGGGAACCCTTTATCCACATCTGGGAGTGGAAGAGATGCTCTGCGTCCTCTGGATCTTCTAGTTCCTCCTTCTAGATCTTTGTAGTGGCAACAGTGGCGTTGGGCTCCGCATCAATAATCTGCTTCCCTTTGTCATTCACCTTGTCAGGTTCTGATTCAAAGTCGGAGCATGCATCTAATTTAGAAGCCCTCATCTCGGCCACCAGCGACTGCTTGGCCCGACACTCACTTTCGTTGTGAGTGGAGCTCTTATGGAACACACACCACTTTCCCGTGTCCTTCTTTGGCTTCGCGGTGTTGTTATTTGCTGGTGTCTTTGGCAGGTTGTCTTGGGCCGCCATGCCTTGGCTTTGTCCTTTGTTCTACGGTTTTGGGGCACCTTTCCCTTGCTTTTGATTCGTAGATCCAAAGTCTCGCTTCTTCTGTTTGAATTTCTGCTCAATCTTGGCAGCATATCGGTATGTTGTACCAAGCGAGGAGATGTCGAGGAACTCTGATTCCTCTTGAATGTATCTGTGCAGACAATCACGATACTTTAGCACCAAATGTTTCTTTGAATCTTTGATACCCAACTTTGTGTGCAGGGTATGGAACAAATTCGTTAGCTCATGAACATCTTCATCCCTTTGTTGTCGCAACGTGGTCCATTGTGTGTACTTGTCCTTATAGCTCCCCACGAGATAGTATTGTTCCTTGATGGTATCTCGAAAAGAATTCCAAGCGGGTACGACTGAGAACAAAGAGGGTTCTGTCTCGTCTATTTTCTCACAGTAGGTTTCCCACCAGTCCCTGACATGGGGGGTAGCTTTGAGGAGTGCAAAAATATTTTTCTCCTGGCCAGAAAAATAATGAACTGAGAAATATCCTTCTAGTAGATGAACCATCTATCTATGGCATCTGCATCTATTTGACCCTCAAATATGGGAATTTCAAAGTTTACTTGTACCTTAAAGGGAGTCGTGCTTCCAGAGTGGCTACTAGATGCAGATGCACTGTCGATGGGCAGTCGTTGAAGGATCTGGGCAAAGTTATCCATCATCGCGGTCCTTTGTTTTTCTAGGGCCTCCTCGAGCAATATTTTGATGGATCTCCTCCTCCCTCACCTTTCTTTTCGTCCCCCATGGGCGTCTGTCGGGGTTTGCGAGGCTGATCTTGCAAAATTTCCACCAGATCGAACCCTAACTCCTTATACCCCAACCTCATTGGGGACATGCAAAGAAGGATCGAGAAAAAGCAGACCGCTCTGATACCACTGATCTGGATTTATGCAGGAACACAGCAGAATATAGAAATAATCATAAACATAGAAATACAGCGGAAATAAGGCTTCATTTCATTAATATCAAATCATAGAAATATGCTTACAAACATGATGGAAATAAAATAGCTAGGGCACTGGTAGCGAATCTCTGAGAAGAGATGTGGCGACTACAGACCTCTGAACTGTATTACAATGAGGCTCGAGGGCCTATTTATTATGGAGAAACAATGGAGAATTCTAAACATCCAAAAACCTAACCCTAGGAAATGAAGCGCCAAAAATATGGGCCCCGTTTGGGTAAATTGGTGTTTCAACTTCCCAGAGATGTAACTTCATCATACTATCTCCGTTTGGGGCTTCAAAACGGCTCCGGAAGTTCAGGACTCGAAAAACTGCTAAAAATAGTAAGATGTGAAAAAAACTGAAAGAGACGATGGTGGGCCCCAAGTGGAATAGGCGGGTGGCCACCAATATCCACCTGGATCATTCCTCCCCCCTTAGAAAGCAATGGTCCCCATTGCATTGAGTTCCTCCATGAGATGAGGAAACTTATGTTGAACTTGGTCCCTGGTGAACCACTTGCCTTGGAGCAGGAGTTGGCCAGCTTTGACAACCCGATATAGTTGGATCTTCTGTCGGCGAGAGTTCTTGATTTGCATGTCCATGATACAGTATATGGTGGCCTGTTCCATGCAATCTAGGTTTAACTCTTTTGCTGTGAGTTCTTCTGCAATGTCAGAGGTGTCCAATAGAGGTGGTAAGTAGGGACGAAGGCGCTCTACATTGAATATTGGGTGCAGACCAAGGAATCGTGGAATACTGAGCTCAAAGGCACTATTCCCTACAACCTTGGTGATGGTGTATGGCCCATATCGGAGCGGGCGAATATTGCGGTGGGGTCCAGTGAGGCACTCCTTCTACAAATGTAGCCACAATTTTTCACCCACCTGGAAGTTGTGTGGCACCCGATGTTGATCATGTCGTTGCTTGTACTTAGCATTGGCTCTCTCTAATATGTCATGAACCTGTTGGTGGATGTGTTGAATGCACTCGATGAAGTTGTTTGCTTTGTCAGCTTCAGACTGGACATGAGTCGAATCGGCCTAAGTAGCTACAAATGGCATGGCTAAGTTAATGGGACATAGTGGTTGGAATCCCAAGCCCACCTGAAAGGGGTTGTGGTTGGTTGAGATATGGAGATCCCGGTTATAACTATGTTATACATAGGGAAGGCTCTCATCCCATGTGTGTGGATGCTTTGAATTGTACATGCGTAGAATGTCTAAAATCATCTTGTTGACGACCTTTGTCTGGCCATCAGTTTGGGGATGGAAAGCTGTGGACTTGGTGAGCTTGGTGTCCAACATTGACCAGAGGCTGGACCAAAATGTGCTGAGGAACCTGTTGTCGTGATCTGATATGATAGACTATGGGATCCCAAAGTGCACCCACACTCGTTCAAAGAAGAGTTGAACAGTGGCTTCTGTTGTGATATTCTTCTTGTAGGCCGCCATAATGGCCATCTTTCAGAATCTGTCGACGACCACGAAAACACAGTTGTTTCCATGCTTAGTAGAAGGAAGGCCTGACATGTAATCCATGGAGATGGGTTCCCAAGGTCGACTATGGGTAGGTAGCGGAGTATAGAGCCCTTGCTTCTTGATGGTCGGTTTGGCAATGACCCAAGCAATGCAGGATCTGATGTACTTCCCGACATCCTGTCGAAGGTTCAGCCAATAGAAATAATTCTGCAGTACTGCCACTGTTTTCTCAACCCCAAAATGCCCAGCGACTCAACTGTAGTGTGCTTCCCATATCATCTTGGCACGCTTGCTTGAAGGAACACAAAGGTGTCCCAGGTGACATAATAGTGCATCTTGGAGGTGAAAAATTGGAACTTGCATACCCCCCAAGAGTGCCTTGTATGTGGAGTTGAATTCTGGATCGCTCTTGTAGAGAAGCGACCAATCAGAAGTCTCATGCCCACAAGAGTTGAGAATAGTGGTTATGGCCACGATCGGTGGTTGGATGAGGCAATCTGCAACATTATTGGTGCTACCCTTCTTGTACTTGATGTTCAAATGAAATTGTTGCAGATATGTGGACAACTTCTGATGGCGATCGTTATGCAACTCCCTTGTGTCTGTATGAACTGCAGGGGTCGTTGGTCTGTGTGGATGATTGTCTCCTTCCCCAAAATGTAATGCTTCCATTGTCGACAAGCATGCATATTGGAATACATTTCTTTGTCATATGTAGGATACTTTCGAACTATGTCGGACAATGTCTCACTGTGATATGCCACTGGATGCCCCTGTTGAGTAAGAACTGCCCCAATAGCATAGTCAGAGGCATCTGTCTCGATCTGAAATGGTTGTTTCAAGTCTAGTAATGTGAGCACTAGGGCACAACAGAGGCGATGTTTCAATTCTACGAATGCCTTCTGTTGATATTTTGACCAACAGAATTTTTCTTTCACTCCTCCCTTGGTGACTTGACTCAAGGACCAAGTGATATGAGAGAATCCCAACACAAACCTGTGGTAGAAATTAGCAAGACCTAGAAAGTTGCGAAGCTCTGTTAGGCTGGTTGGGGCTGGCCAATCCCAAATGACTTGGATCTTGGCTGGATCCACATGCACCCCCCTTTAATCAATAATGTATCCCATATATTGAACCTGGGTCATGCCAAAAGTGCACTTCTCCAAATTGGCAAACAACTTGTGTTGCCGCAGTGTTCGGAGGACTTCTCGAATGTGGTGGAGGTGCTCTTCCCAAGTCTTGCTGAAGATAAGAATGTCATCCAAGTATACCACTACAAATGAGTTGGTGAATGGATGCAAGATGTCATCCATCAACCTCATGAAGGTTGCAGGAGCATTTGTCAATCCGAAAGGCATGACAAGCCATTCGAAAAGGCCCTCCTTTGCTTTGAAGGCAATCTTCCACACATCAGAGGGTTCGATTGGTACCTGGTGGTACCCAGACTTCAAGTCGATCTTACTAAAATATTTTTCCCCTTTGAGTTGGTCCAAAAGTTCATCAATCTGTGGGATTGGGTACCTATTCCGGACAGTGATCTTGTTCAGTGCCCGATAATCAATACAGAGTCTCCAAGTCCCATCCTTCTTCTGTACCAACACGAACGGGCTCCCACAAGGTGATGAACTTGGCCAGATGTGACCTTTCTGCAGCAGCTCCTGAATCTACCTCTTGATTTCATCATTCTCCATAACAGAGCGCCTATAGATCAGTCCATTGGGTAGAGGTGCACCTGGGGTCAGGTCAATGGGGTGCTTGACCTGACAGTGTAGAGGCACCCCTGTGGGTGAGGTGAAGATGTCCCCATACTCCTCCACAACCTTGTCCATTTGTTGTTGTCATGCAAAGGAGCCATGTCTGGAGGTCGTGGCCACAGTCTTCTTCTTGCCTTAGGGGCGGATCATCAGGAAAACAAATTTCCTGTTTTGGGAAATGAGCTTACTGCATTGTTTTGCAGTAACCAAAGAGATAGTGGGAGGCTGTGCTACCTCTGGTATCTTATACAATTTATTTCCCAAAGTAACAATAACAGCGCGAGGCCGAGACTCATACACAGCATGTCGCTTCCACAAGTATGGTTGCCCTAATAATACATCAGAAACATCAATAGGAGCAATGTCACACAATACCTCATCCATGAAGGGCTTGATGCTATGGAAAAAATTCATTAGCTCATGCACATCTTGATCCCTTTGTTGCCGCAACATGGTCCATTGTATGTACTTGTCCTCATAGCTCCCCATGGGATAGTATTGTTCCTTAATGACATCTCGGAAAGAATTCCAAGTGGGCACGGCTTAGAATAGAGAGGGTTATGTCTCGTCTATTTTCTCACAGTAGGTTTCCCACTAGTCCTTGACATGGGGGGTAGCTTTGAGGAGTGAAAAAATAATCTTCTCCCGGTCAAAAAAATCATGAACCGAGAAATATCCTTCTAGTAGATTCAACCATCTATCCATGGAATCTGCATCTATTTGACCCTCAAATATGGGAATGTCAAAGTTTACTTGTACCTTAAAGGGAGTCGCGCTTCCAGAGTGGCTGCTAGATGCAGAAGCGCCATCGTTGGGCAGTCGTTGAAGGATCTGGGAAAAGTTATCCATCATCGCTTTCCTTTGTTTTTCTAGGGCCTCCTCGAGCAATATTTTGATAGGATCTCCTCCTCCCTCATCTTTCTTTTCATCCCCCATGGGCATCCGTCGGGGTTTGCGAGGCTAATCTTGCAAAGGTTCCACCAAATCGAGCCCTAACTCCTTATATCCCGACCTCGTTGGGGACATGTAAAGAAGGATCGAGAAAAAGTAGACCGCTCTGATACCACTGATCCGGATTTATGCAGGAATGCAACAGAATACAAGAATAATCATAAACATAGAAATTCAGTGGAAATAAGGCTTCATTTCATTAATATCAAATCACATAAATATGCTTACAAACATTATGGAAATAAAATAGCTAGGGTGTTGGTAGCGAATATTTGAGAAGAGATTTGGCGACTACAGACCTCTGAATTGTATTACAATGAGGCTCGAGGGCCTATTTATTATGGAGAAACAGTGGAGAATTCTAAACGTCCAAAAACCTAACCCTAGGAGATGAAGTGCCAAAACTATGGGCCCCGTTTAGGTAAATTGGTGTTTCAACTTCCTAGGGATGTAACTTCGCCATACTATCTCCGTTTTGGGCTTCAAAATGGCTCCGAAAGCTCAGGACTCGAAAAACTGCTAAAAATAGTAAGTTGTGAAAAACACTGAAAGAGACAATGGTGGGGCCCCAAGTGGAATAGGCGGGTGGCCACCAATATCCACTTGGATCAATCCTCCGAGGTCCAAATTGGACTCTTCCTTTCCACATCCACACTGATGCATCTGACAAAGCTGTATGGGCCGCATTAGGACAATTAGAGGACAAAATCCCTTATGCCATTTATTTCATTAGCAAGAAATTTTCCAAGGCTAAACTGAATTATATTGTTACTGAGAAGGAGATGCTAGCCATTGTCCATGCTTTGAAAAAATTCGGGCATTATGTAACTGGAAATCAGACCTTTTTTCACACTGACCATGCAGCCATAAATTATTTAATGTCCAAACTGGATGTTAATGCTAGGATAATTATATGGTTTTTACTTTTGCAACAATTTGATTTGACTATTGTTGATAAACCTTGGAAGCAGAATGTTGTTGCAATTTTTTTGTCCAGGTTAGCTCTCCCTGCAGGTGAAGAAGGAATGGTGGATGAACAGCTACCATATGAGCACCTCTTTCTTATATCATCACTCTCACCATGGTTTTCTTATATGGCAAACTACTTGGTTGCTGGGAGACTCCCTCCTAATCTTTCATTCCGGGAAAGGAGCAGAATCATCAGAAAAAAGTCCCCTTTCACATGGATTGAGGGAAACCTTTTCAAGTTAGGCTCTGATCAAATCCTAAGGAGATGTGTGAGGGAGGAAGAATTTTTTGATATCCTCTATGCATGTCATGACAGCCCATGTGGAGGCCACTTTGCTACAAAGAGAACTGCTTACAAAGCTTTGCAGGCAGGATACTATTAGCCTACCCTTCACCAAGGTTCCAGAACATACACCAACAGTTGTGACCAGTGACCCTCAAGTGTATCTTGAGCCATTTGACAAGTGGGGCATGGACTTTTTTTGGCCTATCAATCCACCATCCGGACAACAGAAGCATATCATAGTCTGTACTAATCACCTGACAAAGTGAGCTGAAACAAAATCAATGAAGGTAAAAACTAAGGAGAAAGTAGCAGACTTTCTGAGGGAGAACATGTTTTACAATTCTGGGTACCCCAGAGAAATAGTCATTGATCAGGGAGCACAATTCACTTCCCACCTCATTGAAAATATTTTGAGGAAGCACAAGATTAAACATAGAACTTCTACTGCCTATCACCCTCAGATGAATGGCCAAGTAGAAGTAACTAACAGAGCTTTAGAGAGAATCCTCACCAAGTTTGTGAGCATCAGCATAAAATATTGTTCAGACAGATTGGTAGAAGCTACTTGGGCCTACAATAATACTTGGAAGACAACAACAGGATTCACCCTTATGAACTAGTCTATGGTAAGAAGGTTCTAATTTTAGTTGAGTTTGAATTCAATAATTTAAGAATGGAAGTTGAATTAAATCTAGATCTATCAAATGCCCAAATAGAGAGGTTGTTGCAACTAAATGAATTGGATGAGTTCCGAATACAAGCACTTCTTCACACAGAGATAGTTCAGCTGCAAAGGAAGGTCTGGCATGACAAGAACATCAAAGAAATGACCTTCCAAGAAGGATATTGGGCGTTGTTGTATGATTCAAGGTTTAAATATTTCAAAGGTAAGTTGATGAAAATATGGTTGGGACCTTACACAGTGGAAAATTGTTTTGATAATGGCTCAGTTCAAATTAGAACCATAAATGAGGAAGGAATCCCCTTGCTTGTCAATGGTCACAGAATTAAAATGTACAAGAAGCCTTTGTCAAGGTCAGGTTCATAAATTCAATAAGAAAAGAGGTGTATGTGATGGGAAACTCCATAGTTTCCCACACCTCCTGGGAAAAGAAGAAAAAAATATCCATGGGTGAAAACCTCTCTGAGGCGCCCAAGGAAAGTTTATGGGTTGAAAACTTCCATGGAGGCAGCCCACTTTCTTTAAAATAAAAATAAAAAAATAAAAAAAAAATACATCTACATCTTTGTGTTTTCTATGTTTGTTGTTTTGCAAGTTATTAATGGTTTCTAGAAACAAAGGGGAGCATTCATCTTCTTTTCCCTCCTTCTATTTTACCATCCATCCCATCGTTCACTCCATTCAATTTCATAACTTCTTCCATCACCTCCATATACCATAATCCTCCATTCCTAAGCACAATGAAACAAAAGAAAGCAAGCCACGAACTACTACAAACATCAGGAAGTTCCTTCAAAAACAAAGTTTTTCATGGACTGCAAAGAAAAACAAGAAAGAAAGTTGCATAACAGACTCGAGGAGAGCGATAATGCCACCCATGGCATCTTGAGCACCCAACGCAACATCTACAACAGAAATAAACAACAAGAAAATACTAGCAGCTCACTCAGGAAGCTTCTCACTAATGAAAATAAGGAATAACGCAACATATAAGAGGCTTGTCTCCAAATTCCAGCTCCTACAAACGCATTGACAACAACAGGTAAACTCAGGTATAGCTTATCACCCCTCGCTATGCATCCTTAATAGCCAAAAATAATTAAATTTACAGACTTAGAGTTTAAGGGGAGGAAACACACAGTCCATCATGAATTAGCAAAGATAAGGAAACAACTATCTAACGAAAGTTGGAGCTAAATGAGTTACATAAGCGCTCCAAAATTAGTTGCTCAATCTAATAAAAACAGATCCCATCTCATCCAAACCAGTGAATTGAGAATTTTTGAGGGAATAGATCAAAGGGATCCCGCAGCACAGTAGTTTCAAGAGTGGGTTGCGTATTTAAACATCGTGCAGCAGCAGCAGCATAAAAACATCACCAGCATTTGAGCTAGCTTCCAAAGTATACCACATATCAGACACGGTATCAAGGGACCAAGGGAAGCTTTTCTCCTAGCCTTAGAGAAGAACGAGAAGAAGGAGAAGAATATCTAGAAGAAGAAGAGGAATAGACAAAGGGCCAAGGAAAAATGGAAGAGATGGAAATAGACGTCATAGAGGTAGTAGAAAGTAAGCAAGAAGCAGACTCACAGCACAGCACCACATCCCCTCAAAACAAAGAGGTAGTTGCCACCTTAGCTCCTCTAAGCACAAAGAGACAAAGGCAGACCTCTATGTATTTTAGAGCTAATAAGAGTCAAAGGATAAGTAGAGAGAGATATAAAATCCTCCCACGAGCCCGACTATCATTGAAGAATCACTGAGGGAGGAGGGAATAATCAAAGAAACAGTTCTGAAGGAGTAGCAGCAGAAGGCACAGGCACAGAATGTAGCACTGAAGGAGCACTTGCAGCAAAAAGGGAAACAAGTAGCCACCATGGCAGACTTATTCATAAAAGACCTTCAGCATAGATTCCCTTATGACTCATATCCTATGTACCTCAAGGAGCAATGGCTCCTATTTCAAATCAAAACTCTTGCCTCCCATGGATCCCTACCTTTCCAAGATTATAGGAAATTCATGGATTTCTACAAGCAAGCTAACATGGTTGATCAGGAAAAGATGGTAGAGTTTTATGTGCATAACCTTGTGCTGATAAATATGGATACTTGGGACCCCAATCCTACAATGGGGGATATGCAATTGATTCCTTTAGTACCTTGGATGATGAATGAGGACACTAGAGAAAAATAGATATGGAGGGTCATGGGAAAAAGAACTAGAGAACCCCTATATATCAGACCAGAATTGTTCATACCAAGAGCATTCATCCTTAACCGTCAAGAGATTGAAAGGGACCCTACACTAGTTGAAATCTACCTTCAGACTCAAACACAGGTAGTCAGCCATGTTAATGATGTTTCTAGGCAGATAAAAGATGAGTGCATTATGTCCAGCCAGAGGAGATCGAACAGCCTCCTGCACAGCCTCAAGAATAGGGAGTACCATACTCCACAAAGACTGAGGGGTGCATTGTAAAGGGCACCATTATACAAGAGAGCCATGCAGGCCAAAAAGATCCAATGGTTGGGACTAAAGCTCAGCCCACCTTTGTTGTTGGGGCTTAATGATGAAAAGGACACAGATGCACAAGATAGAGAATGGGAGAATGCAGAAAAGAATAATGGTTTTTACTCCATTGGGGAAACTCCCACACTTCCTCCTCGGGAAATCAGGGAGTTATCAAAGCCTTGAAGGAAATGCAGGAGGAGGATTAGGTTCTCAAAGGATGAGCAACCATTCAGTAGGGGGGTGATGATGAGCTCCATCATTAGACATATTTGGAGGGGTTAATGGTCACCTTTTTTACTTCTTAGATCTCTTTTTCTTCCATTTTATTATTATGTGGTTTTATGATGCTAGTATAGGTGGTGATTAAGGCTAACATACTCGAAGTACCTAATATGAGGTTGAGTGCAGGAAATCATGAGTTATTAAGCATTTTTATAAGGATTTTGTCATAAAGACTTGGAGGAGTGAACTCAATCTTTATTTACTAGGAGTCAAGTGGACTCAATCACCCCAAAGATTCTCTCCAGTAATTCGAGTTCCAGAGGCAGCCAAGCAACTCAAAGAGGATTGAACTCAATCTTTGTTTACTTGGAGTCAAGTAGACTCAATCACCCCAAATTTTCTCTCCAGCAATTCGAGTTCCAGAGGCAACCAAGCAACTCAAAGAGGAGTGCACTCAATCTTTGTTTACTCGGAGTCAAGTGGACTCAATCACTATTTTCTAGGGAGCTGGTTGTATCTGCCCTATAGAATAAATAGAGCAAATCTAGAGCTAAGAGGGGATTTCGGTCGATTCTAGTTGGAACTTTGTTGCAAGCTATTGAGCTTTTTAGTATTTTACTCAGTGATCAAACTTTTAGAAATGTATGAGGTTATTCTTTTATGAAATGAGCAGACTGATTTCATTTTACTGATTTAAGTTTCAAAAAGCCAGGCTCGTGGGTTAGGTCCCAATACATGTGCCTCAGCCTCTCTATTGCATTTGTTTTCTTCTTTGTGTCATTCAATTAGTTCTACTTCTGATAGTTTCATTGTTGTTTAGTTTTGCTTTCAATGTGCTACTGCAGTTTTTCATTTGCTTATGAAAGTAATAGAATAGAGGAAAACCAAAAATTTGTGGATCAAGAACCCCTTCTCATCTCTGTCAATAGGGCTCGAGGAGAGCGAACCTTCCCACAGACCCAAAAACTGATTTATTTTCACTATTTCTAAGATTAAAAGTAGAGTCACATTACCATTTTCAGCCTTCCTTTTTGCATTGCATTTTCACCCATTTGCTTGTTTTTCATGCATAGACCAGCAGAGTTGTTTGCGGGAATTAGTGATAAAGCCCCAAAGAATCTCTGTGTTGCTTCCCTGTTTCATTTTCCATCTATGTATTACGCTTCCAAACACCTCTGTTACGTTCCATTTCCCTCCTCCTTTTCTCTTCCTATCAGTTGTCGCACCTTTTTTATTCATATAAACCATTAAAGTTTTGCATGTGCTCTTCTACCTTGGACTTTCCATATTATCACATCGCGGCCATCACAAAACCCCTTCCCTTTCCTTTGTCGTTATTCAAAATCTCAGCGATTTTCCCTTTTCACCTCACCTTTACCTTTTTAACCCAAAACACTTGAAAACCCATCAAAACTAGACCTCTGCCTTTCCTCTTCGAAATCCTCGCTACCGTACTTTTCTCATTGCAGATCGCAGTTTTCATTTGGTTTCTTTTAAGACTTACCGCTCATTTTTCCGATTGTGATATTGTGATATCGCAAATCGCAACATTTTCTCTTTTCGCAATTGCACTTCGCACGTCCCAGCTTTTCTCTTTTTCCTTATGACTTATCGCAATTCCTGCATCACAATCGCACTTTGCACCTTTCCCCTTTTTCCTTAAAACTTACTGCTTCCAAACACTGATTGCGATATTGCGATCGCGCTCCGCCGCCGGTCTTGCCGCCACGTCACCCAGTGCATTTCGCACTTCGCAAATTTTGCTCCATCGCATCTCTGCCATCACACTTTTAAAATTATTCCGCTTTGAAGAATTTTTGCGCTATAATAAATATTTAATAAGGTTTAAGCCCCTGCTTTCTACTTCTAAGCCATGTTTCATATGTTAAGCCCTCCATTAGCCTATTTAGCCCTTTTTTTTCCTCCAAGCTGCAAATCAACACTTTTTCAATTAGAATTAAGTCATGGATGGCTTAGCTGCATGGATAGAAGCATGGTAGATAGACAATAGGATAAGTAGAGTGCATTTAGCCGTTTGGCCAAGTTAAGTGGGGTTTAGGATTAGTTTCCTTTATGCCATTTATTTTCATCAATTTAGTTTAGTTTCCTTCCTGTCATTTATTTCCAGCAATTTAATTTAGTTTATTTTTTTCATTTCCTTTATGCACATTAAATTAGTTTCATTTCCATCATTTCCTTTCTGCAAATTAAGTTAGTTTCCTTTCTGTCATTTCCTTCCAGCGATTTACTTTTCAGTTTTTATCATATTTTAGGAAATAGCACCCTTTCATAAAGCAGAAGAGGATGACATGAACAGAATGCATCTGTTGTGTATATAGCATTGTCACCTCCAAGTTTTTATGAACCCCGGGTTGATAAAGTAAAGTAGGGCAGCCCCTAGGAGTTGCAGCAATCTTGGTGCAATACCAGGGCTCACCAATTTTGTCCCTTCCTGGATTCACAATACGTTTACCAATATGGTTGTTTTCAACCTCATTAGTACCAAATACCCAAGCCACTTCACCTCAACTGGATACTTCACCTCAACACACTACCTCAGCAACACCAACCTCTTGTTGACCCTTTATATTCTCCACCCATCATGTATTTTACCCTTTATTATTCTTTGTCTAGTGAAAGTATTCATGTTAGTAACCATGAGGCTAAGAAGAAGAAGAAGAAGCAAGATAAAAAAGAGGCCAACCAACCACTTCTTTGAGACTTGATAATGTTGTGGAACCCTGCAACCTGTGTCACAATCTCAAATACCCTTGCAAGTTTTGTAAGGTGACCACCTTCTTAATGATTGTCCTGGTATACATAGAGTGTTATAAGTATGGCATAAATATTCTCATCAACTTATTGTTATTCCTTCAACTAGTGATTATAAAGGTCCTAGGAAAAAGGGTAAAGTTAGGTTTATGTGTAGGTTATGTGAAGGGAGTCATCAAACTCGCCTTTAAACTCATATGGATGAAGCCACTAATTTTTTGGAAAACCTTACAATTTCTTAGCAACGACTTCCAACTGGTTACTGCAATATTTCTCCCAACCTACCATCTATTGATGAAGTGATTGATCCTATTCCAAGTTCGGTCAATCCCACTCTTCCATTGGAAAGTGAAACCCATACTACTCAAGTTGATGAAGTAGTCGACTCGATTCTATATTCATGTAATCCCACTCTCCCATTAGAGAGTGAAGTTAACATCATTCATGTTCTACTTGTTACTTCAAATTCGACCACACAAAGGGACATTTCACCTATTTCCATGGAAACCCCTCCAAGTAATGAGGTCATTTCCTTTGATTGGAATAGACTGACAGAGCCTCATCTCCCTTCTCATATCCCTTTCCAAATCATTTTGAAGGCTTGTGATAAGAATGTGTGTCGCACTATTATAGACGAAGGTGCTTCTATCAGTATTTTATCCTCAACCGCTTGGCAAGCTTTGGGTTCCCCTCGGCTTGTGTTTGTTACTGAGAAACTATTGGATTTTAATGAAAGAGCTAGTGAACCTTTAGGGATCCTTCCTCAGTTTCCCGTTACCTCGAAAGTAAAATTGTTTGTATTGATGTCATGGTACTCCAAGCCCCCTTGGATTTCAATTTTCTCCTTGGGGGAGACTATATCTATGCAATGAAAGTTGTTATGTCCACACTCTTTCGTGTGATGTATTTCCCTCATAATGGAAACATTATTATTGTTAACCAGCATTTTTTTAGTGCCCTTGATGTGACTACCAACCATCCAACCTCCCTGAATGTTCCTTATATTCAAGTGGTATCCACCCCATGATAGGTTAATTATGTGTAAACTTGTCCCATCCCTTCACTTACAGATAAAATTAGCCTCTCGTTGTATACTCATTTTATTTTGACTTAGATCTAGTAAGTGACATGATAAAACCTTTAATGGGGACATTGGAGCTTGATCTTCCTACCCCTATTCAGTCCCTTGACATGTATTCCTTCCAAGTAATTGTTCTTCCATTTGATGAAGACCTCTTGGAAGCCATGATCAAGGTGTGTACATTGGCATGTATTCCTTCCAGAACATTGTCCTCTTGGAATCCATGATAAGGTTCCATGAGAAAAATTAATTTTTGTGTCAATCTCGTTAAAAAAATGAAACATACATTTGAGCATAGCTCTTTTCTTGTTTCAAGCTTGTTAAAAAATGAAACAAGGTATCATGAGCATATTTTTTCTTGTGTAAATCTCGTTAAAAAAAGAAACAAGGTCACCTATGGGCATATTTCTTTTCCTGTGTCAATCTCGTTAAAAAAAAAAAAAAAAAAAACTCATCCCCCTCTAATTGAGTCAAGTCTTTCACCCAATTTCGTTAATGAACCTTAATTTCATTTTCCTATTAACAACCAGTAGTCTATGTGGATGGAACAAATGAATCTTGGGGGGCATGTGCCTCTGTTCATCATGCTATATTTAAGAAACTAGCCTTTGTCATTATGTTGGGGGTATGAAACCTATCTCAACCATAATTTTTTCTTTGTTTCAAGCTTGTGTAAAAATGAAACCTATCTCAAGCACATTTTTTTCTTTGTTTCAAGCTTTTGTAAAAATGAATCCTTTCTCAAACACATTTTTTTCTATGTTTCAAGCCTATGTAAAAATGAAACTTATCTCAAGCACAGTTTTTTCTTTGTTTTAAGCTTGTGTAAAAATGAAACTTATCTCGAGCTTAGTCTTTGTTCCTTCTCATGCTCGTAAATACATGAGAATAAGTTATTGAGTGTACTTTTATCACTTTTTCAAGCTCATTAAAACTGAACAAAAAAACGAACCCCTTGGAGTTCTCTTAAGCTACTTTTAGACTCTCAAAATTTGAAAATATTTTCAAGTAAACTTCTCTCTTTCGAACTCGTTAAAGTATATGAAAAAATGTCTACCTAGTATAAGTTTACCCCTTTTACGGACTACCTAGACTATTTACGAAAAATGTATACCTTTATCAATCATGGTAAAAAGAGTTACCCCTTATCTTTTTTTACACTTTTTCAAGCTCAGGGGACTAAAATTACGAAAAAAGAACATTATGGAATTTTTTTTTATCTCTTTTTCAAACTCTCTAAATGTGTAAAAGAAGTCGAGTTACCCCTTCACTAGACTTGTAAAGCGTAAATAGTGTAGGGCTCGTCAATCATGATGATACCTAACCACTCCTTCCTAGGGTTCGTTAAAAATAATTTGAAAGACTTATCCAAAGGATAAGCTTATAATACAAGAATATGTTATACTCCTCAATCTTGTGTAAAAATAAATAGGTATTATCTAGAAATGCTGGGGAGGGGAGGGGTTGGGAAAACAATGTATAAAATCAGTACTTGGTAGTAAGTCGCTCTTGAACATGACACTCTTTCATTTTCTTGCATGATTGGGTTGGAAAATCCACTTACCTATATGTTGATAACACCTCCTTGAAATTATTCATATTGGTTTTTTATCCCATATTGATTCAGTGTTGCCAACTTCATATAGTGTCACCAGTATGTTCAAGAAAAATTTAACCTCATTTAAAGTTACTTTACAATATTCAAAGCCTTCAATCGCATTGTTCATCCCTGGGTCAGTCTTGAATCACTCCAAATTTGTTTCTCAAAACTTGACATGTGTTTCGTGTCGTAGGCCCTCCTGTGACGGGTTGCTTCCTATCAACTTAAGTGCATTATCTAGGAAGTTGATATAGAAACCTCTTTTAGTGCCTTCAAGCTTGCATACCCTAATGGAAGCTTTCTCGCTTTTGACGATAGGTTCTCATCATTGGTCTTCGATAAAATGACTCTATGGGTGTTTGATTTCAAGACATGTATTCACACCTTATATATTGTACTAGAGTATATTTAGGGCCATTGACTTTATTAGTGGTTCCTCTCGCATTTGTTAACGGTCCTCATCGTTGACTGGTAATCATATGGTGTCTTCTATGTTCAACTTTCACACATTCATTCACATGGTTATACTCATATTATAGAGTGGTATTGATGAATATCTTGGATCTAGTTTCATCCATCAAGAATCCAAGGCGTTTTCATGAATGATATATTGATCCACACTGAGATAATGACTATATTCATATTGACTCTATCCAAGTATGGATCCACAATGTATGTCTAGTGGCCATGACTTTATTTTTTTAGATGTATTTTTGCACATTTCCATACTTAGGTATAAATTTGTTGATATGTTATACCGAGTATGTGAATGCCTACCTCAGAGATGATTTCATGTTTATATTTTATTGTAACCCTTGATTGTTTATTTTTAGGTCTCCAACTCATTGATCTATGATCTATACTTTCGAATGATAAAGAACTTCGGTCCTCGTTCATAGTTTCTGACTTTGCGCTTTAGGGGGGAATCTATTACACATAATTTTTTTTCAACTAGGAAAATGACCACAAATATGGATCTCTCATTATCTGATCAACCCTTATTAGTAATCCCCTAAAAAAATGGAACAAAAACCATTTTGAGAATTACAAGAATCCTAGATTACATTATGAAAAAAATATATTTTTAGTCAATGACGCACTTTTCATGTTCATAAGGTGTGACACTGCATGTTTTTTCATTATAAATTTCGAACGTTGTTGCACTATTCTCCACTAAAAAGTGAAACACTCTTTCTACATGGGTAAAAATAAAAATTAAATTCTAGAATAATTGTTGAGATATTAATCTCAACAACATGGACTAGAGCCCCTACCTATCTAGACCTCATCCCAATATTGATATATCCAATCCCACTCATTATGTAACCTATTCCCCATTTTTGTGGACCTCATCCCTTGGAAAGTGGATCTCCAACCTCTTCTCCTCTCATATAAATAAAGTGCATATCAAAGGAGAGGAGTTGGATTTTGAAGTACCCTTATGTTGTCCAAGTGAGGTTGAAGGCTTGTCTGCAAAGGAAGGATTGGAGGTATTTGAATGGAGGTTTATGACATCAAGGCATGGGTTGTAATATCTCCCTATTATTTTTTAATACAATATATATATTGTGTTTCTCACATGATTTTCATGTTGTTTTCACTCATTCTATCATATCTCCTTGATATTCTGATTAGTATTTGTTTGAACTTACTCATCCATAGTATGCTTTCATCCTTTTGTTTGTCTATGTCGTTGCAGATTCCAATTTTCAGAGATCAAAATGGAGTAGGAAATCAAGCATGAATAGTATTGAAGTAAAGACCTATTTCATTAAACAAGTAATTCTCGTTAAAACTTTACTAGAGAAAGATAGTATGCATTATATTGTTTGTTCTAGATTTGATCATTAAGTCTAGGGAGGTCGCTCTTGTCTGCAAGAGGGATTTGTCTACCAAACATAAGGTAATTGTTCCATTTATGGTTTTCACTATTTTCCTGGCCTGCCATGCCTATAAGGATTTTCTACAAACTCAAAAATTGCTTGAGGGAGGTTTTTAGCTTAAGAGCTTGTCCTAAGTGCCTCAAAGGATGTTTTCTTTTTTTCTTTTTATTTTTTATTTTAATGGATAGATGGATTGGGATAATTTCTACTCTCAACCACATTCAAGTCTTATATTTTGAATATGTTTATGAATTCGTCCATTAATATAGGTTTGTTGTAGAAATCCAATCTAAAAGCATTCACTAAGAGAGGAACCTATTCTTCATCAATAATCCTAATCTTTATAGAGCCATTATCATAGCACTTTTCCATTTCTTATGACCATAAGCATATTGTCATAATTTTACCTTTAAAATATTTAAATTTTGAATCAAAAATTAAGGCCCAATCAATTTCTTTGAATTCCTTAGTCTAGATGAATTTGTCATGCCATATGTTTATTTGTATTTGGACTGTTTCAATATGAAAGAGATCTTGCATCCCTTTTTCCTCTAATGCAATTAGTTGATATTTCATTTCTTCTTAAACATCAATTAAATCCATCTCCACTTGTGAGGCTATCCTCAATGTAGCAAAATCAAACTTAATGAGCATCATGGCTTTCTTATTGTATACTAGTTAATAGTGGGTGAACCCTATAGTGGTTTTCCATGTGGTGTTGTAGGCACATGTTGCCTCAATGAGTATGTAACATGCTCCTCCCACATTTACCTAATTTTGCAAGCCCTCTGGGTAAATTAGAAGCAATTTGCCACTATGACATGACCCAACCTCCCAATTCTAGTTAAGGAAGTGGGGCCTACAAACTGACATCCTACATGGACTATAGATCACCCAAGAGATGAAGAAACATGCCAATTGGTCAATCCCTGAGATAGAACTTTTTTTCACTGAACTAGACCCACAAACACACCCTTAACATTGCTTCCATGTGGTTATGAGTCTACAACCAAACTCACAGGCTTGCCTCCATGTATTATGGCCTAAACTCTTCAGTTCAGTGCCTGCGGTCTCAAGATCTGATCCACTTTTCTAGGATAGCTTTTAGAACACTGCTTATAACTTGCTATAACTCTCCCTAATCATATTAAGATCACAATGTTAAGTCCCTATATTAATAGTGTAGTCCCTTATTATGTTAGTAGAATTTTAATTTTATTGTTATTGTCAGACTTCGTAACCTCTATTTTGTTATTTAGTCAGGTTCTTTAAATTATTATTGGGCTGTTAGGTTTCAAGTAGGATTACATCAGGGTGCCCAACAGACTACATTGTGGCCCCATGGACTCCTACATATAGAAAGGAGGTTTTGTAATTTGAATCATCCAAGAATTGTTCATTCATGTAATGTATTGGAGGTTGCCCCCTCGAAGTGGCTTATTTCTAAGGCGTTGATATCTCTTTTCTTCTCTTTTTGGAGCTGGTTACACAACATTTGGTATCAGAGCCTTGGGATTCTAGGGTTTCGCTGCTCCAAACAGGTCATCGTGGTATTTTCACTATACCTTTTTTTCTACGAAGTTTCAGAAGCTGAAATTTTTAGGGTGCGAAGCTGAAATCCTGAGAAATATTGTCTAAAAATTTCAGATCTGGGTTCGCAATATTTTCGGAGATATCATCTGTGGAAGTTAGGCCTTTTTCCAATCTCCTAAACAGGTCATCGTGGCATTTTTGCTATAAAAAGTTTTCTACGAAGGGTCAGAATCTGAAATTCGTATGGTGCGAAGCTGAAATCCTGAGGAAATTCTTCAAAAAATTTCAGAGCTTGGTTCGCAATATTTTTGGAGATATGATCTGTGGAAGGTAGTGCTTTGTCAGGCTCCTGAATTTCATCTCAAAGAGGTGATCGTGGGAAAAGTTCAATAACTCTCTCTCTGGAGATTGGATTGGAGTGCCGTCGAAAGTGGTCACAAGTACACGGCCTGTAGTTTCTTGGATATCAATTTCAGAGACAAAGAACATAACAGTGACACGTGGAAAGTCGTACAAGTTCGCTCTACTGAACCAGTCCAAAATTAGGTCATTGTGGGAGATTGGACACGAATTTGTCTTGGAGAATCCAAATCAGGTCAAACCTGTGGCATTAAAAAGAGAATTCAGAGAGCTATTTCATTGTTGAATTTCAGATATTTAAGAGTCACAATCATAGAGATAATCCAATTCCAATATCGAGCTCCTCAAAAGCAAGAAAAAGGTGTGTATTGTTTTTCCCAAATTGCATAAATCTTGTTTGAAAAATCAGTTTGAAGTGATTCCAAGGGCCTATTGAGCATATATTTCAGTATTGAGTTCTGAAATTCCTCTTAAAAAGAATTCAACACCCATTAATCCTTCAGAAATATATACTATGATGCATGAAGTGGAAGAATTGCAGTATGAGATATCAAAATTACGGTACCAAGTGCAACAAATTTCAATCTTACGAAGAGCAACCGAAGCTGACATAGATGGTTTAAAAGAAGAAATGGAGGATAAGTTGGATGGTTTGAAGGATAAAATAATAGCTAATATGGATGATAAATTAGTGGAAGATGACATCGAGCATCAACAACAAGTTCTCCAACTCTCAAAGGATAACCTAACTTTGGTGCAGAATCTAATGAAACAACAAGAATATCAACATCACATCGAAAGAAGTTCTGAAGCAGTCACGAAAACAATAACTCGATAAGTACAATCAATTTCAGAGTATCTCATCAAGTGGAAGAACTTTCTTGTAGAATATTCCACATGGGAGGATGAGAATTTTATACAGAAGCATCAAGAAATAATCAAGTGTTGAGGACAACACTTGTTTGAAGGAGAGGGGCATGTTAAGTCCCTATATTAATAGTGTAGTCCCTTATTATGTTAGTGTAGCCCTCCTTATTGTTATTATTGTACCCTTGTAACCCCCATTTTGTTATTATTGTGCCCTTAAATTATTATTGTTAGGTCGGCTAGGATTACATTGTGGCCCACTAGGAATACATTATGGCCCCATGGACTCCTATATATAGAAAGGAGGTTTTGTGAATTGTATCATCCAAGAATTGTTCATTCATGTAATGTATTGGAGGTTGCCCCCTCGAAGTGGCTTATTTCTAAGGCGTTGATATCTCTTTTCTTCTCTTTTTGGAGTTGGTTACACAACACACAAACCTAAAAATTTAAACTTGAGTCAGAAACTTGACGTAAACTGCCTAGAACACACTAGACATTTCTTCAAACATATGGTAAACATTTAAGCTACATGTCATGAATGCATATTTGACTATAAATCTATGTACTTCAGGTAAAAATCACAGAGAAGGTATAATTCCCTCTCAAGTAGCTGCAACAAAACTTGTTAGCCCATGAATTCATCAATCATTCATTAACTTATCAACACATAACAAGGGTTATGGCTAGAAAATACTTGTTGTCACTACAACAAACCCTCCAAAATCTTATGTACACTTGAATTTCGGAGCCCACTGTGGATCTTGTGATCGGTCATTCCATAGTCACCTCTTGGTCAGTTGATCCTTTATGAGCTCCCTCTTGCATTGGAAGTGCTGAAGTCACTTGCACACACATGCTCAGTCCACAATAAGTTCATGAGTGCATTCTTCTATGCAATCTTAGACAAACATAGTACTTTCCGTAGGGACTGTGTCTGTGTAATTTCCAATAAATGTCGATAGTCGTTGTGCACTAATAACGACAGTTTCTCACATTCTACCTACGTTGTACTTCCATTTCGGTGTGTTTTGGAATTTGTCGCTTTAGAGCATTGTTGTTTTCATGAAAGTTGTTCTCATGTTTTAGGGTGCCACTTTAGCTTTTCTTTACTCTAATTAGTGGTAGTTTCATGTTATCCTTGCTCTAGCATGTGTTACTTTCACTCTCGTCCACATATCGCAAGAGTCATTCACACTTTAGCAAAATGATAACTTTTGGAATGTTGGTTATCGCAACATGTATATAAGACTGTTCTGGTGGTTCCAATAGCTCATATTTGTGTAAATGAGTTGTTCTAACCTTTTAATTACCCATCTCACTCATTTCCAAAATTGTTAGCACTGTTGCACAAGCATCGTCATGGTCGTCACAAAGTGTATATTTAGTGTCGCACTTGTCATAACTAGTCGTAAATTTGTCGCACTAAGGAAAATTCTTTGCTCATATTTCATGGATGATCTATGTTGCTGATTTGTCAAATTTTTCTAAGTGTGTGACCACAGTCAAAGTTTTATCACCATTCATAGTAAGCTCATTGATCCCACATAGCCATTTTTGGAAAAAAAAATCCCGACCAAGCAATCTAGATTCATCCAACCTCAATGAGATTCACATTATGTAGTTCTAGTCCTCTAGTTGTGACCTTGCCTCTGGGAACTACAGAATGTGTAGTTCCTGCCTCTCGGGACTGTTGCACTGCGCAGTTTTTTTTATCAAGCTCCGACCTTGACCTCTAAAATTGGGCAATTATTTCTCCTAACCAGGCCTTAACTGCAAATTGTGAAATCACAAGCCAAAATATCAGCCCCTGAGCTTCTAAAATACATATTTTCACAATATCCCAGCCTCTCTTGTCTCTCTAAACTACGCAATATGTTCACTTAGTGTCCATCCCCTCAACCTGCCTCACTAGCTCCCAAAACTATGCATTTTTCTCCCTCGGTCTAGCTTAAACCGCGCACTGCACAGTCTCAAGTCTCAAGCTTCACCCCTGATTTCTTGAAATGTGCAATTGCACAGTTACTGAGCCTCTTTTCGAGCCTGTTACCCAATTTTGGCTCATTCAATGGATCAATGTGCACCATCTTAGACTAGTGGTTTATTAGAATGATGTCATCTTGTCATGAGTGAATTACATATACAGGTACTCTATCATGATATGGCGAGATGATGAAGAAGGATATGGAGAAGGAGGGCATGCTAGAAGACACATATGGGGGTGAAGAGATAAGATGATCATATGGCGATAAAATGAAGGAACATTGAACTTTAACAGAAGATCAAGATCAAGATCACATGGAAGACTCCTCATATTCAAGTCATGAGCAGGAGGAGGAAGAAGAAGAAGTACCATCTATTCAAGAAGACAAAAAGAAGGAAGTATCAAGAAGGACAACTTGGAATTTTCACATCATCATGCAGTCCATGTCATCAGTGTCATGTCATCTCCTATCACAAGTCATCATATGCCACATCTTTATTCTGGTTTTCAAGCTCCCGCGGTTATCAATTATTGAAGAGGTCTCCAGATTTTCCACAGTGTTATAGAACATTTGTCACATCTTTATTGTGTATCAAATAAATTTTATTCGAATGTATTGCAGAGTGGAAGTCCAAAGCACACACATGGAATATGAAGATTCATGTAAGTTAAAAATTCATAGGAATTCAAAAAGTCATGAGAGTAATAAAAGAGACACAAGGAGGGTGAAGCATCACCCCTTGGCTATATATACACCCACATCGTGTAAGAAAATTAATTTTCACCTTGGCTCCACCAGAAAATCTTTAGAGATATAATCTAGTTCTTTTGTTGAGAAAGGAGTGGCTCTAACACTCCCCTATTGGAGCTAGTGATGTTCATTGTACATATGTGTCTTGGAAATTTTACTTAATAACATAAGCCTTTCAAGGCCAACACATTCTCCATGCATGCATTATGAATGTTTGTAAGACTATTCTTTGGATGTTTGTATGTCATCTTTGCTTCCACATGTGTTATAGTAGTTGAACTATTTCATTTATTTTAGTACTTATCTAATTGTGAATGTGTTGTAATGGTTTTTATTTTTGTCCCATCTTTGTGGACTATCCTGCAGGATATTACACAGATATTTATAAATTGTTGGTTGTAATGACCATAGCATCCCTTGTGGACTATTCCTTTGGTTCATGTGTGTCTCTTCATGGGTGGTACTATTACCTCTCTCTTAGAGGCTCATTTTTATCTCTCCCCCCTGCAATAGAAGAACCTTGACACACTTTCAATTGGTCATTCACCAGGCACACCCCCCTTGCTTTTCAAAAGTACATTTGCATCCCACTCTCTTGCTAACAGTCAAAGCGAAGGCATATCTTTAATATTATGGCAACTGGGCCTTTATTCTGGAAGGGGATCCTACTCCAAATTGTCATCAATTTCATGCCATGTCCTATCATAAGTCATCATATGCCACATCATTATTTTGGATCATGTAAATTGTATTTGAATGTATTGTAAAGTGGAAGTCCAAAGGACACACATGGAACATGAAGATTCATGTAAGTTGAAAATTCATAGGAAATCAAACAATCATGGGGGTAATTAAAGAGCCAAAAGGAGGGTGGAGCATCACCCCTTGGTTATATATACGACCTCATTATGTGGGCAAAGGACTTTTCACCTTCGCTCTACCATTAGAGCATTAGAGAGATAAGCTAGTTCCTTTGTGGAGTAAGGAATGGCTCCAACACTCCACTATTGGAGCTAGTGATGTTAATTGTACATATGTGTCTTGGAACTTTTACTTAAAAACATAATGCTTTCAAGGCCATCACGTTCCTCATGCATGGATTATGTATGTTTGTAAGAATATTTTGCGTATGTTTGTACTTCATGTTTGCTTCCACATGCGCTAAGTTAGTTGAACTATTTCGGTTATTTTAGTACTTATCTAATTGAGAATGTGTTGTAATGGTTGTTATTATCGTCCCATCCTTGTGGACTATTTCACAGGATATTAGGTATATATTTCTCAAATTTTTGTTGTAATTATTGTCGCATCCCTTGTGGAATTTTCCGTTGGATGTTAGATTGATTCTTCGGTTCATGTGTTTCTCTTCTTGGTTGGTAATATTACCTCTCTCTTAGGGTCTCACTTGTTTCTCTCCCCCGGAGTAGAAGAACCTTGACACACTTGCAATTATACATTCACCAAGAACACCCACCTTTCTTTTCGAACGTACATTTTCATCCCACTCTCTTGTTAACAGTCAGAGCCAAGGAAAATATTTAAGAATATGGCCACCAGGCCTTTATTCTAGATGGGGTTCCTACTCCAAACAGTGTGAGGTCTAATTGGGGCTTCACATCGGGGATACCCCTTGGTTGATGGATTTCCATCACTGTCAACAATGGAGCTAGAAGGAGGGTCAGATGATAGGTTGTGCCCATTGATTCTACTTCCAATCTCTTACTCAAAAATGGTTCTTCCCCAAATCATAATCTCAGGATGTTTTTCTAAATATCTTAATCTTACCATCCATGTGAGATTTATTCATAACCTATCCCAATTTGTGAACATATGTTTCAATTTTTCCATTTTTTATTTTTTAACAAAATACTTTGCAATGATTTAATGGCTAGGTTACTCACCCACGCATTTGAAGGTCACGTTAATAGATGGTGTCATGCATTACATGTTTCTTCTATCCATTCATTCGACTAGCTTGCAAAGGAAATTCATAAAGCATTTGATAGGTATAATAACTGGAATTTTTGTAGAAGAATCAATCTCTTAAGAATGAATCCTAATGAATCAATTGAGGATGTTTCTAATCAATTCCTTCACCTTTGCTATGAAATTTTGGAAGAAGATCTGAATTAGGATTTCTTAAAACAAGAGTTTGAGTGCTTGGTTCATATCGCCTTACGTGGTGAACCTGGACCCCCTGATTTTCCAACTCCCCCAACTCTTGTGAATCATGAGACACATCTAATTTCATAGGAGGAACCTACTATTTTGTGTGTTCCTTTTCCTCCTAATTTTATATTTATGATGAGGGTGCCTTCGTGTGATGGTAATACAGTTGAAAAATATGTAAATCAATTTCCTAATCCATCTTCTCATTCTTCTTCCACTTGTCATGACTCGGATTCAATGGAGGAACTACCATATTGGCTCATGGACAAGACTAAGTCCTCCATTCCGCAAGATGATTTTACTATTCAAAACTCTACTTCCGAATCTAATATGGATTTTTTTACCCTATATCACCTACAGGCCATGACTCTTTGTACCACGACATGCCCGAGCTATCTATTCCACTAGTTATTTTATCACGCTCTCTCGATTCTCGTGTTGTTGGTTCAAATTATGATCAAATACAAGGCAACCATATTACATAGGTAGAGGAGAAGGAAGGTGAATAGGCTTTCAACCTTTCTTTTGTTTTCCAAAATCCTCCATGTCAAGATGATGTGCTTCCATTATTGGATGATTTTCAATCTGGTAATCTCGATAATGAATCAAATGTAATTAATTATTTTTATCAATCCATAGCCTTAGGAAATAATAATTCTGATGAAAATGATTTTTTTGATGTATGCGCTCATTAATGCCCAAGTGCACCATCTAATCTTTCAGTTTCTCATGAATATTTTAACTTAGATCTAGAATCTAATTTGGTCAAAGAAGAAGTTATGATCGAAACTTCCTCTTCATCTCACTATCCCCTGTGTTCTATAGTTTATGATGCATCTACTTGTGACGGGGATACTCCAAGCTCTTTAGGTTCTTCATCCAATGAGTTATCTTCTCGATTGACACAAGGCGGTGACATTTTCCATGATAAAATTGAAAACAGTCAAATCATAGAGTACTCTTCCCATCCCTCATCATATCTTCTCTTGCATGAAGAAACTCTAAAAATCAGCTTGCTCGTTAAATTCCCATGTTTCATTTATCTTTTAATTTGTGATCAAATGAATCTTTCAACTTGAGTAATCTGGTTTTTGGATTTGGGAAATCTAGTAAAATAAGTGACGAAAATAGCTACTATTCAATGAGAAGTGTCCTTATTGAAGCCAGTGGTAAAATCTATCCTCAAACCATGCATGATCTGTTTCAAGCTCTAAAATCTGATTTTATAATCTTGGAAAGTTTCAAGACATGTCAAGGAGTCCAGGCACTTCAACTTTCATTGATGGTTATGTCAGGATCTCGCGACTTTGGTAAGCCCCCCCCAAACTAAGTGAGATTTGGTTTCTCTCGCACAATCCTTCGCTTTTCATGGTTTCACTTGATGTAAATATATTTCTCGAAGATTTTTAGTATTTTAGATGCAATCTTTCAAACTTATGATATTTTTCTTTTGGCTGAATTCAAGAATATTTTTCGGTTCATTCATCTTCATGCAAATCTCTAGCATCAGACTTGGGTTTAGAATGTGTATATCTCATAGAGTCATGGAATTGCAAAGTTGATCATTCCAAAGACCGTATCTGACTGAAGGAATCACACCTATCACATTTGTTTCATGATAAGCGACTCTTGGCTTTCCCTATGGAAATCATATCGGAAATATTGTTCTTCATCGCACCTGAAATCCTCTTGAGTGTGAATGAATGATTGCGTTATTATACGAATAAAGTCATTTTTCATTCACCTTTTCCTAACTGGTCTCATGAATTTTTTGTGTCGACACCCCTTTAAAATTATTTTTATGATTATGATGCTTGTATAGTTTGTCACCGGTTACAATGTAATATTCCCAAATTTTCACTAGATAATTGGAATATTAGAGTTCTTACTTTTTCTAATTAAATAAGTGAATAAGACGGTGGAGGGGCCCATAAACCCCATAGATGAATAAAATCCACATTTTATGTGTGTATGTGGATAATTTAGAAGTAGATCTGCATTATGGAGTAGTGGAGTAGCTTATTAATGAAGGAGTGGAGATCATGAATTATTAAATGATAAGATCGTGGAGATCATGGAGGAAGTCAAATGAAATCATGGTGCATTAAAAGTAAGATTATAGAGCACTAATGATGATATAGTGGAGGAATTTGTGCATCTAATGCACACATGATGGAGAGAGTGCGAATTAAATGCAGAGTTGGTGGAGAATATGGGGAGATAGCGCAATCTTCATGGAGGATAGTAGTCACATGTGCAGCGCAGTTATGAGGTGGGTTAGCGTTATGGAAGGCTCACAAACCATATAAGGAAGATGAAGGCAGAAATAGAAGGCAGGCTTTAGGTTATTATTTTTGATATGTTTAGATCTAGATTTTTCATTTGACATTTCTATGCACACTTCAACTATTTAGCTAAGTCTGCAGTGTTGTTTAACACACGGGTGTTTCCGAGTGGAAATCTTAGCCTTACCCACAGGGTACATCAAGTTCCTACTTTGGGAAAGTTTATTTTAGCTGCCATACATCATCAGGCATTGGATCCACATTCATCCCCTCTCTACAGCACATTCATTCTTAGGAATTATGCATTCCTGCTTGAGGGTTTGAGAGGAGGAGCTAGTTCTTGGAATTTCAGCTAGGAAAAATGTGGAGGCTTCATCCTTTCACCTTGTGCTTCAAGATCAATATTCCAGGAGATGAATATTCATATGCGACATTTAGGACAACATTACACTCCTCCATGCAGCAACAATTCCTCAAGGGATTGCGTCGTCCAGTCCTGTAGATCTATTGGAGGAGGAAATTTTCCAGTATTTCAGCTGGAAATTTTGTGAGGGACCATTCCTTCACTTTGGGCATACTATTTCCATAATTTTTGAGCTTCATTGCAACATCTAACATCAGGCTATAGAGCCTCCATCCTAGACAGTGCATTTTTCTTCAGTTGTTGTGTATTCATAAGCTGCGATCAGTGGAGGAGGTAGGAGGAGCTAGATCTTGAGCTTCTAGCCTGAGAATCTAGAGAAGGGATCAGCACTTCGAGAATAGAAAAATTCCAAATGTTGACAAATCAGTTGGAAGCATAGCCTATTACTACCTGACAGGCGGCGCTAACAAACCAAATGGTAGCACTCTATTTTGCTATGTTTTTTCCTGTTTTATTCAACGATTTAGGCGCAGTTTCAAAACATCTTGAAATGAATTTTTGAAAACAAAAATAGGTTTTTGTTGGGAACGGGATCATTTAAAAAAACCTCTCTCATTTTTTATACATCTGTAGTTGTTTGGAAGTTTGGAAGTCATATTTGGACCCTATTTTTTAGAAATTCACTAGAAAAAACTCATAGACAACTATTAATGAGGCATCTCATCAATTCAACTTGGGGATCATATATTACCATTTCCTTGATTATTTCAAACAAAAAAATAAATACGGATGAGGAGGTTTTTAGATCCATTTATTTTGGATCTTGATTTATTTTTGATACTTTGTCAAATTTTATAATTCAACTTTCTAGAAATTGTGGATCTCAAAACCGATGTAATTTTTGTATAAATTAGATGGAAAAGTAGAGAAAAGAGTTGGGTTTTTTGGGAAAACACTAGTGTATGTAAAATTTATTTGGTGTTAATAAATTTTTCAAGCAGAAGTACAATAATTTTTCCTCAATGATTCTTGTGTTGGATATTTCTAGTCTACCTATATGAATTTTTCTTTCTTCGATTCATCATGATTTATATTCCTCTCTTTTGAATGCAAGTTTAAAGATAGGGAATTCATTTTTGATGCTCTTTATATTACATTCAACCTTCTATATTTTGTTGATATTATAACATAATTCAATTCCTACATGTTGTGTTATGGTTGATATGTGGTTTTATTCTCATCTTCACACTATAACAACTTTTATGTCTGCAAATTGCTAGCCTTTCGTATTAACTAGCCTTGAAAACCTTAATTTACCTCTTTATTATGACTCCACGCCCAATGGACTTATGCTAAACCCTAATAATCTTTTTTATCAAACATCAACCTTTATAGAAGATCTAGCCACTGATTTGAGCACACAACTAGCTATTGAAATGATATTAGAAAGTCGAGTTGTAGAGAGAGCCCTCTCTAAGGTTGGAAGGGCGAGTTAATATCCAAGATTGGTTCAACGTTACCTATGGGTTTTCCTTTCACATACAGGAACATTATGGAGTGATAACATTTTGGCACCATTTCCGGGGCGTGTAGGTGAAATTTTCCCTAGGAGAATGACAAGGTCCAGATCTGATTTTTAATGGTGAACAATATTCAGACATAATCAAGATGTGCATCATTCACCTGATGACTCCATTTTCAAATTCCAAAAGTAAGAACATTCATGGTGACTCCACTATTGGAATAATTCAGAGCTTGCATTGCATATTCAATTTCCTAGTCAATCGAGATGACAGGGTATCTTGAAGATCCTTTATCTATTGAAACTTTTAGGGAGTATTTTGATATGTTTGATGATAATCAAGTGGAAGATGTTTTCTCAAAAATTTTACCTAGGTATTTAAGATTATGAACAAATTCTGAAGAGAAGATCCATTTTTTAGAATAATTTGTTGAAAATTTTGAGAAAGATATTGAGGTTAAATGCTCAAATTCAGTACCATAGTTTTCATTGTCAAAATCTGTCTTTTGAAACCCTTTTCATGTCGAAACAAGAGGATATAATGTTTCCCTGTGATTTTCTAATTCATGAATGTTACGTTTTTTAGGATCACTTTAACTATTTTCAGTTGGAGCAATGGTGTGATAAAGAGAGAACATCTGAACAACCTAAATATGATATTATAGTCACAAAAGAGCATCATCAAATAGAATATGACTTTTATGATCTCGTAGATTCTTATATGGAGAGTTGTTTTAGATTGAATTTCCGGCCATGTTTCCACTATGAAAATTAGATCCATAATCAATCACCTTTTCCATTATATTGTTTGCTTTTGACTAGGTTAAAGCACAATCGAGAAGCCATACTATCTGAGAACCTACTTTGACTGGTTGCATTGACACATTTCTTTCGCTTAATGTAGAAATTATTTCATAAATTTAGTGTAGGTAGGTGTGATTAATAAGCTTGTTGGTCAAGAATATTTTAAACATTTTTGAGTTTCAGTTTCAGCAATGTACAATTTGAAGTTGCAGATTGATTTCAGTTGCAAGTTAGGTTGTTGGACATACAAGTTTGTAGGTCACAAATTCCAGGGTTGGAAGCACCCCAATAGATTAGGCACTTGGTCTATGGGTTATTTGATTGTCTCACAGGGAGGAAAACATCCACATTGGAGACGATGTTATCACATGCTAATCTCTTTCAAATTAGTTCTCTTGTGGCCCTAAAATCTAAGTTCTAAGAAAAAAGAAGGTCCATAAACAAGGTAAAGGAGTAGAATAGGGCCCCAAGGCTAACAAAACTAAGAAGGCAAAACTAAATGTATACCTTTTGGTGGAGGCAACAGAGAAGCTTAAGTAAGGTTTTCAGAACCACACTTCTAGTTAATCCGTCAACATTTGTTTTGAATATTTTTAACAGTGTGCTGACAGCTAATTTGTCAGCGCTAGTTTCTGTTTTATTTTGAGTAATCTTTAATGGATTATTTGGCAGCGCTCTGCAATTTTTATCCCGATAATGTATACCCAATTAATTTGGTAGTGAATGGTTTAATTGTTGAACAAGAAAGTGTTGACAAATCCATTAGAAATGTAGCCTATTATTATCTGACAGGTGGCACTGACAAATAAAATGGCAGCACTCAGTTTTTCTTTCTTTTCCTGTTTTAGTCACCAACTTTAGGCGCGGTTTCCAAACAGCTAGAAATGAAATTTTGAAAACCAAAAGAGGTTTTTGTCGGGAACTGACTCATTTAAAAAAAAAACTCTCTCGGGTTTTTTATAGGTGTAATGGTTTGGAATATTCGAAGGCATATTTAGCCCCTATTTTTCGGGAATTCTCCAAAAAAAATCATAGACATTTATTGATGAGGCACCTCACCAATTCAACTTCGTGATCATATCATACCATCTCCTCGATTATTTAAAACAAAGGATTAAATATGGAAGAGGAGGTTTTAATATCCATTTCTTTTGGATATTGATTTATTTTTAGTATTTTTTCAAGTTTTGTAATTAAACTTTCCAGAAATTGTAAATCTTAAAACTAATGTAATTTTTGTATAAATTAGATGGAAAAGTAGAGAAAAGGGCTGGTTTTTTTGGGAAAACATTAGTTTATGTAAAAATTCTTTAGTTGTTAATAAAGTTTTCAACCAGAGCCCATGTGGTGTAGAGCAATTGGTGATGGGCGCACTGTTAAGGCACTTCGTCTGGAAGGTCACTTGTTCAAAACCCGTGGGTGATTAGGATTATTCTAAACTACCAAAAAAAAAAACCTAAATAAATAAGGTTTTCAACCAAAAGTACAAGAAGTTTGCCTCAATTATTCTTGTTTTGGTTATTTCTAGGTTGTATCTCTGTGAATTTTTCTTTATTTGATTCATCATTATTTATATTCCTCTGTTTTGAATGCAAGTTTAAAGTTAGAGAATTCATTGTTGATGTTCTTCATCTTACATTCAACCTTCTATAGTCTATTGATATTATAACAGAATTCAAGTCCTACATGATTTATTATGATTGATATGTGTTTTTCTTCTCATATTCACACTATAACAACTTTGATGTTTGCATATTGTTGGGTATCTAGCCTTTGAAAGTATTTGTTCATACTAACGAGCCTTGAAAACCTTAATTGTCCTCTTTATTATGACTCCATGCCCAATGGATTTATGTTAAACCCTACCAAGCCTTTTTTTAAATATCAATATTTATAGAAGATCTAGCCACTAATCTGAGCACACAACCAGCTATTGAAGTGATATTGGATTGCTGAGTTTTAGAGACAACCCTCTATGAGGTCAAAAGGATCAGTTTATGATCTCCAAATTTGGTTTAATGTTACCTCTAGGTTTTCCTTTCACAGCCAGGAAAATTATGGAGTGATAACAGGTGGATCACCCACTATGAATTAATTAATGGGAATATTTGGTTAGCATTCCCTAAATATGTCTTCAAAGCCATGACACAACAACAAATGTCCATCCACCTTCCTATCATCATTCACTCCAAGTACCATAAAATGTCATGTCTAGATCCCTCATGTCGACCATATAATTTTTTAACCACTTTCGTTCAAGTTTGTAAAGTTTCATTCTGCAAAGGAAGAGACAAAGAGACCCCTTAGAAGGATCTTAAAGGGAGGGGACCTCAAACATTTAGAATAAACATAATGATAGGTGAAAACCAAATTTTACATCCAATATAAGGATATTTTGAAAAATCTATGGAATCCTCTCCCATCCTTCAAAACCATCCATTTATCACATTCACGACCATATAAAAATGGGTTACATGAGTTCTTGTTATCATCAACAAATCAATTGTGATATTTGAAACTTTACACTAAATAATTAAAAAATCGATTATATAGAGAATGGAAAATTTTTCATAATGATATACCATACTATCATGCAATATTAAGTTTAAAAAAAAAAAATCTTAGAAAATAACTATATGCTTAACTTGGATATAAAGGAATGGATATTTACATTAAGTGTCTTAATATATGGAAATAATTGATTGGAAATGAGGTAAATCTTTTTATTTTTGGTTTGTAAATATGTCTATGATTTGTGGGACTAGCATTGAGCCACACTAACCCTTAACATGGTTGAAATTTTTTGGTGTCTCGTCCACACTACCTTCAAAATCTAATCACAATAGTTGAACTGTGGTGTAAATGTTTGTTTGTAAATGTCGACCCAATTAAAAAATAATAAAAAATTAAAATTAATTTAGAACTCAATATGGGAGAGATGTTGTAGCGTCTGTGCAAACATTAAAATGTTCACTCAATTAATAATTATAAATAATAAAATTCAATTTGTTATATTGTAATTTTTTTATCAATAAAATAAAGAGCAATTTTTTAGATAAAAGAAAATTATAATATACATACTACATTAAAATATAACATATAAATAATAGCTATAAATTAAGATGCATTTTACCATATAAATTAAAATAATGATTATGTAACCATATTTAAATTTAATTAATAAGCACATGAAAATTTAATACTTATAATATAACAAGATTCTTAATTATGAATATTTACCCCCATTTTACCATAGATATTATTAACTTGTAAATAGGTTTTGTTACAATACCTATTGGTTGATAAAACATGCCAAAAAAACCATAACTCATTTCACAATCAAAATATTTTATAAATATTTAATTTTATTTTTATTTTATAACATTTTTTAATTAAATATGAAAGAAAAAAAGTTCATAATTCCTTTTGAGATATATCAAAACCCTTTATCCTCAATAATACTAAAAATATCCAGTAGGTAAATTAGATCAAGGTTTTAATAAAATTAAAAATTAAATACATTTATGTATAGAGATGTTAAATTTATATTATATAAATAATCTTATTAATAATCAACATAGATTCATGTTAACTAAAGATTTACCAAGCTATTAGAGCAATAGATTCTCCAAGTGCAAATCTTTTGTTATTTTTTACACTTAAAAAGAAATTTGCATTTTGAGAGATTTATTATTTCCAAATACTTGATAGATCCAAAATTAAAATAAATCTATAATAATCTTAATAATTCAATAAACTATTTTATAAATTTATAAGATATTTTCAGTTTTTTTTTTTTTTTTTTTTTTTTTTTTTTTTTTTAACTGAGTCAGTTGCTATTTAGTATTCAAAAAAAGAGGGGAAAGAATTCCCTGTTACATTCAAGTTTTGGAGAAAAATGCCATGGAGGGGTTAAGTGGCAAGATACCGAGCCTCCTTTGTGACTACTAGTACTACTATATTGCATGACCGAATCCTGATAAATTCTAACAAATTGGGAGAGCATATAAGCAAATTTAAAAGACATAATCTAAGGAATGAGAAAAAGGAAAGCGGATTGGTCGAAGATGTCTTCATTTGCTCCCGAATTGATCGTTAGATGAGTTGCTCAGCTGCTCCTGGTGTTGGAGGGATGTGATGTCCACGTGATGATTTTTTTCCATGAGCTTTGGTTTCCCTCTGATCAGCTCTTCGGCAATCCTTTCAGCTTGAAAGTCAACACAGTAAAGCAATTTTCTTTTATGAAGACTTCATGATTGAGGGTATGAGGCAGAGAGACTGCTGCAGAGATTGAAGAACTGAAGAAGGAGGGGGCAAGAAGGCAGCTGGCAAGATAATGAGGATCGGGGAATATGCCACAGAGAGATAGAGGGGAAATGGGGAGAAAGAGCATAATGCAAAGGGTAAGGTAGGCGAGAAAAGGAAAGCGAAAGGGAAGAGATGCAAAAGGAAAGAGCCGCAAATTTGAAATGGAAAGGCCCACGAAGTGCGAAGTGAAAAGAACCACTAAGTGCGAAGTGCAAAATTGAAAGAGTCACAAAGTGCGAAGTGCGAAGTGAAAAGAACCACGAAGTGCTAAGAGGAAAGAGCCGCAAAGTGCCAAAAGCGAAGAGTCGTGAAGAGAGATAAGCAGAAAAATTAAAATATGCGAACTGCGAAATAGGAAAGGCCACGAAGTGCGATAAGAGAAAGAGGTAAATAGTGCGAGTTATGGTATGCGATATCGCAATATCGCAGTCGGCAAAGATGGCGGCAGTTTTTAGAGGATAATGGCAAACGGAGCGAAGTGCGATAAGCAACGGGTGACAAGGAGCACGATCGCAAGTTTGCAATTGACTAGAAGGGGCGGGAAGACTTAAGAGGAAAGGGAAAGAGGTGCGATGAGAGAATTGCAATGTGGTGTAAGGAGTGAAGATAGAAATGGCAGTGAAGAGCAGACCCGGGTAGTTCACCGGGGGGAAATGATGATAGCAGACCTGAACTGACAGAGTCCTAAAAAGGGAGAGATTTGGGCAGGGAAAGGTAGAGTAGGGAGAGGAAATTATGGCAAAGGAGAAAATGAAGTGGCTCCTTGGAGAAGAAGTTGACCGGATGATCTCTTACAGGCATTATTTGCCAAAATGTCTACTTTCTTGTTGTTTTTTCTAAGAATGTGGAAGAAGGAGATGTCCTCCATTTCCTTACACAAGTTGTGGCATCTATCAATAAGCCTGATGAGAGCTATATTAGGGGTCTTTGTATAATTCTTCATCATGCTTATGATGATTGCAGAGTCACCGAAACTCGTGAATTTTTCCATTTTGAGAGTCTTAATAATCTCAAGACCTTTCAAAAGTGCATAGGCTTCGGCTCTGTTATTGGACAAACAACCCATCCCCCATCCGTAGGTGGCCATGATTCCACCTTGTGCTTCCATTATGTATCCTCCTCCACCAGCAATACCTGGGTTTGATTTTGAAGCACCATTAAAGAATAATGCTTGCTTTTTTATCCCGTCAATCCACTCAATAAATTCTTTCTCTTTGAGTCTTATCTTCCACTGCTCATTGTGTGGAAGATGGATGACTGGATTTTTGCTAAACCTCGGGGGTTTTTCAAGAGCTTTACAAAGAAAGCTTCTTTCTTCAATTTGCAGACTGTTGAAGTTTAGATGGCTATTGTTTTTGGAGAGGATTGTCTCATTTGTAAGACTCCAAGTCTTGCTCTAGAATTTTCTTGTGTAGGGTCTCTGATCTTGAAAAATAGCCTTGTTCCTTGTTAACTAGATGTTCCATAGCAAACCATAGGGGATAGTATCCCAAACTCTTTTGGTTAGCGACTTTCTTTTTTCCCCAAGGGTAACTTCTTTTCCATTTTATGATCAAATCTCAGATTGAGCTGATTGCACCAAGATCAATCCGAGAGTATTAAATTAGTGTAATCCAACATTGCGAGGCAAAGGGGCATCCAAAAAAGAGATGGAAGGCAGTTTCTTCAGCCTTGAGGCAAAGGGGACATATTGATGCACAGCTGATACCTCTTTTTTTAATTTTTCAGAGGTAAGAATCCTCCCTTTTAGCAGGATCCAAGTGAAGATTTTGAATTTGGGAAGCGCTTCAAATTTCCATATTTTCTTCCAGATGGCCCAAGGTGGAGCGGGGTAATGATCTTTGAGAAGGGACTCATATCAAGCTTTGACTGTGTAAGAGGAACTAGACGAATCCCATCTGAAGTTGTCTTGACACCCTTTTTTCAAAGGGGCAGTACCATGGAGCATTCCTTTCAGTGTTTTTTGATCATTCACAAGGAGGGGAGGCATAAGTGGAAAGGTCCAGCCTTTCCATAAGTTGGAATTCCCCTCCCAGCTGGAAATTTGGTCCAAATTATTTATCCCTTGGCTTCTGAGATAATTTTGAATGCGCAAAGTATTGGGGTTGTTAGAGATAGGGGGTTTCCCCATAATTTTATCTTCTCAAATATTTACACTGCATCCTCCATAAGGGACTTTGGAGGTATTATTAACAATGAAAGGAATAGCTTTTTTACAGAGAGCCCATATTTTAGTGCAAGGTCTAAGAGGAATAGTATGATCTAAGAGATTTTGTCTTGACGTGGAGAGGTATTTGGCCTCCAACACTTGCTTCCACCAAGCATGATTCCCTGTTATAAGGTGCCATACAATTTTTCCACCAATGGAAATGTTCAATAGCGTAGGGATGTGAATTTCCAATCCTCCATTTGCATGATTTTGTGTTACCTGACTCCATTTGACCAAATTGAACTTCTTCTTCTCATTTTTCCCTCCTTGCCATAAGAAATGTCTTAAGATAGCTTCTATTTTTTGTTGGATGCTGATGGGAGCCTGAAGAAGGGAAAAGTGGTACAAGGGTAAGGAGTATAGGACATATTTTAGGAGGATAATGCGTCCAGCCATGTTGAGCCAGGAGGATCCCCATTGCTGCACTTTCTTTTTAATTTTGTCATTGCTGAGATTCTAGATCTCTGTCTTCAACTGTCCAGCACTGACAAGCATGCCAAGATAATTGAAATGGGTCCAATTCCATTGGTAGGAGACCCAAAAAATTTTGGTTATGCTATGGATAGTGTTGATAGTTGTGTTCCATCCATAAATATAACTTTTATGATAGTTTATATTTCCTTCAGAGTAATGTATTAAATTGTCAAGAAGTACTTTGAACCTCTCGACAATGATTTTGGAGGCCCCACCCATCAAGAGGGTGTCATCAGCAAACTGAGAGTGATTCATATTCTTGACTCCATTAGAAAATTTGATGCCAGTGATAAGCCCTACTATGCATTTGAAGTCCAGAGCCCTGCTGAAAGGTTCTTCCATAAGAATGAAGAGAAAGGGAGAGACGGGAAAGCCTTTCCTCAAGCCTCGGGAAGATTGGAAGAAGTTCCATGGTCTTTGATTGATTAGGGGTATATCCAAGGACTGGATATGCAACATTTAATCAAAGATATAAAGTCTGCTTCAAATCCCATTTTCTGGAGGACAGCGAAAAGGGAGTGTCTCACTCTGTCAAAGGCATTAGCCAAGTCAAGTTTCAGGATAAATCATTTATCACATCTCATCATGCTAGAGTGAATGGATTCTTGGACCAAAAGGATAGAGTCAGTTGCTTGTCTTTGGGAGATAAATCCTCCTTGATTTTCATAGATGACATTCGGGAGGTGGGTTTTGAGGCAGGTAGCCAGGATTTTGGTTATGATTTTATAAGAAGAATTGCAAAGGGAGATAGGCCTGAATCTGGAAAAGGAGGAGGGGCGGTTTTCTTTGGGGATTAGTGCAAGCAAAGTATAACTAGTGAATCCCCCGACCTTATTTTTTCTTTGGACCCAAAGAATCATTTTGATATCCCAAAAGGTCTGGTAGAAAATTATGGATAAATCATCCGGGCCCGAAGATTTTTCGGGATGGAGGGTCCAAATTGCATTAAGAATTTCAGCCTCCTCAATTTCCTTGGTGAGAGAAGTGTTGATTTCCTCCGTAATAATATTGGGGGTATAAATCAAAAAATCACTGTAATCCTATGGCTCTGCATTTTTGGTTAAAGTATCTTTGTAGTGATAATAAGTTGTTGTCTTAAAGGCCTCCTGCTTTGTGTGCTTTTTTACTTCATCATCTGTGATTTCAGTGATGTTATTCCTTGACGTTCTAACTGTGGCCTACTTGTGGAAAAAAGAGGTGTTCCTGTCCCCGTCCTACAACCATAGATTTCTTGATTTAAGTCTCCATTTTTCCTCTTCATTCCAGCTAGCTTTATACCAATTCCAGTATAGCTCTTTTTCACGGTCCTAATTTTCTTTTGTTACTTCGAGGATGTCAATGTCAGTTTGCACGCTTTCAAGCTTTCTCTTAATGTCATTTTTGACTATGTTAGGTTCACTATAATGGAGTTTTACCCACTCTTTGAGCGCAATGTACACCAATTTCAATTTAGATTCCCAAATATGACTAGGGCAGCCCTCAACATGTAGCAACCAAGAGCTGATCATGATCTGCCGAGCTTCAAGGAATTCACACTAGAGCGGATTATATCGAAAGGGGAGGGATCCCAAGGAATGTTGGTCCCCTAATGTGAGGGAGACAGGATAATGATTAGAGGCAGAACAAGTCAAGATGGAAGAGGAGGCCACAGAAAAATGGGAGATGAGGGAAACATCAACAAGGAAGCGGTCAAGCATCTCCATAATATTTCCAGCCCCAATTCTACGATTATTCCAAGTATATTTTCGTTTTTTTGGGATGATGTCCACCAAATCGTGATCAAGCATAATGGATTCCAATTTCCCTCTTGTAGGATCAAGATTGCAACTACCTCCTCTTTTTTCATTGGCATGTAAGATCAGATTTAGATCCCCTCCAATGATGACATTAGGGTTGTCCTCACTGTCTATGTCAGCTTTCATAGTATTCCAGAGAGCTTCTTTGTCTCTGTAGTGGTTTGGCCCATAAATTTTATAGACAGTAGTCTTGATATCCTCTTGTTGGTTCTGAAGAATGACTTTAATCCAATTGTGAGTCTTGACAATTTCAGTCTGTTTCGAAATTTTTTGGTTCCATATTGTTGCTATACCTCCCGAGGCACCTCTAGATTCTACCAGAGAACCCGTGTAGTTCCTAATTTTAATAATGATATTTCTCATTTCAATTTCTCCTTGTTTTATTTCTTGAAAAAGGACAATGTCTGGCTTTTCTTGATTGAACAGGTATTTTAGGGAAGAATTTTTGAAGGGGTGCCCTAGTCCCCTACAGTTCCAAGTTATAAATTTCATTATTTCAGGAATGCAGGTTGTGTCCCTGTCTTCCCTCCTTATTAATATTGATTGGCTTCTTTGAGTGTAGGTCCTCCAATGTAGGATTCTATTGAGTGCTGAGTACCTAATGAAATATCCTTGTGAGATGGTTCCTCACAATGATGTTTGGAGGGTTTTCTTCATGGGCCTGTTCTTTTAAGAATTTCCAAAGCAACTCCCTATTATTTTGCAGCATTCCGGGTGAAAATCCAAGCAGAAGAGGGCTCATATGAAGAGGATGGGGGACAAGACTTGGAGGGAGATTTGTGAAGAAGGGAATCGAGTTGGGGGGGGGGGATGGATGGCTGAGGATGATCCTCTTCGGAGGAGGCAAGGAATGAGAAAGGGTTGGGGGAGGTAAAGGCAGGATCAGAGGTTGAGGGATGGTTAGGAGGAGGATCAGGGATACGAAGAGAGGTTGAGGAAGGTTCCTGATGGGGGTCAATGGGGGGGTTGGAAGATTGAGAGTGTTGTAGGATGGTTGAGGCACTAACTTAGTAGGTTTAATGTCCAAATCATATTCTTGGATTTTGGCAATCCATTTACCTCTTATCCCCTCCACATAACTTTGTACCAATACATCTTTCACATCAGAATTAGGCACATATGCTACTATTTGAGAATGAAGTACATAAGTCCTAAAAGCTTTTAATGATTTAACTAAAGCATATACATGCTTCTCCAGAATATTATACTTAAGCTCTGCATCTCTGAGGACTTTACTGAAAAAAGCTACAGGTTGCTCACTTCCTTCTTCATTTTTCTGTAATAACACAGCAACAATAGTTGATGATGATGCAAATGAGAATATTTGGAAAGGCCTCAAGTAATCTGGACTGATCAAAATTGGAGCTTCTTGGAGAGCTTCTTTAATTCTACCAAAGGATTCTCTTGCATCCTTGTCCCATTTCACTTCAGTGTTATTTTTCAATATATCTATTATTTTCCTGACAATCTCTGCATAAATTGGAACAAATCTTCTTGGAAAAATAATTTTCCCTAGAAACCTTTGGATATCCTTTTTACTTCTAGGTAGTGGAATTGTTTGTATAGCCTCAACTCTTGCCGGATCAAATTTCATGCCTTGATTTGAAACTATATGACCCGGCAACTTCCCTTCCTCTAGATCAAACAAGGATTTCTTTGGATTCAATGATAACCCAAATTTTCTGCACTGCAAGAAAGCTTTCTGCAAGTGCTCTAAGTATTCATCATCAAAACCTGAAAAAATAGTAACATCATCAAGATAAATGACTACAAACTTGTCACCCACAAAAGCAATATCCATTTCCCTTTGGAAAGTAGCTCCTGCATTCATGAGGCCGAATGGCATCTTGGCATACATGAAAGTTCCCCAAGGTGTGGTGAAAGCGGTTTTCTTCTGATCTTCCTTCTCCACAGCGACCTGATTATATCCAGAAAAACCATCAACCATGGACAACCTGTAAGCTCCAATCACTTTCTGCAAAACAAAATCCATCTTCGCAAAGGATAATTATCTTTCAGAGAAGCTCTATTCAAATTTCTAAAATCCACACATAATCTTAACTCTCCATTTTTCTTCCTGACTAGTACGAGATTGGAAACCCAATATGAATATCTAAGTGGGACTATCATTTTTGCTTGCAAAAGTTTCTTTACTTCTTTTTCAATTGCGGCAAGTAATAGTGGGTTAATTTGTTTGAGCTTCTGTCTGTGTGGCTTGACTCCCTCTTTCAGTGGTATTTTGTGCTAAATAATATCTAGATCATAAGTCTTTAAATCTTCATATGACCATGCAAACACATCCATGAATTATTTGAAAAGATCTACATACCATTCTTTATATTCCTTAGGAACTCCTTTAAACAACTTGACTATTTTAGGCTCATGTTGAGTTCCTAGATTTCATTCCTCCATTTCTCCATCTTTAGATATATTTTTCTAATTTTCTGCCACATCATTAGCATCGAACAATCTCTCAAGAGGCACCAAACCTCTGGGAAAAATATTATCTTTCGATTGAATTATCTTCTGATCCACAATTGTTTGCTTCAGGTTTTTAGACATATCACTTTATTCACTTTCGTCAACTTCTAAATCAATTTGACTATCTTCAAAATTTCCAATCATTGTTAAAAATTGATTAATTTGGTCATCATCCTTAAAAACCTGCCAATGCTTTACATTATCAGGGATTCAAGGCATGTGTCTCAACTCAATTTCATATCTCAACCTTGGATTAATTGGTGGTTTAAATGTACTAGCTACAACTGCCAATGAATCTGCCATTCTATTCTCTTCTCTTGGAATAAATTAAATATTAAAGGCTTCAAAATAATTTTCAACTAGATCCCACACCTCATTTCTATAGGACCTCAATCTGGGATGCTTAGTTTGAGACAAATTCTTAATCTTTCTGATTATTAATTCAGAATCACCAAAAACAAAAATAGACTGAATTCCCATTTGTTTGGCTATTTACAGGCTTAAAATCAATGCTTCGTACTTAGCCACATTATTAGTAGATTCAAATTCCAGTTTAAAGGAAAAACGTGAAAGGATACTTTTAGGAGATATAAATATGAATCCAGCTCCAGTGCCCTCTTTAGAAAAGGCACCATCGAAATAATAGTTCCAATTTTTATTTGAATGCAGCTCCTTGTGTATATTGGCTGAATAAAGCTGCTCTTTTGAATCTTCAACAAATTTTTCATCTTCATGCAACATGAAACAAGAAATTTCTTCTTTCTCTTGGCCATAAATGGGGGAATTACCTGCATCTTTCTTGGTTGTAGTTTTTAGAAATCTAGTTTCTTTGTATAACCTTCTTTCCTCCCCATTAAAAACAGGAATGATGGCATATGTAATGTCCAATTTCAAGACACCCCCAAGCTTTGCTCCCCAAGATCTAGACAACAACACACCAAATCTGGCCGGAATATCTGCTACTACAACATCCATCATAATACTCTTGGCTGGAATTTGAGCTAAGGAAACAACCATGTCTTTGATAAGACCTACACATTTCACCATTTTTTAATCAAAGGAATAAAGGTCTCTATATGTCTTAGTGATTTGTAACTTTAGCTCATTCATCACGGACAGTGGCATAAGATTATGCGATGCACCAGAATCTAGCATACAATTATGTAAAATTAAATCATGCAACATAACTGATATATAAAAAGGTAGAACAGAGGAATCTACCTCCTCTACATGAGGTCCAAAAGTAACCACTGGCTTATCTTCTTGCAAATTCACAATATCACCCACCTCATCAGACTGGGATAAATTAATAAACCATAATTTCTTTCTTATAACCTAGTGTTTTAGCCAACTCAAGAAGAGGTACTTGTATTTTAACTTTTTCTAGCTCTTTCAACAAACTGAAAGTTTGATTTTGTTTTGTCAACTTTTCGGGTTCTTCTTGATTTTTGTTTAGATTTGCATGTTGCTCAGGAACAGTAAAAATCTTCTCCAAAATATTAGAGTCATTATATTTGACTTGGGAAGCCTCAGTTTGCTGCTTCTCCTTTTCTTCTACTGGATTTATGGGTTGCTTTCCCTTGCCTAGTTGTTTTACTGAATTTTTCTGTTGTGGAGTCGCCATTGGAGAAGGAACTGTGATTTTGTTTCTTCATCATCCTGAATTCTCAACCTCTTTTTAGATCTCAATTCATACTTTTTATGTAATTCAGCTTGCATAAAATCAGTAAATTGTTTACACTAGTCATCCATATCTTCCTGATCAATTGAAATATCAGCTTCTTTGCATTCTTCTTCACATTCTTTTTCACATTCTTCTTCTGTACTATCTTCCATGTATATGGCAGAAATTTTCTCTTCATCTCCCTTCTGATCATCATCAGCAAACTGGGAAGGAGCTGCTTCTATATATAAGGGTGCTTGAACTTTATCCTGATCTCTTCTTTCCCTCTGCAGAATCTACAGGGGTTGCTTTCTAAATTGGGGATTAAAAACTCCTCTGTTTTGTTGTGTAGGTTTCTTTTTATCCAATTCCAACTTTACTAATTTGTTTGATAGATTTTTAATGACCTTGGTCATGTCATCAATCCTTTGATCTTGTATTGACTCTTCTTTAGCTTTTCCTTTATCTTGAACTAACTGTTTTTCTTGGGCCTTCCCAGTAGCAGCCATATTTACTTCAATTTTTAAAGCATCGGTTTGGATCTGTTCAAGAGTAGGGGACCTTCTTTCCCTCAAAGGAAAACTAAAATCTGATACAAATGCCCCAGCAAAAACAACTCTTGCTCCAATAGGAGGAGGTTTCATTTCTGCAGGGAAACTATTGTAAAACTTATTGAATCTTTAATGAAATCACTCATATTTTCATTTGGTTTTTTCTTAGTGGCATTAAACTCTATCAAATAATAATCATGGTCTCTCTTTGCACCCCATCTTTGGATGAATTGTCTTTCTAACTCATCCCAATCATTAATTGAGCCATTTGGTCATCCTTTAAACCATTTTCTTGCCTCTCCATTTAGAGACTGCACAAAAAGTCTCATTACCACATCAAGGTGTTCTACATTGAAATTTTTGGCAAAGGTGCAAAACAAAGGCAAGTGTTGTTCTGCAGTTATTTCATCTCCACCAGTAAATCTAGGAAGCAAATTAAGATATTCTTGAGGCATTGCATTCATTGGTTGAGGAAGATTTAGTGGTGCATATCTGTTCATCAAGAAAGCAGGGGCTGCCATGTTTATGCCCTGATTGACTGCTCCTTGAGTAGTTTGAATCTGTATACCAATTGTAGGTATGGATGAATGGAGTGAAACAACTGATAAAGGAGGGGGTTGATAAACTAAAGAAAAAGAACTAGAAACTGTATTAGGTTGAGTTTCTGTAAATGAAAAATATACAGATTCTAAAGATTGCTCTTCTAACCTTGGTTCTTGGAAATGAATGGATGAAGCAAGGACTTTTGTTCCGAGAAAGTGAGTTTCCGGGAAATATCCTTGGATGAAAGAGTATATGAACTGCTGCCAGGTGTAGGCAGTGTGATATCAGGTGTAGAAAGGGTTTTTTGTTTCTTGCTCTTTTTAGAAACCAACTTTTCTGGATTTGAAAGGGTAGGAACCTTCTGCTGAGAGGTATCAGACCTCGTATCTGGCTTCTTATAAGCCAGAATTAGAAAATAAAACATAGCTCTTTAATATTTCCTCCTCTCTGAATGACCAAAGGAAATACAAATAAAACCCAGGGAAAAGACTTTGTTTCTTCGAACCCCGGCAACGACGCCAATTAATGTTGTACCTTAAGAGACAATCCCTTAGCTGTGATAAGGAATCAGTGCTTAATACATTTATATGATTATGTCACTAAAATATTTGTCTCTGTTTTAATCACCTTCAAGTATTTACAATTAAACCCTTAGATATCAAACACAATGTATGTCTCACAATGCTATTATCTGCTGATGTTGAATGAAATGACTAGAAGAAATTCCAAACTGATATGTTGTCATACAGAATATATCATCTCAAACTTATGAGGAATTTATGAAAGAAGTAGTTAAAACAAAGGAGCGTCAATTAAGGATTTTAACTCTTGATTACATAGGTAAAAAGAGACTTGTTGCTCATTACTTTGTCTTACTCAAAGAAATAAAACAAAGAATGTGAACTAGATACATATCAACATAAACAGATGCCAGAAACTTGCTTACTTATTCATTAATCATTGAAATCTCTGAGTACAAAAAATTAATCTGAAGGTCCAAAACTCGAAAACCTCCTTCCTCTTGAAAATTACATTAAATACAATAAAACAAACAATTTGGAACTATTGTAACCAATTCCAACTACCACAACTACTTAGGACTTCAGAGGCTGTCTATTACATGCCTTGAAAATGTCTTATTACAATTAAATTGTCTTTGGAAAAGTAATGAAATGTAAAAATATACATCTTAATCTATAGGAATTTCTTATGATGTTGTTGCATGCCCTTGGTCATCTGATTTGTCTTTCTTTGATGATGAAAACCATTTTGGCAAGTCTATTGTCCAAGCTCTGAACTTTTTCCATATCTTTCTCTTTGTTCTGGGCGAATGTGTTAGATTATGATACTCCAATCTGAATGCAGTAATTCGATTACAAGATGGTCCTTCTGTGAAAAGAGTTTTTACCAACCATAGTAGCTGGAAATGTTTCTGTAGAAAGTTGACTATTGTTTCCCCTTTAAGCACCTGAGTTTTTTCATGCCTATTATCAACTTTTCTTTTTTCCATAACTAGAGAATTCTCATAAGAATCCCATGGCAAAATATTTCCTTCATCTCCCCAACATGATGGTAGACCTATTCTTGTTAATTTGTCAAATAACTTATCAAATTGACTTATTGCCTCTTTAATTTCCATCAGTTTCTTTTCTGTAGATTTCCTGTGATCATTTCTGACAATCATCTTATTGATCTCCATTGCATATAAGGTCTTGTCTTTAATATCATTTTCTTCTAATTCCTTATCTGTTTTATAATTAATAAATTCAACGAATATTCTAGCCCAGATAGCTCTGTTAATTGCCTTCTGCTTATCTGTCATGATTGGTTCTTCACATTCCCTGATAAGAATTTTTTCCTCTGCAACTATCTTCAAAAAACTCCAAATTGATTTCATTTCAGAAATTATATCATTCCAAATGATATCTTAGGCTTGTATCAGTGAAATGTTTCCTTTCAGTCTTTCTTTGAGATTTTTAATCTCAACATTAGCATTCTGAATATCTGTTTTATACTTATCAGCTTCATTCTCTATGATATGAATAAGCTTTGTTGCAGTCTCCAGGTATGCTTGAGCCTTTTTCCGATCTCTTTCAGCCATCTGCAACTCAGTATTCAATTGAACAATTTGTGCTTGAGGATCTTCATTACCTGTAGGAAAAATGAAAGTACACCTATGGTTATCAATATGATTTTGCAATGATATTGCAGTTTTCTTTATTTTGGCAATTTCTTCATCTTTTTTCATTAGTTGTTGTTAAATATTTTCCTTCTCATTCTCCACAATCTGCAACTTCTGCAGCCATAGAATGTTCTCCTGAAGAAAATTTTAGCTTCTTCCTTAATGTGGATATTTCTATTTCAGCACTCTGCATAAATTTCTGTACAACAGTGTTATCACTAGGGGCCACTCCAATATTTACAATGATTTTCTTTAATTCATCATTTTTAACTGTTAAAGCTCTTACATTAGCTTTCTCTAACTTCAATCACTTAAGTACCTTTCCCAACATATTTTCTGCCTTCATTTCCATTGCATTGGTCTTGGTCAAGTCATTTACAATTAACTGACCAGTTTTCATATGAAAATTCATTTTATCCATCAGGGGAATCTTCTTCACATCCACAGTCACATTTACAGTATTGAAATTTTTAGAAGAACCTATTGACATGTCTGTGGGATGAGACAAGGCAATTCTGAATTGATATTTTTCAAGATCCATGACATTCAAAAGTCTTGTTTGATCCAGAGCGACCTGATACTCATCTTGGGCTTCCATGCTGGCCTTCATCTTTTGATTCCTTTCTTCAATCTGTGTAAACATACGTTTGATGAGAGGTACTTGCTCATGAGATATTTCATGACTCCTAGGTGAAGCGGGAACATTTTTATCTTCTCCTAAATGTAAATAAAAACCAGGTGGGTTAAATGTAAATTCTTCAGTAAAATGTTTTCTCTTTTCAGCCCCCTACTCCTCATCATCTAAGTCAATCACTGTTTATTTTCTTCTTTTGTTTGATTTTTCTGATATGATAGGGGTCTGAATGTTTGAACCTGCTAAACTTATCACACCTCTACTTGTTATCTTCTCCAAATCTGGCCTACTTTCATGAATGAAATATGAATACCCATTCTCAATTCTTCTATTTGAAATTACACTGTGAGGGTCATAAGCCAACCTTTTCCCTAACAGCATATGCATCTCATTTAACATTTCAGTAACCTCCTCAAATGCATGTCTCATATTGACTATAAAAGGGCCTACAATCATGGGTAATTTGTACATAGGCCCCTTTTTCATGGGCACAAAGTGAACCTGATCAACATTTAGACTTTGTCGAATAAATTCCAAGGCAAGTAGCCTCAAAGGTACAAACGTTGGAAGTCTGTAAGCCTCAATACTTGCTCCATATAGCCTAATTTCAGAGTAATCCTAAAAAACAAACCAATCTCCAAATTTGCAAGTTGCTACTAGATGTAAATACTCCTAAGATTTAGGTAAAAAACAAGGTGGAGGAACTCCATTCAAGATTTTATATGCAACTCACATGAAATAACCAGCGAAATCAAACAACCCTGCTTCATTTTGCTCTCTTCTTACTACATATGTCCAAAACACTACTGATTTCCTTTTCTTGTTTACATCCATAATATTTAAACCTAAATGCATGAACTCTTCCACATTGTGATATAAGAACAAGTAGACAATTAATGAAGGAAATTTAAAAGAACCTGTTAATGAAAGACTCATCAGCTGTTAATTAACTGTCTCCTGCCAATATGATGGAATATCCAGCACTGTTCCTGATTTCATCATGATGGAAAACGTCCCCAAGACTGATTTATCCACTGCATTGTCATCTTCTTTGCCCAGAATTTTTGCAATGCTGCTTAATACTGGTCGAATTTCTGCATCAAAAATCTCCATAGAAAATTCTTTGTTGTCCAGTTGAAATTGCTTCATGTTTGGCTTCAATAAGTATATGAACTAATTAAATTATTCACCTACAAGATTATCATAATAGGTTACTAGGGAATCTTCAGAGAACTGAACAGATGACTCTGACTCGGGATAGCAAAGGGCTTGACAGATTAGCTGGGTAGACACTTGCAAAACATTCTCTCCCTAACAATTCATAATAAATCATTTCCCAGGGTACATGACTGACACCAACCAATAGATAAATTCAGGAAAAAGGTGGGTTTTTGGAATACATGCAGAAAGTATTCTAGAATTGACCATGGCAGTAAAAACAGGGGAAGCTTTGTCAATTAAAATGATTTGCTGATAAAATGGAAGATGAATTATAGAACAAAGAGTATCTTGAATACCCCCCTCAGTGTCCATGAGAGGGATATCACTAGCTGAACCTGACAAGGATGAACGCTTAGCCATGACTGAAAATTGACATAAAGAATAACTCACAGGGTTGTCACTTCTACTAGGTTGACTGGAAACTTAAAACACGACGCAAAGCAAACTAATCAGAAAATATTTTGAAAAAACAATGCTAATTTTATTTAATAGGTGGCGTGGCTTCGAAATTTAATGTTGACATGACGCGCCAACAAGTCGTTGATCCGACATGGAAGACAGTTGTGAACAACTCAGCGTCCTACTTCACTATGAGGGCTCTCGAGGTACGGGGTAAAAAATTGGTTGGTGCCCCCACAATGATTCTTCACCGTTCATCTATGTTGTCCTCGCAGTCAACCGAGTCAACTGTGGAGGCACTCATTTAATAACTTGTGTGTTGATTGTGCCTGCGGGTTGGGCCTTTTGTTGAAAATTAAAACTATCGATGCTTTCAGCCCAACAAAATGATCGATGTTTAAACATAAATGCGGAACCCACTTTCATAAATTTTAAAGTGCTTAAACTTTTAACTTTAATACATCAACATAAATGTTTTTTTTTTTTTTTTTTTTTTTTTCAAAAATTGAAAATAAAAAGGATATGAAGATGATCCACAACATGAAGATTGGTAATGAATGTCGTAGAAGGGTTGAAGTTTGGGAACCAGGGGGTGAGGAATAGCCCTACTTTTCCCCAAAACCATGGAACAGAAGTTAAGGATTTTTTATAATCTTCACTGAAAACAAACAAAACTATAAAGAAACCCTTTGAGTAGAAAATAACCTTATTGTTATTGGTCCTAGTGGAATGAATCCATTGGTAGAGATATGTTGTGTGAGGCCATAATCCATTGAATCGGAAAATAATGGTTGATTTTGAATACATTTGAAACTGGTTTCAATTGTCGGGTGGGAAATTTCTATAGAGGGAACATCCTCCAGTTTATCAACCAAAAAAGGCTTTGGAGCCTCAGAGGTTTGAGCAGCTTTCTTAAGAGGTTGTACATGAACAACATCCTTGTAAGAGAAATCTTGAGCTGAAGATGGTTGCCTAACTACCCCTCCACACAGACGAAGGGATAAAACCACAGAAGCATCTTTTTCAATATTGTAAAATGAGATCAGAAGAGAATCCTCTAGTTTTTTACCTTCATAGATAAATTGTTCAAAGGAAGAAGGAATCCCCAGCCTGAGTTCAAGGGCATGCGAAAGGCTCTTCACCAAATCTGAAGAGCGAACCCAAAGAAGCATGGTTTTGCGAAAGAGAAGAGAGATCTAAATCTGAAAAGAGGGGGATAAAAGATTTGGGGACCCCTGGCTGCCAAAGCTCATTCGTGAGACTAGATTGTCGAGCCTTGATGGCTCGCTGCTAAACAAGGTTGCCTCTTCGCATTTGTTGTTTCCCCTTGTGAAATGACTGTCCTAGCTCATAGACCATGGGGTCACGCGGTGAAACGATGAACCATTGAAGTTCTCGTAAAGGTCGAAATGGCCGGTGCCTTTCTCACTGGTAAACAGCCTGCAGAAGTTCATGGTCGCCTTCGACATCACATCGGGATAGAGATCCATCCCGATCCGACTAGCAGGGACACCGCCGACCTGCATTTCATAGAAAACCTTTGCCTTGTTTGCGGCCAAAAATAATGAACATACTTTGGGTATCTGAAAACTTGTAAAAATTTGGACCTTCTCCACCATATCTCCAACACATTTACTTTCATAGTTAGACTCTTGATGAAACAGTGGCTCTCCTGGTCTTTGGTCGCCAAGAGCCTCAGGGCCGAACTTGAGCTTGACAGCCTTGGGATATGAGACGCAGATAAAAACCCTAGTATTCATCTTGGCTCTCATATATATATATATATATAAACTTAATTATAAATTTATTTGAAAAAAAGAAATATATATATATTCATATATGAGTTAAACATATATATTTAAAAAAACATGTAACAAGAATATTAACCATATGTGTGTTAACTTTTGACCATGCTTTGTTACAATACCATGACTTATCAATACCACGTGTCCAAAAAAACCACAACTCATTTCAGATGACGCTTTTTATGTGACAGTATTTCTTTTTTTAATTAATCAATTTAATTAAAAAGATAGAAAAGACATAATTACTTCTGAGATAAATCTCAACCTTTGATTTATGACAACTACCAAAAATATTCTAGAATATCCCATAAAGGTTAAATTCCTATCATTCACTTAATATTTTTTATAATTAACTTTAAATTTTCAAAGCCATATTCCAAAATAAATAGGCCTATCGACTTAATTAAAAACTCTTAGAGATAAATATGATTGGTATAAGAACTCTTGTATGTTAAGAAATTGTTGAAAGTATATCTAGTTTTTCATTACCTCTATACTAATGTAACTATATGAATTAAATGGCTATGCAATACACATAAATCAATGATACGTATCAAATCATTTATTTTATACTACATCTAACATTGCTAAGTGTTTTTTTCTAAGCAAGCTAAGATATTTGTATTACCAAACAATTTACATAAAGTACAAGCATGAATGAACTCGAGAAGCTTGTGTTGAGGATGAAGAAACATCTACAAAATACATATCCTATCCTCCAGCAAAATTAGGAGAGGCCATTTGTCCGTGAGAGGGAAACTAGATGGTCACTCAAAGAGTTCTAACAATAGTTTAAAATAGTTCAAAATTGTGAAAAAAAAAAAAGAAATTCTAGATATTATGATGATTGAGATAATTGAAATAGCTTTGATACCAATTTGTAACCACCCCTCCCATATCTACCCACTTTCACCAGCCTGCTAGGGTATAGACGAGCTAAGGGCTATTATGACATGACTCGACCTCCTAATCACATTAAAGAAATGAATTCAATGAGATGAAACCTTATTGACCTTCCTCAGGAGATGTTAGTGTAAGCATTTTCATACTTCCACCATGGATCAAAACACATTTTGCATGTGCATCTTAGGTGTCCCATTCTAAAGAAATTTTCCATCGTTCTGTTAGATCATGATATAAAATTGTTTTATTAGTGGTTGTCCTTGTAAATAATTTTCATTCTCCCTCAGAAGATCATATTGGCTTACTCATTCTCATGTCTCCTTGAGCATAACAACACCTATGGAAATGCTCTTTTCACTTGAAAGTCTTTTAAGTCAAAATCTCATCAAAAGTCAGTTCAAAAAGCAGTCCCATTAGATCATTAGGGTTTTATATTTCTCAAGGTCACTCCTTCATTTTAGATGAGGTCGGCACATATATGAGAGGGACTAAATAAGATCATCATGATGTAATTATTGTACTTTCAATGTTGTATTTTTTTTTTCAGTTTAATGATTATTATATCAAAATGTCATTTTGATATAAAATTCAATATGTAATTTATTTTTGTTTTTCCAAATGTAATTTTATTTTCTTATATGTAATAAATTCAATACCGAGTTGTCAAATAAAATCATGTCCGGCCTAAGTGGAGCAAAGAAAGCCAAACTCCATGTTTGATCAGCCTGCAATGCCAAAAAAAGTAAGAAAGCAAAAAGAGTATCAATGCCAAAGAGGAAAAGTGGACATTAGAAAAGTGAGTGATTCAAATTAAATGTCAAATCCACTTGGCTATAAAGTCTTTCAAAGCACCTCAAAACAAGTAATTGTTGCCATTCAACCATCAAGAGTTTTCAGCAAAGGCGAAATTTCGAGTTTTCTAAGCAGTTTGGGTCAAAATTTCAAGGCGTTGCGCGTTTTCCCGAAAACACCAAATCAATTTACACTGGCGTTGCGCGTTCTCAGAGTGGCGCTACACGTTTGAATTGGCGCTGCGCGCATGCACAGTGAGGGTTTTGAATAATTGCACCACTGCCATCAAGCTCAAATTTCCTCACAAACTTCTCTAAGGAGCTTTAAAGAAGTAAGTGGACCCTAAATCACTTCTCTTGTCATATATTTGGTGTTCCATTAAATATTTGAAGTGTTTGTTGCCTATGAAACCATAGGTTCCATATCCTTCTCATTTTCATGCACCATATCCCTGTTCATGTCCCTAAAACACATATCAGTCATAAATATGGTTAAATCATAGGGTTTTCATATACCTAGGTTTCCATTTACGTTCATTTCCCATTTTCCTAAGCTATTCATCTCAACTCTCATTCCCTCCATATCATTCTATTTACCTTAGGGTTTCCAAATCCTTTAAAATTCAAAATGTATGAAGAGGAGGACATAGGTGTCAGTGAGGAACAAATAACAAGGAGAATGGACCACAAAGGAGGGAAAATCAACATATGTGAACCTATAACCACAAAGGAGCTCATGTCTTCTCCTCTAACTGTGTCATGTTTTAAACATGTTAGTTGTTTTTAGTTTTGTGAGAAAGTGCAGTAGATTCAGTATCACCCTATTTTGGCAAGGTTGTTCATCACAAATATTCATGATAGGCAGGTCACTCTTGCTGGGGTCACTTTTACGATGTCCACCAATGTTATTTCAACTACTACAGAATCCCTATGTGGGAGAGAAATGGTTTAAACAAGGAAACCTTGATTTGAGCTATTATGAACCATATCTCAAACCTAGATACAAGGATGACAAGAAGACCATTTTCCCTTTCTCTCATCTCCTTGATCGGTATATCACTATGATGAAGATAATCATGAAATACTTCACCTGTGAGGGGATGTTTTCTCAACTCTACTCATACCATATCTAACTCCTCATGCACTTCACTAGAGTCAAAATGCTTCACATACCTTACTATCTCTCCCGCGACATTGACAAGATGGTATAAATTGTACAAAAGAGGGTTTATAATCATCAAATGCAGAGTCTTTTCCATCACTCCCTCATCAAGATGATATTCATGCATCAGCTTGAGCAAAAGAACATACCATGGGACACATTCATTGCAAATGAAATTTTCACTAACCCACCTAGTCATCATGAGAAGAGTATCCCTTCATCATCTCATCCTCCCATATCCACTTCTCCATCTCAGCCTGCTGCTCATCCATCATCACCTATTTAGATCCATTCACCTCATGTTGATCATACTTCTTCACCTTTCCATAACCCTTCATCATCACATCATGATACTGAGGCATCAAGAAGTGAAAAGGACATTGAGGTAACTTGGGGTAATGTGACTGAGGTTGAGCCATTTCCAAAGACCTATCAGAGAGGCCACAGGCATGTGTTTTCTTCACTTGTATTGAAAGGGTCCATGCCTTCTTCGTCAACAAAATAGGTGGACAAGGGAAAGGAAAAGGTTAAAGAGCCAATCATTGAGGAGCAGGAGGATAAACATGAAACAGACCAGGAGTTTCAGTTGATTGACCTTGATGAGGAGGATGAGGATAGGATCACCAGTGCAGTAATCAGAGGCAAAGAGGCAAATATTAGTGAACTTCAAGCTAATCTTGACAGAGCACAATATGTGATTGATTTTCTTGAGCAAGAACATCAGTTGTTGAAAACCAAGCAAATCATTAATGAGGTCAAGACCATCAAAGCACAAAGAGAGGCAGAAAAGGCCAAGGCCTTTTTGGAGGAGACCTTGGATATATTTGATGAGATTGATGAGGACGAGGATCAGCCTCCAAGACAGAGACCAAAGGCAATAGGGCTAAAGAGAGCTTTAGTTCAGGAAAGACAAAAAGAAGTTGAGTTGGCAATGCAGCTCACTCCAAGTGAGCTGCTTGCCGTAGATATTATCATGGATAGAGATTCATGGCTTGATAGATCCAATTTGCATCTAGAGAGCTTGCTAGAGAAGGCCAAAAAGGATAATGATTCAGAGGAAAATGGCAAAGCACTATGCCATGAGAAACAAACTTGCAAGGGCAAAACTCAAACGAGCCCGTGCAAAAATTCAAGATTTGACCAAGCAAAATGATAAGGAGAGGTTAGAAATACTTGTTGAGGTGTCCCTTCATGCCTAAAGCCCTTGATCAACAAGTAACCTCAAAATTTTGGCAAATTTTTGGCACTTTAGTGCATTTTTGGTTTTTTGAGCAATTTTGGCACACAAAAATTCTGCCAAACGCGCAGCGCCACTGGCGTTGCGCTATTTTTTAGAGCCCTCAATTGAAAAATGGACACCACCATCATGTTCGTAATGATGAAGACATAAACCCTAGCAATTTTCAGAAAATTTGGAGGATAAATTGTCCCTTAAAAGTGCAAAAAAACACCAAATTTTGATGTTTCTGCCTCCTTTTTTACCTTGGCGCTACGCGTTTACCAGTATTTGGAGAAGTGATTTTTGAGAGGGCATATGGGCACCATTTTTGAAACTGTAGGCATATTTTGAAACTAGACTTGGAGATATTTCCAATGAGCTATCCTAGAGCTGATTTGGACATTGGGAGGGCCTCCAAAAGTTTCTTGCAAAAGAGGCTAATTTTCCTGTCATGGCACTATGCGTTTGCTAGGAAAATACAATTTTCATCATCTTCAGCAAATTTTGACTTTTCGACTTTTTATCTTGGGAAATGAGAAATTACTGATGTAAAAGGTCAAGATAAATGTAAATTTCATGTTTTTATAGTTATCTAGGTTAGATACATCAGATAAGTCCTCTAGAGGTCCAATGAATCGGTTTCCTCTCTTTTAGAGGCAAATTGTTGGGTCTTCCTAGTCTTCAAATTCTTGTTTGGGAGTAGGTGAAACTGATCCCTATCTCATGGATTCGACTCCCTAAGGCTATGGAGAGTGATTTTTAGGTCTATATGATGTATTTTCTTAGTCATTGTAATGGTTGGATTCACTTGGAGCTTTGGCATCTCAAGAGACACACTTTGAATCAGTTTTGGCATGGACATTAATCAAATTTGCAACTATTTTTATGGGATCCATGTGGTATAGTGTTTAGTTTTAGTTTCTTCTCTGTAGTCACATGTAATAATTTTGCGTTTATTTCATATCATCTCATTGCCATTAAGTGAATGTTTTCAAGTTAGATGAACAGAATCGATAATTGTTATGCTTTGTTTTGGGTTAATATTCACTGTTTCTAATTTCTTTAGTTTACAAAGAAATCATGAGTTCACCATGCTCTTTCTAGCTTCTCACCTGTCTTGATCATCCTACCATCGAAATCATAAAGTGATAAACATTGTACCTACCTTGCCCCATAGAACACCCTGCAAGTCTTGACCTAATTTCCTTGCCTAACTGTTTGACTCCTCCTGATCTAGCAAAAACCCTATACAATCAAAATCAAAACCCTGAGTTATTATACCTAGCCTAAAATCTTCTTTCCTTAGTCATTTTGTTTGTGATTTATATGGAGAGAGCCCTCTCTTGGCCTAGTAGGGCTAGCTACTTGGCTAAGTGTGGTTTGAGGTTACCTCGGAATTCCCTTTCTCATCCTGAGGTTCAATTCGAGTGATAACATTTTGGCGACTCCATTGGGGAAGAAAAGTGAGATAAGATCAACCCCAGTAATAAGGTTTCATTGAAATTCTTAAACTTGTGGATGATAAGTTTAGAATTTATTCAAAGGCTGAATTGAAAAATTTGTAAAGTGCAAATTTGTTTTTGAAATTGGACATACTGGCTTCCCGAATATACACTAGATCCCATCCCGATGTGAATCCTCCCATCACTGTTAGTGATCCTCAGAACATTACAAGAAAAGCTAAAGCTATTGTGGAGACATCTAGTTCAGTCGAAAATCAATCAGAGAGAAGTTCCATTCCCAGAGCTAATTCTTTCCCTGAAAAGTTAGAAAACTTGCAAGATATTGAATTTGATGTACAAAGTTTATTTCGGAGCAAATATTTGAGTTGGATTGATGAAACAGTTGTTTATTCCTCTATTTCCTTTCACAATCTTGTTGAAGATCTGTTTTCACATTCACAATCAGGATCACAACTTTTACAAGTTCTTAAATATCTGCAAAACTATTCTTCGCAAGTGTATGCTTGGGTGATAAGCAGACCTCGGATCACAGATTCTTCTACCATCACTTCATCCAATGTTACTCGGAATATTCCTTTTCCCCCACCTCCTTCTTCATCTATTTTTCACACTACTCAATCAGTAACCAATCCTCCCACATCATGCATCTAAATCCCTATTATAAATCCTCCACCTCCAGTCATCATGGCTGCAAGACATGCCCCCCTTGTTCTCCCTTAGAACCCGAGTACTATGCCCGGAGATTACCAAACTAAAATCCCTTTGTTTAACAATACTCAACCTATGACAAACCAAAATCACATAGATAAGATGAATGACTTCTTTGACCTCCATGAAGTTGATATAGAGGATGTGAAGATGAGATTGATTACACAAAGTCTGGGAGGGGAAGTAAGAAAATGGTTCAGAGATCTACCAGCAACCACTATTGACACTTTAGAAGTTTTGCATCGTCATTTTGTAAAAAGATGGGAAGAAAATAAAAATCCCCTTCAAATTATGTCTGAATATGAGAACATCAAAAGAAAAGTTGGTGAGACTGTGCAAGATTATTGTGTGAGATTTAACGAAGTTTACAATGCTCTTCCTGCACATATCAAACCACCGGAAGGTTTGGGTTTAGTAAAATTTCCGGATGGATTTGATATTGATATGGCATATCAGTTGCGTGAACGTGATCCTACAACTTTAGCAAAGATTCAAAAGAATGTTGTAAGTGTGGAAGCGTATTTGCTAGCCAAGAGGGCAAGGATGAGATCTAAAAAGAGAGTGACCATCAAAGAGGAGACAACTACTTCTGATGCAAAGTGCATTCATTAATCCGAACTATGGAAAGAATGGTTGACTGATTATCCATCTCAGATAGACTTGAACCGCACATCCAAAACCCAAATTTTAGAGGAAGCAGCCTCAGTTTAGAATCAAGTAGATAGAGCAGAAAACACCTGACCAAGCACAACAAGAACAATAGATTCGCGGCAGAATTATGTTCAACGAGTGGAAGCGGAAGAAGATGAAGATCCGGTGGTTGGAACAAATCATTTATTTACAGCAGATGGCCTGCCCATGTTCCTGACTAAAGGTGAAGAGTATACTAAAAATTTGGATTCTCCAAAAGATGAGGACTATATCTTGGAAAATGATGATGATTTGGAAACAAAATCAAATGATTATCAGTGTGGGTATATGAATGCTTTGAGTGCACAAAAGAAACAATATTATTTAAGGAGCAGAGATGTACCTGTCAATCCTATTCAGAAAAGAAAATAGGTCCAGTCAAAGAATGATCTTCTAAGTAATCAGAGAAAGGGTAAAGAGCATGCAGATCAAAATCATAGCAATATCAACCAGACATCAACAAGCTCAGCTATTAAGGAGAAATACACTCAGAAAAAGGAGAATGTAACAAAGGATCACCATGATAGAAGAGAGATTGTTGTCAAAGAGGTAGATAAAGTCACAAATTTTAATTTAGAAAGTGAAATATCTAAATTGAAAGTGTCCATTCCTTTGACAAAATGAGTAAAGAATAGTCATTATAAACATCAGGTGTCTAAAATGTTGCAAGTTGATCCTTTTTCTGATATGTTTAATGTTGAAGATGACCACCCTGAGTTCATTTTTGGTCCAGCTATAGATGGTCAGTTAGAAGAGAGTGAAGTTCCCCCTTTTTATTTAAGCCTTAGACTACACGAGTACATACTTCATAATGTTATGCTTGATTCTGGGGCTTCTCACAATTTGATGCCTAAGGCTATTATGGAAAAGATGGGCATGAATATCACTCAACCATATCATGATTTGTACTCGTTTGATTCTGGTAGAGTTTGTTGCATTGGTCTCATTAAAGATTTAGTGGTTTCCTTAGACCAAATCCCAGCCAAGAATGTTTTGATGGATGTGGTGGTGGTTGATATACTGCCTCGATTCGACATGCTACTGTCTAGATCATGGGGAGCCAAACTCAAAGGTACTTTACAACTTGACTTCTCTTATGCTACTATTCCTGTTTTCGGGCAATTGAGGAAATTGTATCGAGAAAATAAAATGAAGTATATGATAAATAGTAAGGAGAAGCCCATAAATCATCCAATACAGGTTGTACATACAAACCTAGAATATTTTATTTTGTATAATGACGGTGATTTGAATGATCAGCTAGTAGTGGTAGAGGATGTACCAGAAGTTTCAGATAATATTAGAGCAGTACTTGATAAGGAAAAATAAATGGTGACTTCTTCCGAAAAGCCTTCAAAAGAACAGAAAATTAGTACATACCAAAAAAATGAAGTGACCGGCCAAAGTAAATCAGAACCAATAGTTAAGTTCAACATCTAGAAGACGAAGATGGACTTTGGAGCATGGATTTCGATGGTGCTATGATTAAGGAAGGTGCAAGTATTGGTATTTGGATCTGAATCCCTATTGGTAAGTCAGGTGGAATTCCAAGTAATGTTAGAGAATTCTCTTATAAATTAGCTTTTGACTGTTCCAATAACGAAGCGGAGTATGAAGCATTGATCACAGGTCTCAAAATTTTGAAGAAACTTTGTGCAAAAATAATTTATGTTTATGGTGATTCTAAGCTTTTCATAAAACAGGTGAAAGGAGAATATCAAGTAAAACATCCGCGAATGAGAGCCTATAGGCATGTAGTCTTGGATATCTTAAAAATGTTTCCCGAATATACATTAACAGCAGTGCCAAGAACTCAAAACATCATTGCAGATTCGCATGCTACAGTAGCAAGTACTCTCAAAATTCCTATGAACTCCAGTAATAAATTTGAAATTCATGTCAAACATAGACCTAGTGTTCTTGATAATTTAAGGTACTGGCAAGTTTTTTGGGATGAAAAAGTAATTAATAGCTTTTTTCAGAATGAAGGGAAGTTTAAAGATGCTTTTATTTATGATGTTTGTGATATTGATGATCAAAACATAGAGGTCAACTAGATGAATATTTTACAGTTGAAGGATAATATTATTCATAGAGGTCTCATACCTCGAGAGGATCTTTTTTATCAGGATGATGTGGCCAGAAAACCAACATTGAATCCTATAGAAAAGGGTGTGGAATATGTGAACATCGGAACAATAGATAAGCCCAAGATGGTTAAGTTGTCTAAGACTTTATCTCCCGAGGAAAAAGATAAGTACATCAAATTGTTATCTGAATTTTCTGATATTTTTGCATGGGATTATGCAGATTTGAAGGTTTACGACAAGAATATCATTCAGCACACTATTCCCATCAAACCGGATCAAAAACCCTTCAGACAGAAGTTGAGAAGGATAAACCCAAGACTGTTTCCATCCATCGAGAAAGATGTAAATCGATTGTATAAATCTGGTATCATTGTTCCAATTAGGTTTTCTGATTGGATTTCAAATTTGGTTTCGATAAGGAAAAAGACCGGAGAGATAAGGTTGTGCATTGATTTTCAGAATTTGAATAAAGTATATTTAAAGGATAATTACCCCCTTCCTAAGATGGACCATGTTCTGCAAAGGGTAGTTGGAGCATCACATATGTCACTTCATGATGGTTATTCAGGTTATAATCAGATTTTGGTACATGAAGAAGATTAAGGTAAAATTGCTTTCACAACACCATGGGGGACCTTTCAGTATGTCAAAATTCCATTTGGACTCAAGAATGCAGGGGCTACTTTTCAACGGCCGATGGATATAGACTTTGCTAATGAGAAAGATTTTTTCTTAGTGGTGTATCTAGATGATTTGAAAATGTTTTCTGGTCTGATGATCAACATTTATATCATTTGAGAATTGTTTTTCAAAAATGCAGGGAGTTCATAATTTCTCTGAATCCGAAGAAGAGTCTTTTTGCCATGGAGGAAGGCAAACTTCTTGGTCACATAATTTCCAAGGATGGCATTCGCATTGATCTTTCCAAAGTAAAAGCAATTCAGCAAATAGATTTTCTGCGTAATAAAAAGGAGATACAAGCTTTCAATGGTAAGATGAACTTCTTACACAGATTTGTTCCTAATTTGGTTGAGCATTTATGTGAAATGACTAATATTTTGAAAAATGACAACAGTGTAAAATGGACTACTGATGCTATGAAATCTTTCAACTTGGTAAAGCTTGCTTTAACCACAACCCCTGTTTTGGTTAGTCCATATTATATTAGTGATTTCACAATATTTTCATTCACATCTGAACACACCTTGGATGTGGTTTTGATGAAAAATAAGGATCAGGTTGAACAACCTATTGCTTTTTTCAGTCGAGCCATTAGAGATGTTTCTCTTCACTATAATATTATTGAGAAACAAGCTTTAGCCTTAATAAAAGCCTTGAAAGCTTTCCGGATATATATTCTACATTCACATACTATAGCCTATGTTCCAAATGCAGCAGTAAAAGAAGTTCTCACATAGACCGATCCTGAAGGTCGGAGAGGTAAGTGGATAGCAGCAATGCTAGAGTATGATCTCGATATCAGGCCCACTAAGCTGATCAAGGGATAGGGGTTAGCCAAACTAATGGTTGAATCCAATTTGCATGCTCTAGACATAATCCTCATTGCAGCAATGTCAGATGATGAAGAATATAGCACTCTAATGCATGTATCAGAAATGTTTCTCACCTCACTGTGGTATTCAGATATAGTGCATGTTCTTCAGCACTTATGTCCTCCTCCTGGAATGTCAAAAAGTAAGGGTAGGTCTTTGAAATTGAAATATGCTAAATATTGCATTCTAGGTAGTGCCCTTTATTGGAAAGATCCAGGAGGTGTTCTTTTGAATTTTATGGTTGAAGATGAAGCTAAGCAGGTAATGGATGACTTCCATAGGGGAGATTGTGGAGGACACTTTTTTTGGAAAACAACTGCTAACAAAGTGTTGAGAGCAGGGTATTATTGGCCGACTCTATTTTCATATTTGTAAAAAACTGTCACAAACTGTCATGAATGTCAGGTTTTTCAAGGAAAAAGGAAACTCCTTCTGCTTCTGCTGAAGCCTATTGTAGTAAATGCTCCTTTTCAACAGTGGGGACTTGATTTTATCAGGAAATTCATCCCACATCATCAGCATAGCATAGATGGATTCTAACAACCACCGACTACTTCAACAAGTGGATTGAGGCTATTCCTACCAGGAAAGCTACGGACACAGTAATTATTCAGTTTTTAGAATCCAATATTCTGCCTCATTTTGGTTATCCTCACGAGATTATTACAAATAATGCAGTAGTATTCAAGTCAAAGAAGATGATTGAGTTTTGTCACAAGTATAATATCAGGTTGGGCCATTGCACCACATATTATCCACAGGGAAATGGACTAGTTGAGTCCTCTAATAAATCCTTGGTTAATATCATTAAGAAAATGTTAGAGGAGAACAAGAAAAATTGGCATAGGAAGCTTATCAATGCTTTATGGGCAGACCGAGTGAGCACCAAGAAGTCTATGGGTATGTCACCCTTTGAACTTGTTTAACTTGCAATCCCCGTTATGAGATTATTGCAGGAAGCGAGTAGTGAAGAAGATATTCAACGTTGGATCAATCAATGATTCACCTTCAGCAAACAAGGGAGGAAGTTTCTCAGACTACTTCTAAACTTCAGGAGAAAATAAAAAATATTTATGATCAAAAAACCAAGGCAGGTAATTTTCATTTGGAGGATGTAGTGTTGCAGTGGGATGCAAGAAATGAAGAGAAAGGAAAGCACGGGAAGTTTGAAAATCTTTGGAAAGGGCCCTACAAGATCTTAGCTTATCGAGGACAAAATGCTTATTTGTTGAAAGAGATGAATGGACAAGAATGTTCAGGATGACCAGTCAATGGTAGGCTCTTGAAACATTATTATTTCTTATGCAACTTCTGAGGGAATGTTTCACTTTCATTGTAAATACCAGTTTATATTTTCTGCAAGGTTTGGACCAGAAAACCATTTAGGCTTGGGGCTCGAGGAGATGGCTATAAGGCTTGTTGATTTTCCTGTTGTTTACAAAGTTTTTTAGCCAATTTTGAGTTAGTGTCAGAGTCAGTTCTCAGTCACTTTGAATGGTTTTTTTTTTAGTCAGTTTTATAGTCTGTAGTCTTTTGAATTGTTTGACCGTATTTTCCCAATGGTTAGGAACTTGGTCTACAATGTTCTTGACACCTCCAAGGAGCTTCCATCCCCAATAAGGCCAATGTTAGTGTCAGTATTTTCATACTTCCACTTTCCATGTGCATCTTAGGTGTCCCATTCTCAAGAAATTTTCCATCATTCCATTAGGTCATGATATAAAATTGTTCCACTGGTGATTGTCCTTGTTAATAATTTTCATTCTCCCTCAGAAGATCATATTGGCTAACTCATTCTCATGTCTCCTTGAGCATAACAACACCTATGGAAATGCTCTTTTCACTTGAAAGTCTTTTAAGTCAAAATCTCATTCAAAAGTCAGGTCAAAAAGCAGTCCCATTAGGTCATTAAGGTTTTATATATCTCAAGGTAACTCCTTCATTTTAGATGAGGTCAGCACATATATGAGAGGGACTAAATAATATCATCATGATGTAATTATTGTACTTTCAAAGTTGTATTTTTTCAGTTTAATGATTTTTATATCAAAATGTCATTTTGATATAAAATTCAATATGTAATTTATTTTTGTTTTTCCAAATGTAATTTTATGTTCTTATATGTAATAAATTCAATCCCGAGTTGTCAAATGCAATCATGTCCGACCTAAGTGGAGCAAAAAAATCCAAACTCCATGTTTGATCAGCCTGCAATGCCAAAAAAAGTAAGAAAGCAAAAAGAGTATCAGTGCCAAAGAGGAAAAGTGAACATTAGAAAAGTGAGTGATTCAAATTTAATTGTCAAATCCACTTGGCTGTAAATTATTCAAAGCACCTCAAAACAAGTCATTGTTGTCATTCAGCCATCATTAGTTTTCAGCAAAGGCAAAATTCTGAGTTTTCTGAGCAGTTTGGGTCAAAATTTCAAGGCGTTGCGCGTTTGACTTGGCGCTGCGCGTTTTCCCAAAAACACCAGAGCAATTTACACTGGCACTGCGCGTTCTTAGAGTGGCACTGCGTGCTTGCACAGTGAGGGTTTTGAAGAATTGCACTACCTCCATCAAGCTCAAATTTCCTCACAAACTTCTCCAAGGAGCTTTAAAGCAGTAAGTGGACCCTAAATCACTTCTAATGTCATATATTTGGTGTTCCATTAAGGATTTGAAGTGTTTGTTGCCTATGAAACCCTAGGTTCCATCTCCTTCTCATTTTCATGCACCATATCCCTGTTCATGTCCCTAAAACACATACCAGTCATACATATGGTTAAATTATAGGGTTTTCATAGACCTAGGTTTCCATTTACGTTCATTTCCCATTTTCCTAAGCTAGTCATCTCATCTCTCATTCCCTTCATATCATTCTATTTACCCTAGGGTTTCCAAAGACTTTAAAATTCAAAATGTATGAAGAGGAGGACAGAGGTGTCAGTGAGGAACAAATACCAAGGAGAATTGACCACAAAGGAGGGAAAATCAACAAATATGAACCAATAACCACAAAGGAGCTCATGGCTTCTCCTCTCACTGTGTCATGTTTTAAACATGTTGATTGTTTTGAGTTTTGTGAAAAAAGTACAGCAGATTCAGTATCACCCTGTTTTTACAAGGTTGTTCATCACAAATCTTCATGATAGTGATTCGGATCTTGGGGGGAGGCCCCTAAGATCTAAAAAATTGAAATTGATCTAACAAGATCTGCAAAATTAGAATGCAAAAAAAAAAAAAAAAAAAAACTTGTTTTATTAAAGTAGAGAATAACTGTAGAAGCTACATTGTGGTGGACAATCTATCCTTTTACAAAGTGAGGCATGTTATTTATATCATTTTTTTGAGTTACGATACCATGGGTCGATACCATGGGTAAATACCATGGGTGGATACCACTTACAATACCATGGGTAAATTCCATGTGTGGATGAATACCATGGGTCGGTTCCATTTACAATACCATGGGTAAAATCCATGGGTGGATGCCACTTTCGATTTGGATCATTCCTCCCTCCTTAAGAAGAAATGGTCCCCATTGCGTGAAGTTCCTTCCTGAGAAGCCTTTGTTGAATATGAAGATCCACTGAAGAGAAGGTTTTTGTGTAGTTAACCCATAACCGTGATGAACGAAGATCCGAGGATAGAGATACCCTGTAATGTTTGTGACCAACTGTGACATTGACAGTGTGCGGCCTAGCAAATGGACTTCGATGAAGTATGGGTTTGTGGATGAACCAAAACCATGACAAATGAAGATTCAAGGATAGAGATACCCTGTAATGCTTGTGACCAACTATGTTACTAACAGTGTGCAGCCTAGCAAATGGACTTCGATGAGAAGAACTTTGTGTGGTTGACCCATAACTGTGATGATGATTGTTGATGAAGTAGCAGGTGCCTACATATCTTGGGGTGGGAGGGCACGTCTCCATATAACCCAAGCCGAATGCTGCTATGCTGAAATTGATGTATGTGAAGCAGGTGCCTACTAAAGCGAGGTGGGAGGGCACATCTCCAAAGGGAACCCGCTCTAAATGTTGCTCCAAATTTAAAATGAGCATAACTCGGTCAATATAACTCAGAATATTTATTATAACCTATTTTTGGAAATGGAATGATCATTCTGCATCTTCTTATGTGTTTGAATTCGATATATGGAGACCCTAGAATCTCATATTCGCGCTGGAACTTCTACGTCGTGACAAAATTTCAAAAAAAAAAAAAATCAGCGATAAATCCCTCGTCTGGACTCCGATTCGACTGATTTTTTTTTTTTGAAATTGGGTGATTTTTCAAGGGGAGCATAGATGTGTAACCATTTATCTGAAAATTCCCACTAAAAACTGCAATAAATGATATGAGATCCGTCGTCCATGAAGTATCGTTAGAAAAATTGCTGCAAAACATTGAAACTTAAATATGTTTCAAAGCCTCATTCCCATGGAGGCATAACTTGACTCTAATACCACTGATCCAGATCTTGGGGGGAGGCCCCCAAGATTTAGAAAATTGAAATTGATCTGACAAGATCTGCAAAATTAGAATGCCAAAAAAAAAGAAAAAAAAGAGAGAGAACGCAAAGCAAATAAAACCACAAAAGAAACTTGCTTTATTAAAACAGAGAATAACTGTTGAAGCTACATTGTGGTGGACAATCTGTCCTTTTACAAAGTAAGGCTTTTTTTTTTTTTTCTCAGTTATAATACCATGGGTAGATACCATAGGTGGATACCATGGGTGGATACCGCTTACAATACCATGGGTAAATTCCATCTGTGGATGAATACCATGGGTCGGTTCCATTTACAATACCATGGGTAAATTCCATGGGTGGATTCCATTTTCCATTCGGATCAGATAGGCAGGTCACTCTTGTTAGGGTCACTTTTACCATGTCCACCAATGTTATTTTCGCTGCTACAGGAATCCCTAATGTGGGAGAGAAATGGTTTAAACAAGGAAACCTTGATCTGAGCTATTATGAACCATATCTCAAACCTAGATACAAGGATGACAAGAAGACCATTTTCCCTTTCTCTTATCACCTTGACTGGTATATCCCTATGATGAAGATAATCATGAAATACTTCACCTGTGAGGGGAGGTTTTCTCGACTCTACTCATACCATATCTGACTCCTCATGCACTTCACTAGAGTCAGAATGCTTCACATACCTTACTATCTCTCCCGCGGCATTGACAAGATGGCATACATTGTACAAAAGAGGGATTATAATCATCAAATGCAGAGTCTTTTCCATCACTCCCTCATCAAGATGATAGTCATGCATCAGCTTGAGCAAAAGAACATCCCATGGGGGACATTCATTGCAGATGAAATTTTCACTACCCCACCTAGTCATCATGAGCAGAGTATCCCTTCATCATCTCATCCTCCCATATCCACTTCTCCATCTCAGCCTGCTTCTCATCCATCATCACCTAGTTAGATCCATTCACCTCATGTTGATCATACTTCTTCACTTTTCCATAACCCTTCATCATCACATCATGATACTGAGGCATCAAGCAGTGAAAAGGACATTGAGGTAACTTGGGATAATGTGACTGAGGTTGAGCCATTTCCCAAGACCTATCAGAGAGGACACAGGCATGTGTTTGCTTCACTTGGAGTGAAAGGGGCCATGCCTTCAACATCATCAAAACAGGTGGACAAGGGAAAGGAAAAGGGTAAAGAGCCAATCATTGAGGAGCAGGAGGATAAACATGAAACGGAGCAGGAGTTTCAGTTGATTGACCTTGATGAGGAGGATGAGGATAGGATCACCAGTGCAATAATCAGAGGCAAAGAGGAAAAGATTAGTGAACTTCAAGCTAATCTTGACAGAGCACAATATGTGATTGATTTTCTTGAGCAAGAAAATCAACAGCTGAAAACCAAGCAAATCATTGATGAGGTCAGGACCATCAAAGGAAAAAGAGAGGCGGAAAAGGCCAAGGCCTTGTTGGAGGAGACCTTGGACAAATTTGGTGAGATTGATGATGAGGAGGATCAACCTCCAAGATAGAGACCAAAGACAATAGGGCTAAAGAGAGCTTTAGCTCAGGAAATATAGAAAGAAGCTGAGTTGGCAGAGCAACTCACTCCAAGTGAGCTGCTGGCCATATAGATTAGCAGGGATAGAGAGTCATGGCTTAATAGAGCCAATTTTCATCTGGAGAGCTTTCTAGAGAAGGCCAAAAAGGACAATGATATTCAGAGGAAAATGGCAAAGCATTATGCCATGAGAAACAAAATTTCAAGGGCCAAGTTCAAACGAGCCCATTCAAAAATTCAAGCTTTGACCAAGAAAAAGGAGAAGGAGAGCTTAGAAATACTTGCTGAGCAGTCTCTTCATGCCTCAAGCCATTGATCAGCAAGTAACTCACAATTTTGGCAATTTTTTAGCACATTTGGCACTTTAGTGCATTTTTTGTTTTTTTAGTAATTTTGGCACACAGAAATTCAGCGAAATGCGCAGCGCCACTAGCGTTGCGCTCTTTTTTGGAGCCTCCAATTGAAAAATGGACACCACCATCATGTTCAGAATGATGAAGACATCAACCCTATCAATTTTCAGAAAACTTGGAGGAGAAATAGTCCCTCAAAAGTGCAAAAAACCACCAAATTTTCATGTTTTTGCCTCCTTTTTTACCTTGGCACTGGGCGTTTACCAGTCTTGGGAGGAGTGATTTTTGACAGCGAATATGGGCACCATTTTGGAAAAAGGAGGCATATTTGGAAACTAGACTCAGAGATATTTCCAATGAGCTATTTTGGAGCTGATTTGGACACTGGGAAGGCCTCCAAAAGTTGCTTGGAAAAGAGGTTATTTTTCATGTCATGGCGCTGCGCATTTGCTAGGAAAATGCAATTTTCATCATCTTCAGAAAATTTTGAATTTTTGAATTTTTATCTTGGGAAATGATAAATTACTGATGTAAAAGGTCAAGATAAATTTAAATGTCATGTCTTTATTGTTATCTAGGGTAGATACATCAGATAAGTCCTCTAGAGGTCAAATGAATCAGTTTCCTCTCTTTTAGAGACAAATTGTTGGGTCTTCCTAGTCTTCATATTCTTGTTTGGGAGTAGGTGAAACTGATCCCTATCTCATGGATTCGACTCCCTGAGGCTAGGGAGAGTGGTTTTTAGGTTTATATGATGTATTTTCTTAGTCATATTAACGGTTGGATTCACTTGGAGCTTTGGCATCTTAAGAGACACACTTTGAATCAGTTTTGGCATGGACATTAATCAAATTTGCAGCTATTTTATAGGATCCATTTGGTATAGTTTTTAGTTTTAGTTTCTTCTTAGTGTTCACATGTAAGAATTTTTTGTTTATTTCACATCATCTCATTGCCATTAAGTGAATTTTTTCAAGTTAGATGCACATAATCCATAATTGTTATGCTCTGTTTTGGGTTAATACTCATTGTTTCTAATTTCTTCAGTTTACAAAGAAATCATGAGTTCACCATGCTCTTTCTAACTCCTCACCTGTCTTGATCATCTCGCCATCGGAATCCTAAAGTGCTAAACATTGTTCCTACCTTTCCCCATAGAACATCCTGCAAGTCTTGACCTAATTTCCTTGCTTCATTGTTTGACTCCTCCTAATCCAGAAAAAGCCCTATACAATCAAAATCAAAACCCTGAGCTACTATACCTAGCCTAAAATATTATTTCCTTAGTCATTTTGGCTGTGATTTATATGGAGAGAGCCCTCTCCTGGCCTAGTAGGGCTAGCTTCTTGGCTAAGCGTGGTTTGAGGTTACCTCGAAATTTTCTTTCTCAGCCTCAGGTTCAATCTGAGTGATAACAGGAGCTACAGGACCCATGGGAGCTAAACAATCACTCGAGGTGCCCAAACCCTAAACTAACTTGCCTTTTTAGTGATTTGTACTACTAGTCGCTTGCATAAGAAGGCAATCCAATGATTGTGACCCTTCAGTCACATGGATAACCCTGCCTCCCAGCGATTACAGTCTAGATTTCCCAGTTCTAAGCATGCGACCCTCAAATCTGAGCCACTTTTTCAGGATTAGTATCCATACCTCTTTCGAGAACTTGATAAAACTTTTCATAATGATGAATGACACAATGAAAAAGCCAGTAATGCAAAAATTAGTCAAGAAATTGAGTTAACCAGGCCTAACAATGATAGACATTTCGTCAAACACATTGGGAACATGTAATCTACAGGTCATAAATAGATATATGAAAATAGGGGTCTCATACTTATCTGAAAATCAACAAGAAGGTATGATGCTCTCTCACAATCGCTGCAATAACATCTATTAGGTCATGCATTCAATAACCACTCATTTACCAATCAAAACATGTTAACAGCCATAAATAGAATATGTTATGAAACCATGATTATAACCAACATATAACCATAATAATAACAATGATAAAACATCCATGAAAGACACATAATAACAAGTATAAATACGCATGAAATACAAGAGTAAAATAGTTCTTACTAACATATGCAAAATCCAACCAAGTAAGGACTTCCACATACCACTCGACCATAGATTGAACTTAAGCAAATATTTATTTCAGCCAATCACCTTTGTGCCATATTCCAAGCATGAATGTAGGACTCATAACAAAACAACTAGGCCTTCCTCAGGCTTTATCGCAATTCCTCCAAAGCTGGTCAAGAGACTCTGGCCCGAAACAAGCACCTACACAACAAGGCCTTACCACCATCCTGCCGTTATCGGTCAAGGGATTCTTAGGCCCAAAAAAAAACATACACTACCAAGATTTACCGCAATCCCACCAAAATGGGCCAAGGGATCACTAAGCCCTAAACAATCTTGGATGCCTCCAAATTTCTTCACCAACACCTTTAAGAAATTTTCCGTCTCCACCCTCAGGATTTATTGCAATCCTGCCAAAACCGGTCAAGGTATTCCTAGGACCTTGGGAATTTTGCTGAGACCACCTCACCCAATTCCAAAACCATCCAGAAATCTAAATCTCGAACAAATGAGAGAACCCCATCACACCATGACTATTTGGAAATGTCAAGGCAAGGTTGAAACCACTATCACACCTAACAAAACCCATGCCAAAGACATTAAGAGAACCAAATACACACATGCATGTACCATTCATTCCAAAAATAACAATGAAATCATACATGCACTTGATATATTCAAAGTAACCCCATTGTAGCTGCTTGATCCAACTCTTCTAGCTTGATCCTTGTTTTATTGTCCTTCCTTTGCATTCCTTTCTCCAATGCTAAAGTGCTCCAAGAATTCTCCAAGTGTGGAAGAGTATGAGAGAGAGAGAATAGAGAGAGAGCTCCACGATAGAACTGGAAAAAGGTTGTACTGACAAAAATATGTGAATTATGAGGGCATTTTTATCATTTAGGCCTCTATTTTCTTCAATTTCCTCTAATTTTCCTCCTCATGCAATCTTGTGACCTTTCACCTTCCTTTTCTCCTATTTTTCATTATTTTCATAGATAAAATTCCAATTAATCTCTTTACCTTTTTAATACCTTTTACATTTCCTTTTCCAATTTCCCCTTCGTCGTAATAAACCAAATGAACACCCAATAAGATTTTTTTCCCAAAAATTGTCTTGGAATACGTGTCCCATGACTTTGGTCTTATTTTTCTCCTTTGTTAACTTTATTACGTGAAATTTTAACCCAGGGCTATTATAGACCCCTCCCACTTATGGGAACACCGTCCTCGGTGTTCTATGACACCTATAACTGGAAATACCACTGAAAACAAAAACACAATGTCCATGGAGCTTTATAACTTAGCTTGATGCAATATTTACAATGAAAAACCTATTGAAAATCAAACCAACGTAACAAACATGACAACATGACAACCATACCACTTATTAGAGCTTTATAACACAACTCATTGTGGTATTTACACTAACAACCATACATAAATATGTACATACACCAAAACTAATTTTCCTTCACCAAAAAAAAATGAAGGATACATAGCCTGCATATGATCATTCGTCTCCCATGTAGCTTCATCGGGCCTAAAGTGTTTCCACTGCACTTTAACCTGCTCAATTTCTCTATTCCAGAGCATGAGTTGTTTCCATTGAAAAATACACTGAGGTTCCGGATGAAATTATTCTGGATCCACCTGCAATACATACAAATCAATCACGTAATCAACATCTTTCACATATTTTTAAGAAATTAAGAACCTGGAAAACATCACGGACTTTCATTGTCGGAGGTAGTGCAAGTCTGTAGGCCACTGGTCCAATCCTCTCAAGGATCTCTAAAAGCCCACAATACTGAGGTGTCAACTTACATGATCTGATCCTTAATGAGGTCTTCTTCGGCTTGATGCACAAGTGCACATGTTCCCCAACTTGAAACTCCTTAAACACCTCGTGCTTATCTACATAACTATTTTTTCTGTCATGAGTTGCCTTTAGATTATTCTTAATAGTCTTCATTTGTAGTTCCATCTTTGTCAACATGTCTAGTTCGATAAGTACCTTGTTCACTCGATCATTCCAACTAATACGAGTATTACAACTCTGCCCATAAAATGCATCAAACAAAATCATCCTCAGTGATTCATCCTGATGTCCATTGTTGTACACAAACTTAACCAGTGGAAGATACTCCTCCCACATCCTCCAAAATCTTGTTGATCCTATATGTCTGTCCATCTGTCTGTGAATGATAAGTTTTATTGAAAGCCAAATCTATATCCAAACCTGTAAATAACTCCTTCCAAAACCTGGAAGTGAACTTTGAATCTTTTTTAGATACAATCTTCTTAGGAATACCATGCAATCTCACTATCTCCCTGATGAAGACCGGTGCCACATCACTAGTTCAATAAGTATAATTAACTGCTATGAAGTGAGATACCTTTTTCAATCTGTCAACCACAACCATGATGGAATCATGTTGTCTAGATGTCCTTGGAAAACTTGTAATGAAATCCATGGAAATGACCCACCATTTCCACTCTGGACTCAGAATCGGTTGTAGTAAGCCACTTGGATGCTTACACTCTATTTTTACCTGTTGACAATCTAAACACCTTGCGATGAACTCAACTACCTCTTTCTTCATATCTGACCAATAATAGAACTTCTTAACTGATGTCAATGTCTTATGATGTCTCCAATGAAATTCCCTCAAGATAATCTTCTTGAGTTCATTATTGTTTGACACATATATCCTTTCCCTGAATCTGACCAAACCATCTGCCATGAGATGATAGTCCACATCTTGTTAACCCGTACCTTATTGTTGTAACCTGTGCCTAATATCCCTATACATATCATCCTATTGTCCTACCTGTAAGATCTGATCTTATAAATCTGTCCCATATGAGCTCATGGTTGTTATGTGATTTACCTATACTCTTCTACTAAGAGAATTTTCAACCTTGTTCTCTTTACCCTTAATGTACCTGATCTCTAAGACAAACTCACTAATTGTAGCCAACCATATAGATTGATTGCCATTCATATTAGGTTGGTCAAATAAGTATCCCATTCCACTTTGATCACTCATCAATATAATCATCATGCCAAGAAGATAGTGCCTCCAGATATTCAATGCATGAATGATTTCTTCCAACTCAAGATCATGTGTCACATAATTCAGCTCGTGCTCATTCAATTTCCTTGATTTGTAGCATACCACCTATCCCTTCTACATCAATACTCCACCAAGTCCTCTCTTGCAAGAATATGTACATACCACAAACTATTTATTTGTATTTTCAATCTTTAGAACTGGAGCATTTGTAAGCAACTGCTTCAACTGCTCAAAAATCGTTGCACATTCCTTTGCAATGATGTAATATGATAGGAAATCTATGAGAAGTTCCTGGTGAACTTCCTGTAGTAACCTGCTAGCCCCATGAATGATCCTACCTCATCCGCATTCCTAGGGGCTACCCATTCCATGATAGCACTTATCATTTATGGAAACACTACTATGCCTTTCTTGGAGACAACGTGCCCTGAGTAATGTAACCATGTCTGAAAGAAACTGCATCTACTAAGCTTGACATAAAATTTATGCTCTCTTATTAGTCTCAACATTTTTGCTAAGTGTTCGACATGTTCTTCATCATTCTTAGATATATCAATATATCATCAATGAATACAATCACAAACTTGTCCACATAAGGATGCAACACACTATTCGTCAAACACATGAAAGTATCTAGAGAAGTAGTCAAACCAAAAAGGAACCACAACAAACTCGTAATTCTCATACCTCGTACATAAAGCATTCTTGTAGATGTTATCTTCTTTGATGCATACCTAATGATATCCCTATGTCAAGTCAATCTTTGAGAACATTGCTGCTCCCTTCAACTGATCAAATAAGTCATCAATACTCAGCAATATATACCTATTCTTGGTCATTACCTTGTTCAACTACCTGTAATCAATACACAGCCTGAGAGTACCATCATTCTTCACAAACAATATTCGTGCACCCCACGATGATACACTTGGCCTAATGTATCTCTTGTTAAGCATTTCCTTCAATTGAAACTTCAATTCCACTAACTATGGAGTGATAATCATGTATGGTGCCTTTGATGTTGGTGCTACACCTGGTACCAACTTAATGGAGAAGTCCACTTGCGTGTGAGAAGGAAACTTTGAAATCTTTGTTGGGAATACATCCTAAAATTGTTGTAAAATTGGGTATCTCTTGAAGATTTATGCATCCTCGACATCTGTACCTTTATCACTGGAAATATGCACTCCAAACAATACACACCCTTTCTTGCAACTACGCTTTTCTTGCATAGTTGTAACCATTCTAATTAATGTAACCTTCTTCTTACCTTGCAATATTATTTGTTCTCCATTTTCATCCAAACAATCAATAGCCTTTTCATAATAATCAACCTTAGTCCTGTGAAGGTACAACCAATCCATGCCTATAATCATATTGTACGAACTTAATGGAAGCATATTCAAATGCGCTAACATAGGCAAACCATTCAACTCAAATCCACAAGATCTTACCTGATGATGAACTCTTTTCTTAGTACTTATAGCCAACTGAACTAACCAAGACTATCCATGCACTTATTTTATCAAACCATACTTATCCACAACATCGAGGTTAACATAAATATAATAAGATTTAGGGTTAATCAAAATATAAACAACTGGATCACAAATCTTACCATCCATTTCAATAATAGATGTCTAGTGATCCGTCTGCCTATAATCCAATGTTGCATATATCCAATGAATTCTCTGTCCAACATCCCCAACTATCTATGTCTCTTGGGCACTATAGATATGAGGCCTACGACCCTGATACGACAGATAATCCTTCTTGATATGCTCCTTGCCACATATCCAACACTGCAGTTGTCTCCTACCATCATCTTTATTCTGCTGCTCTCCAGGCTATGACCCATGTCCCTTCTCAATTGCATTAAAATTTTTGTAAGGAACACCATCCTCTTTCTCACCTGCATCATGAGGTGTTGTTTGCTTCGGTGTTCATTTAACTTTAGTCTTGTCATTCGCTTTCCTACCCTGCTTAGATTCGGTCTTACACGTCGATTTATCATAACAATGCTTCAATTTCCCAATGAATTCTTCCAGCGATCAAGGCACGTCATACTCAATTTGATCCTTAAATGATAATGGTAATCCACTCACAAATATATGAAAATTGAACTTCTCAAACTTAGGATATGACACATACCTAATCAACTCGAAGAACTTACTCATGTACTCCTCATTTGTCATCCATCCCATATTTAACTCATAGAACTCCTTGACCATATAATCATAGTACCTATCTGACAATTACTTCTTCTTGAAGAGTCCCTTGAGTTCATGCCAACTCAACTCCTATGCCCTTATGTCTCTAAATCGATTCACATCTTCCCACCAAATTTCTGCTTTCCCTTTGAGGCTAAAAATAACTATCATGGTCTTCATGTTGTCTGTGTAATCATGCAGCTCAAATAATTTCTTCATTCAAACCAACCATGCCTCTGCATCTTTTAGTTTCTTAAAATCTCCATCAAATGTAGGTGGCTTGGATTTCTTGAACTCATCCAAAAAATACCCCCTGTCACTCCTCCTGTAAGGATGATAGTGATCATGACCATGATAATTGTTTGAACCAAAACTAGAGTAGAACCCATGTCCACTACCTCTCCTATCAGGTGTATCCAAGAGCCTGCCATCTCTGACCGTTTCATCCTTGTCCGACCTATGCCCACCATGATACCTGCTACCATATGCCCCATTAGTCATGTCCTCCTCTCCATAACTGATTTTTGGTTGTCCATGTCTCTACAAATACAACAAAATCTGAAGGATGACTGCATTGATGATCTAAATGGAAAGTGGCATTTTCCCATGTTATTCATTCACCCATGGCATTTATCCAACATGGCGTTCATCCACCCATGGAATCTACCCATGGTATTTTAAGTGACATCCACCCATGGTATTAATCCACCCATGGAATCAACCCGTGGTATTCTAAGTGGCATCCACCCATGGTATTGTAAGTGGTATCTACCCACGGTATTCATTCATGGTATTTACCTACCCATGGAATTTACTCGTGGTATTGTAACTCAGAAAGACTATAGGTAACAAGTCACATTTTTTAAAAGGAAAGATTGACCACCATATGTAGATTTTAAAGTTATTCTTTGTTTTGATCAACAAACAAAAAAAAGTTTCTTTCTTTTTTTATTTACGGTGTGTGCTCTCTTTTTATGGGATTCTAATTTTTCAGATCTTGGGGACCTCTCCCCCAATATCCATTTCAATCTTTTAGATCTTAGGGGCCTCCCCCCAAGATCTAGATCAGTGGTATCAGAGCCAGGTTACGACTCCATGGGAATTATGATTTGAAGAATATTTCAGTTTAAAAGTTTTGCAGCAAACTTCATGCAAGTGCCATGACCTCCATGGAGCACTTTCTTGGGCCAAGCGGAAAGTTTTTTTTTTTTTTTTTTTCATTTTTTACAAGAATATATTTTAGGTGGTGAATTTTAGATCATATCTGAAAATTTTGGTACAAAATTTACAAAAACAAATAACATATATGGATTCCTTGCGAAAAATTACCCAAATTCAAAAAAATAAAAATTGGTTGAATCAGAGTCTGGATTAGAGAGATATCGTTGATTAAAAATCCATTGTGTTACATAAATGTTTATGACGAAAATTCATGGATGACGGTTCTCCTATACTTTTTTGCAGTTTTTATGCATAATTTCAGAAAAAAAATGATTACATATTTGAGCTCCTCTTAAAAACTCACCCAATTCCAAAAAACAAATTGGTCAAATTGAAGTTCGAATGAGGGACATATCGTTGATTTAAAATCAACTATTTTTTTTTTAGAACTTTTGTGATGGCAGTGCATTTGCAGCGTGAATTCGAGTTTCTATAGTGACGAGATAGTGATTTCAATCACACATGAAGATGTATAATCATCATCTGTTTCCAAAACATGTTATATTCAAGATTTTGAGTTAAATTAACCAAGTTATGCCCATTTTAAATTAATTTTTATATCTAGAGTAGCATTCAAAGCAGGTCCTCTTTGGAGATGTGCCCTCCCATCCCGCTTTAGTAGGTACATGCTTCACATTCATCAGTGTCAACATAATAAGATTTGGCTTGGGTTATTTGGATATGTGACCTCCCACCCCAGGCTATGTAGGCACATCCTACTGCATCAACAATTAACATCACGGTTATGGGTCAACCGCACAAAATCCTTGTCATCGAAGTCCATTTGCTAGGACGCACATATTTAGTATCACAATTGGTCACAAACATTACAGGGTATCTCTATCCTCAAATCTTCATTTTTCATGTTTATGGGTCATTCACAGACCCACACTTCACCGAAGTCCATTTGCTAGGACGCACACTGTTAGTATCATAGTTGGTCACAAGCATTACAGGGTATCTCTATCCTCGGATCTTCATTAATTATGGTTATGGGTTAACCACATGAAAACATTCTCTTTAGTGGCTTTTCATATTCATCACGGACTTCTCAGAAGGGAACTTCACGTAATGAGGACCATTTCTTCTTAAGAGGGGTGGAATGATCCGAATGGAAAGTGGCATCTACCCATGTTATTCATTCACCCATAGTATTTATCCACCCATGGTATTCATCCACCCATGGAATCTACCCATGGTATTTTAAGTGACATTGTTGGTCGGCTTAATTGTCGGATTAAACCTCTCAATATTAATTATCAATCCGGAAGTCGTAAACGCGAGTTGTACTGCATATTGGCTCGGATTAATGGTCAGAGCATTAATATATTCCTTTGTAATGATCAACCAGGTACTGAAAGAAAACACACATTTTCTCGCAAATAAACAATCTTAAAAGGGAATCTACTTAACCAATGTCATTTACTACAAACTCCATACTACAGTTAAACTATGAGGAAATACAAAGCAATTCTAAATCATTCTCGCACTCAATTCTACTTTTAAATCTCATATGATAACTTGAAAACTTTAATCTATTAACTTCTTGAAACTAACACTTGAAATTAATAAGCAGAGAGGACACACATTATAAATTCACACCTTAAACTAACCAGAACTATTCCTGAAAACAAACTCAATATTCAAATTAACAAAAGACAATCCTAACTATTGCTAAAAGAAAACTATTTCACTTCGTGTAAAATAACACTTAAAAATCCCATTAAAAACTATTTAAATATTTTAATCTAAATGAAAATGAACTATTAAAAAGCAAGCCTACTTCAAATCGAATCATCACACTGTATTTAAACTTGATATCTCTACGTAATCAAATCCACACTCAAACTTGCTCGCATAAGGAAATGATTACACAATAAAAACAATAAAGAATCTAATTAAAAAGAGATCTAAAACAAAACAAATTCTAATTAAAAGAGACCTAATTATGCATAAATAAGTCAAATGCACATTTAAATCCTACAAACATTCAAAGAAATTAGATAATGCAAACAATGATTTAATATTTTGAATTAGCAATGTTAACATATTCAAATTCAAAGCATCTTCAATATGTTCTAATTCTGTATTTAAACTCAGAAATTGAAAAACAAAATAATAATCTAAGTGCAGAATTAGATGTTATTTAAAAACAATTTAAAACAAAAGATAATTCTACAAATTAAACAAATCTTAAATCTATAAAAAATGAGGACTCGACTCCAGGTTGCGATGGATCCTTGCCACTTCCTGGAGCAAGTCCTAAACTAACTCAATGCTCAAAATTAAAATTACAATGCGTATATAAAAAAAACCAAATGCAGAGCCAAAATTTATTAAATAAAATCAAAACATTGCTTCAAACATCAATGAATGTACACATGCCAAAAATTTATTAAATCAAATCAAAACATTGCTTCAAACATCAATGAATGTACACATCATCTGCTGCTTCATTACAAACATTGTGTTGGGCAATTCGATCTGAATTTATGAGAGAATCGATTTTGCATCTGAGAAAATTGATGGACTCACTAACTCTGCGCTCTCTACATCTTTAGAAAATCGATGCTTCTTTGATCTAATTCTAGCTCCTTCGCTCTAATGGACAACTACTTATTCTAATGTGCAACTCCTTCTTCTCCTGGGCCAACTGCTCTATCCCTCCATTCGATCCCATCTAATGCGCGGCTATTACATTCTAATGCGCAACTCCTTCAACTCCAATGGATCGACTCCTTTTGTCTACGTAGCAATTACATCACTCTATCTACATGATCCATCGATTCCTTCATTCTACATCTACTCCATATATCTCTATCTATCGACTTCTCTCCCTTGATCTAATGCACAGCTCTACATTTTATAGCAGTGGAGCTGCTCTTGTTTTCCCAGAACCATATTTATAAACAGCAGAGTTTTTTACAATAGATTTGAAACTAGATATTAGAAAACTCGATTTCCACAACTGCATGAATTATTTTCTGGAATAAGAATTAGCTTGAGACAGAATGCCGAATTGAGGAAATCGTTCCCCTTTTTGTGGGATATGGTTGTTGCTGGAAGGTGCGTCTTGATTTCTAGATGAAATTCGAACTTCGTTGACTTCGCACAACAATTCCAACAACGATTTTCATTCCCAAATTCTTTGGCTCTGGTTGACCTTGGAACAAAAGCTTCGATATCGCAGGTGGAATCAAGGTGTAGCTCGCGAAGGCATTTCACAACTAGAGGAGATATGGCATGCAATAAGTGATTCCTTTAAGCATCAGCTAACACTGTCTCCCTCCTCAACTTCTTCAAATAAATTTGAAACTTCATTTATGGCATAACGTTGGAAACATGTCAGTACCATTTGATTGTCCGGCAGCGTAATAAAATTTACTTGCTCTTTTTGTTATCTCCATCATTACCAATATTTGAATCTGAAGCTTCAGCCATAGCAGCTACCCTTCTCGCAGCAGTCCTCGTAACCTGCTCAACCATGGCATTTTCATATGTGGAAGGGATGTTATCTTCTACTAAGCCATCCACCCCATCATCCTTCTTCTCCTCTCCTCCAAAACGAAACTCGTTCACATGTTTCTTATCAACTGGGTATATCCATTGCTGATACAGATAGATAAGGAAGATGATATCATCACGGAAAGCTGAGAGGCAGTGCAATATTGGCATCTTGATAAAAAATGCAAACAAATCATCGATAATTGTATTAAGAAATTTGTATGTCATCTGTTGCCAAGGAAAATTGAGATAATTTTCCCCAAAGTTCTTTGCCATAGCTAAAAGGAGCTTTGTGATATGTGTTTGAAGATTGTCCTCTCTAGAAGGCAACATACAAGTAACTTGGATCAGCACAGGCAAACAGTCAACATGTAGCCAGTCAAAAGTTGGCCACTCTAATTCTTCTCTTGCATATGTTTCCAGCAAGTAATTAGAAAAGAATGATCCATCTGCATCTTATGTCTCAGAAAGGTGAGAAGGAAACGGACATGTTTCAATTGATGTCTGACACAAAACAGGAAGCAGTTTTGTTAGCATGCGCAACAGAACATCAATGTTCCAACGTTCTTTTTCACCCAGTACTCGAAGATGAGCTTCTATAGAACCATCAACCTTCTGATACCGTTTGGCTGGCTGACATATGAAGAAAAGAAAGGGTCTTACAACATCTTCTTATATCTGTTTTTCATTCAAAGAAATACCTTCTGACTGAGTTAAATGTGCATCCCACTGATATCAAAACTATTCTGCCATATTTCCAGTCACACAGTGTCCTCTCCAGACCCTCTGAATGAATAATGCTGCAGAAGTAGCCTTTTTGGCATGATTACGAATTTCCCTTCATGTGTAACTTTCTCCAATAAAGCATCTCTAGTTATCTCCTTCACACTTGCTCTTCGTAATTCGTGGTGCTATGCCTTGTAAAAGCCCAATCTCGGGCGAAGAAATGTAGTCCACTTCAATGGATTTTGATGGAGATAACAGATATGATTACGCACTTAAGTTGTGCTCTTCATAAAATTATGGGTAAACTGAGATTTGTTTTAATCCACAAACATAACCAGAGTAGCAATATTCATAGAGACCCAATACGTTCACGTTCAAAAATGGTTTTTAGTGGGATATTCCCCAAACGATAACTCCTTCATGAAGCCGAATTTTTCCAAACAGTTTCTTTGCTATATGAAACACAGTGCTCTAAACACAACCCATGTCTCGAAATTTAGATATTTTGCTCCATTTGGTCGCAAATTGGATATTTTCAACTACAGCAATTCAACTACCCAGCCGCTGATTTTATGCGTTTGGTGAATTTGTACTCAACTGCATTCCTGCACCAAGCGTTCCTGCAACCAAGAAGGAATACACTCATCAAATTAACTAATAACAAGAATAATAGTTGTTGTTTCTAAATTCCTCTAATTAACAACATAGTCGATTAATAACGATTCAAAACACCAGGTACAAGTATGTATTTATTTGATAAAAGCCGTAAAAGTTCAGACAAAGATGCAAATCAACAGACATCCACCCATGGTATTCATCCATCCTTCGAATCTACCCATGGTATTTTAAGTGGTATCTACCAACGATATTCATTCACAGTATTTACCTGTGGTGTTTTAACTAAAAAAAGACTATAAGTAACAAGTCACATTTTGTAAAAAGACATATTTTCCACCACAATGTAGCTTTTACAGTTATTCTTTGTTTTAATAAAAAAATTTATTTGTGGTTTTATTTACGGTGTGTTCTCTCTTTTTCTGGCATTCTAATTTTTTAGATCTTGGGGGCCTCCCCCCAAGATTCAGATCAATTGACCTCTATTTGTTTCTCTTGTGCCCTGGAAAGTCTCTCCTGTGACTGAATGATATTTTGATCTCTTCTTTCAAACTTCTCAAAGTGTATTTTATGTCTTGAGAGTACTCCTTTCTTGGTTGCTCTTCTAATCTATAAGGGGAGTCTCGTGAACTGTAATCCACCATTCTTCTAGTCATATATGATCCTATAATTTATGTAAACATACCATGTAAAATAAACTAAATACAAACATAATCAACATGCCTTAGCAAAGTTCAAGGGAGACTATCTCGTCTGCATGATCAACCAGATTAGCACGATACATGTATATACACAATCATATCAATATACCAACACTATGCATGACAATACCAACTGCATACCATGACCCCAAGCATGAAAACCATAACCATGACAATGTATGCATAAAAACCATATATACATCAACATGCATGCATGAAAAAAACACTTTTCCCATCTAGTCCAAGTATTGAACCATGATTTGATACCATTCTGGTATCATATAACACCCAAAGAAAATGAAACCTAGCTCTAATACGAATCTGTAACTACCCCTCCCATATCTACCTACTTTCACAGGCCTACTAGGGTAAACATGAGTTGAGGGATACTATGACATTACTTGACCTCTTAGATCACATTAAGGAAACAAATTTGACAAGATGAAACCTTATTGACCTTCCTCGAGAGCTATAGGACCCAAAGGAGATAAAAAACCACTCAAGTTGCTTAAACCCTTAGCTAACTTTCATTTTTAGTGATATGGACTCCTAGCCGCTTGTATAACAAGGCAATACAACAACTACAAGCCTCCAATCACATGGATAGCACTGCATTCCAGCAACTGCAGTCTAGATTTCCCAATTCTAAGCACGCAACCCCGAAATTGACCCAATTTTTCATGGATAGTATCCAAACCTCTACCCAAAACTTGATAAAAATTTCCAAAATGATGAATGACATAAATACAAAGGAATTAATGCAAAAATTAGTTAATAACTTTACCTAACCAGGCCTAACCATGACATACATTTCGTCAAAGGCATTAAAAACAGGTAATCTACATGTCATAAATACATATATGAAGATATGGGTCTCATACTTATTTGAAAACAGTCAAGAAGATCTGATGGCCACTCACAATAACTACAGTAATATATATTATGTCATGCATTCAATAACCATTCATTTACCAATTAAAACATGTTAAGAGCCATGACTAGAATATGTCATGAAACCATGCTTATAAAGAACATATAACCAGAATAATAATAGTGATACAACAACCATCAAAGCCACATAATAAAAAGTATAAATGCTCATGCAATATAAGAGGAAAATAGCTATTATTAACATATGTAAAATCCAACTAAGTTAGGGACTTCCACGTACCACCTGACCATAGATTGAGTAGAACCAAATCATTCTTTCAGCCAATCACCCCCATGCCATATTTCAAGCATGAATGTGGGATTCACAACAAAATAACCAGGGATCTCTTTACTGCAATCCCGCCAAATCAATCAAGGGATTCATAGGCCTGAAACAAGCACCTACACAACTAGGTTTTACTGCAATCCTGCCATTATCGGTCAAGGGATTCCTAGGGCCAAACAAAAACAAAATCTACCAGGCTTTAACGGAATCCCACTTAGATCTGTCAAGGGATCACTAGGCCCTAAAAAATCTTGGATTCCTCATGATTTCTCCAACAATACCTTGAGGAATTTTCTTGTCTTCACCCTCGGGCTTTACCGCAATCCCGCCAAAACCAATAAAGTGATTCCCAATCCCTTGGGAATTTTTCTGATACCACCTCACCTGATTTCAAAACCATCTAGAAATCCAAAGTTGAACCAAATGAAAGAACCCTGTTACACCATGGTTATTTGAAAATGGCAAGGCAAGGCTGAAACCACTTTGACACTTGGCGAAACCCATGCCAAATACAACAAGAGAACCAAATACACACATGAGTGTACAATGCATGCCAAAACTAGCAAGGAAATCATACATGCGAATCGATGCCTGCAAAGAAACCTTGTTGTAACTGCTTGATCCAAATCTTCCTTGCGTGATCCTTGCTTTCCTTTGCTTTCTTGTCCTTTATTTGCCTTCATGATTTGTATTACGAAAATTTGAAAGTATGATGAAAGTTTGCAAGTGAAATTTTATGTTTTTTTATGCAATTAAACAAGTTGCAATAGCACATAAATTAAGTGTTTGAACTTACTTTTGCAGCAATAATCAGAGACAATAATACCATAAAGAAACACAAGACAAAAAAAATGATGAAGGAGTTCACCCCTCTTGGGCTATATCTCCTCATCCAGATTCCAATGTTGGGTCTCTTTCATTATGTGCTCAAATATGTGTTTACATGAATTTTCAATGCTTAGAATGCAAAAATAATATCTCCAATGCCTCCAGCATAGTCAAAAACCCCTAGCTAGGCTCTTTTTGCACTCAATTTGGTCAAAAACTTACTGAGTTATATGCTCTGGTGTATTTTTTTTGCTAATTGTTCTACAATCCACACCCACCTGCAAAGCATCCTACAATTACCGCAATTTTCATTATATTGGAGCAACAAATCCGCCCCACGCTAGCGATATTTGTGTCAGTTCGTGTACAAATTGTCGAATGGTTTAAATGTGGGATGACCTCATGAACCGATAGATTGGGGCCACGTGATGAGTTTTGTCTCGTAGGATCCGAGGGATTTAAACTAACTCACCAATGGATTGACCGAACTCCAACCGTGGTTGGTGTTGTGATTTGGTTAATACCCGCCAGGTTAACATTTGAATTCTTGTGCTAAAACCTAACTCTAACCCCTACTCTGTATAAATTATGGTCGGACTGTGTTGGAGTTTAATACTGCACGCCATAACTTTAAACCAACCCCGTGATTGTGGTAACGAAAAATGGTATGGTTCATGTTAGCGTCGATTCCAACTGCATATGAACTTGTGGTTGGTTGTTTGATTCGTGGTTAACCCCGCACCCTTGATGCCCTAACTTGTGGTCTCATAGGTTGGGGTGGACCAGGGGCTTGGGGTTAACTCCGACCCCATCCCCCAACTTGCTGACACATAAACTTTAAATATGCATCGTGCACTATGAATATTAAGTCACACCCATGGCATGACGGTAAGGTGTCGTGTTGCTCCATTGCAGGTCGCCCGTTCGAATCACTTGGAGGTCAGTTCGACCGATAATTTTTTTGTTAATGCAAAGTCAGGAGGCCATGTGGTAGTCAACAATTGGCCCACGTGGATCTCCACCATTGGTCCAACTCAAAACACCAACATCCAATCGATATTAGGAGCATACGATATCTGTTTTGAGTGATTCGAGTTGCATTAGATTTAGGACAACGAGATATTCGTCTTGGCACCGGTTTCAACCACTTTTGAACACTTTTAATTTTGAGCACTTTACTGATCCACTAGATCATTCCTCCCCACTGGAAACTTTTGGACCTCCAAATGATCATTTTCAGCCAGTAAACATATGAGGGTACATTTCCCTCACCCTTCCAATATAAATCAATTTGGCTTTGCTTAGATATGTTCCTTTGAGCCCCACACGAAGGTACTCCACATTACCTCGTTACAAATTCCTTATGTTCCTGACAAGGATAGTGCCTTGTTGTAATTATTCAAGATATTCATGAGATAAATATTCAATTGAAGGAATTTGAACATTCTCTCCTTGATATTCAATCAAATAAGGCTCATGCAATCTTAATTCTCAACATTAACAACTGCATATATTTGCATATATGAATGCAAATCCGACCTGAAGACATTATTACTAATCTTTTCCAAAATCTTGAATGGACCATATCGAATTGGTTTCAGTTTTTTACCTTCTCCTTGGAGTCTTTCTTTTCTAATGTGAAGCCAAACATCATCACCCACTTGGAAACTGTGATCCACACGATGCTTATCATGTCTTTTCTTGTACTTGGCTTACCTCTGTTCCAATTGTACTTGAACTGTTTGATGCACCAATTGAACTTGTTCAATGAATCTTTTGGCCTTGTCTATGTCATTATTTCCATAAATAGCAACATCCTTCCCAAAGATAAAATCTAAAGGAGATTTTGGTAAATATCCCAAGCATGCCTCAAATGGCGATGTTTGATTCGATGAATGCTTGGTCCAATTGTAAGCATGTTGAAGATAGTGCAAATTTTCATCCCACAACTTAGGATGCTTGCTGCAATAACCACGAAGAATATGTATCATCGTTATGTTCACCACCTCTATTTTGTCATTTGTTTGCGGATGGAATGTTGTGCTCTTTTTCAATTTGGTGTCCATGAGTCCCCACAAGCGTAACCAAAAGTTCCTTACAAAGCAAGAATCTCGATCACTAGCAATGGATGTGGGAAACACAAAATGTACCCATATATTCTAAACGAAAAAATGCCCAGTTTGTTCAGCTGTAACCTACTTTTTACAAGGCATCAAAATACACATTTTTTTGAACCTATCCACAACTATATAAAGATAACCATAACCTCTCCTAGACATAGGTAGACCTCCTACAACTTCCATAGAAACACTTTCCAATGGATGGGGAGGTACTGGAAGTGGAGTATACAATCCCAACTTTTTATTGTTAGGCTCACTGACAGCACATAAAGAACATCCTCTTACAAATCGCGACACACTTTCAAGCATACGAGGCCAGTAACAATACCTTTGTAATTGTGCCACTATCTTACCTACATCGAAATGACCAACAATAAGAGAAGTATGCACTTCCCTTGTGATGTTGACTCTCTCTCCCCGTGGAATACATAGCTTTCCAAGAGGATACAACAAGTTATCATGCACGTGATAATCCAACTCCTCTACTTAGTTACCTTGACACAAAGTCACATATACATCCTTAAAATCATTATCTAAAGCATATTTCTCAATAGCTCTCACGCATGACAAGATTATGCTTAAGAATAATGAATGCACTAACAATCGGCCTAGAAAGCATATCAACAACCTTGTTATAGATAAATTTATTATACCTTATCACCAAGTGGAAATCTTGTAGAAAACCCATCCATCTGAAGTGCCTTGCTTGCTGTAGCTTTGTTTGTGACTTCAAGTATTGCAATAGTTGATAATCAATGTGAATGATTGTTTCCTTACCCATCAATTAATGTTTCCACTTTTTCACACTTTGCACCAATGCATACAATTCTTTGTCATGTGTAGGATAGTTAATAATTTCACCATTAAAAGTTTCAAAATGAAAACAAATGGGCTTACCATGTTGCATCGAGACTGCGCTCATGGCATAGTCACTTGCATCAGTTTGTATCTCAAATTATTGTCTCAAGTCTGGAAGTGCAAGTACAGGTGTTGAACCAATTCTTTCCTTCAATGCATCAAATGATTTTTGTTGTTTGCCTCCCCACTGAAAAAAAACTGCTTCACACTTGTCAATGCATGCAATGGAATAAAATTTAGAAATGAACTTTCTCCAATATTGGCCTGCTCCTAAGAAAATTCTAACCTCTGTCACAGTCTTGGGTTTTGGCCAATTCAAAATGACTTCAACCTTTGAGGGATCTATCTTCAACTCATCCCCTCCAACAATATGGCCCAAGTAGACTAAATAATTTTTCCCAAATTAACATTTTGACATCTTTTAAAACAACTTTTCCTTATTTAAGACATCTAACACTTGCTTTACATTCATGGAATGTTATTCGTGTGACTTGCTGAAAATGAATATGTCATCTAAGTAGACTATCACAAAATCATCTAGAAAAGGCCTTAAAACATCATTCATAACCCGCATGAATGTAGCAGGATCATTACGAAGCCCAAAAGTCATAACCAACCATTCAAACAAACCATGCTTTGTTTTGAATTTTGTCTTCCATATGTCTCCTTCAACAATCCTAATTTGATGATAGCCACTCCTCAAGCCCAATTTAGTGAAATAAACAACATATTTCAATTGATCAAGTAAATCATCAATTTTATGAAGAGGGTAACGGTTCTTTACTGTAACTTTGTTCAATGTATGGAAGTCCACACACATTCGCCATGTACCATCATTCTTTGGAACTAAAACAATAGGTAAACCACGTGGTGATGTGCTTGGTCGAATGATCCCTTCATCAAGCAACTCTTGGATTTGTTTCTTAATTTGCGCATTTTCCATCGCTAACATCCTGTACATGCCAATGTAAGGAAGAGGAAAATATTGCTACAATTGGATCTCATATTGGATTCCTCTTTCCAGAGGCAATCCTTTAGGCTCCTAAAACATCTCATTATATTGGTTAACAGCCTCAACCAAATCAAATTTTAACTTTGTATCACATCCTTGAAAGTCTTAATTCTCAACATCGTTCTTGGGTTTGATCATCAAAAGTACAAAATTCTTTGCTAGATTTAACAAGCCTCTTCATTTGTCAAACATTCACAAGTGATGGATTAATTTTCTTGCGATGCGCTCTAACAATGTACTCAAACAATCTTTAAACAAATGATACTTGTTTTCATTTCGATGAAAGATGACTTTCCTAGCATAAATATATGGACTTCCTAAAACAATACCACATATGTCTAATGGAACTACATCAATTTCTACCTCATCAATGAAGTTTCAAGTAATGTGATGCAGCACGAAACTGCAAATTACACATATTACCGTGGACCTGTGGGTTATGGCCCACATAAAATCCCTTTACTCGCAACGGATTACAATATTGGAGTTTATTAAACATACATATGTTAGCGATCAAACATCGATTACTTTATCGCAACGTCAGCAAGTTTTAAACAACTCGCAATCTTCCCCAAATAACATGCATATACGGGGGACAGGGGTTCTAGGGTCCCACAATACGGTGACCAATCATAGCACATCGCAAGTCAGAACCTTTAGGACATCGCATATCGGCAAACTTAACAACTAACTCAGACAACAAACATATAATCCCGTCGATGCGAAGTTGCGATGACGATGTCGCATCGCAACATCGCAACTTTTACAACTTATCGCATTTCGCTTGCCTGCAAGTTTAACTCTTTACCGATAACGGCTAAACCATAATTTATGCGATGTACAATATGTGATAATGTGCTATACCGACACGTGGTCTCCCCTCATTGAATCACATATTTCAATCCTTACCGCATCGCAAACAAATTAACTTATCGCTCGATGCCTTAGCGCTATCCGCTATAATTTGCAATGTGTGAATTTGCGATTTTCCGTCCACCGTTTATCTACACCCGTATCTAACGGTCCTCACTACTCACCCTTTATCGCATCACAAGTTATTTTTTTTAACTTGCTCTGTGATAGCTTCATCTATGTGATGTTCATATGAACTTCGTCCTCTCACTTTTACTCACACAGTCTATTAATTTATAGAAAGAACACAGATATATAATAACACACAAATACAAAACAAAATCCAGATTAATCCTAGATATATAAAAACACAAATTTCATTAATACACTGAACTCGAGTTACAGGCTAAGGCCACTCAGGCCTGAATCACAGATTTCTCCCTCAAGCTACATTGCAATCTTCTGCCCTCCATCTATAGACATGCATATTCACATTTATAAAGAAATTACAAGCGAGTGGATCATCTAATATCCACAAGTTCTTCTCCCACAATTGCTCAACTAAACCCTTAAATATCTTTGTTTGATTACATGGCAGATAATTACAATTTATCAAGTCTTCTTGAGACTTGTAGTTTCCATAATTTTAGCTCTATTTCACGGAATTTTCCCTTATTTACAAACGGTTGTCCACGACTCGTCTTTCACAGCATTAAATTTGAAATATGGTCTAATGCTCCTGCATCAAACTCCCAAGGTACAAATTTTTTTATGACCTCCTTGTCATATGTCTTCTTCATCTCTTAGCAATTCTACCCACATCCTCTGTGGAATCGCCTTTGTGATCTTTCTGTGAGCTTCAAAAAAACCTCTACAATAGCAAGTCCTCCCTGCTATATGACACCTCACCAAGCTTATCTTCTCTTAGCTCAGTCTTTCGGCATCCCTCTGGTTCTCTCTTCTCTGGAACCATTTTAGCACTCCTGGCTCTAGGTTGCTACATTCTTCTCACCTTCCTTTGCTACTTGCACAAAAATATAAAGACCACAAACTCACTAATCTTCAACATAAATGTACCTCCTTCTTCCTCACACCCAAACTCTTTCTCGCAGGAAATATTTCCCTACTCTGATACCACATGATGTAGCAGGAAACTGCAAATTACACATATTACTGTGGACCTGTGGGTTATGGCTCACATAAAATCACTTTACCCACAACGGATTACAATATTGTAGTTTATTAAACATACATATGTTAGCGATCAAACAAAAATTACTTTATCACAACGTCAGCAAGTTTTAAAGAACTCGCAATCTTCCCCAAATAACATGCATATACGCAGGACAAGGGTTGTAGGGTCCCACAACACGGTGACCAATCACAATGCATCGCAATTCAGAACCTTTAGGACATCGCATATCGAAAAACTTAACAACTAACTTAAACAGAAAACATATAATCCCGCCGATGCGAAGTTGCGATGACGATGTCGCATCGCAACATCGCAACTTTAACAACTTATCGCATTTTCACTTCCTTGCAAGTTTAACTCTTTACCAATAACGACTAACCATAATTTATGCGATGTACGATATGCGCTAATGCGCTATACCGCACGTGGTCTCCCCTCATCGCATCGCATATTTCAATCCTTACTGCATCACAAACAAATTAACTTATCGTGCGATGCCTTAGCGCTATCCGCTATAATTTGCAATGTGTAAATTTTCGATTTTTCATTCGTTATTGAGCTAGGCCCATATCTAATGGTCCTCACTGCTCACCCTTTATCACATCGCATCACAAGTTATTTTGTTTAACTTGCAAAATCATCTTGACCGTCAATATCTTCTTCTTCAGATCTGTGATTTAATCATGACCGTCCGCTCATCCTTCACGCGACTCTTCTTCATTTCTTCACCCTTCACTCTAATTCCTGTCGATGGGGTTTTCATTTAATAATCCATGCTCTGCCATAGCTCCATCTATGAAAATTTCATAGGAACTTAGTCCTGTCACTTTTACTCACACAATTTATTAATTTATAGAAAGAACGTGAATATATAATAACACACAAATACAAAACAAAATCCAGATTAATCCTGGATATATAACAACACACAAATTTCATTAATACATTGAATTCGAGTTACAGGCTAAGACCACTCAGGCATCAATCACAAATTTCTCCCTCAGCCTACATTGCACTCTTCTACCCTCCCTCTCTGGACATGCAGACTCACATTTATAAAGAAATTACAAGCGAGTGGATCATCTAATATCCAAGAGTTCTTATCCCACAATCGCTCAACTAAACCCCTAAATCTCTATGTTTGATTACATGGAAGATAATTACAATTTATCAAGTCTTCTAGAGACTTATCATTTCCATCATTTCAGCTCTATTTCACAGAATTTTCCCCCATTTACAAACATTTGTCCACATCTTGTCTTTCATAACATTGAATTTGAATTATGGTTTGATGCTCCTGCATCATAATGGAAAATTTCAATTTGCATTTTATAGTTACTTTCAATTTTGCATTATCACATACCCAACCTAAAGAATAAGGTTTAGAATGAGGAATGGTTTCCAAATTCAATTTCTTGACAATGTTTTTAGAAATGACGTTTGCTTGTGAGCCACTATCAAATAGAGTGTAAATTTTGTTATGTTTTGAGACAACTCCAATATGGAAAAGCCCTGTTATTTCCTTTTCATTTTGAGTTTCATTGAGGTTATTTGAAGAACTAGTACTTGCAATGGAGTTCTTACGTTTCAATCCCATGGTTGTGATCTTTGTTTCATCTCCCGAGTCGGATCCTAAATCATGTTATGTAGTTGCAACTGTCTTTTGTTTTCCTTTGTTGTTAAAATTTTTGGGTCTCATCTAAGGATGAAGTTTCCAACAATGTTATTCATCGTGGCCTTCTTTTTAATAGTGTTTGCATGTGATTTTTTCTCCCTCTTTCTTAATGGAAGCATTATTCTTCCCTTTTCCTTTGAATTTTCCCTTTCCTTTGTCTCCACCCTTAAATGCCTTTTTGTTGCCCTCTCGTGGAACATTCTTCCCTCCTACTTCTAGATGTGTTTCCTATACACAAACCTCATATAAATTTTTAGGGTTAAACATGAGAATTGTGTGTCTCAAGTAGCTACGTAAACCTTCGATGTATTTGAGTAAAATGTCTTGAGATGATAAATCTACACCCAAAATCGATGATCTCCTTCTAAACTCTTGGGTATAACTTTACACACTTTGACCCTTTAATTTCCTAAAGATTTGCAAATCCGTTATATCTTTCTGCATGTATGTTATAAGATAAACATGTCTTCTTAATGCAACCGCAAAATCATTCCATGAATTTATGATCTTACCTCTTTTCTTAAGATCCTCTTGATTTTGGCTTCCCACCAAATGAGTGTCACGCTTTCCAACCTTAATGAAACAAGCTGAATCTTGGTCTCATCATCTTTGATCCTTTTTATCCTACAATGACTTCAAGTTGACAAGCCTATTTCAATTTCTCATAATTTACCTCTCCATTATACATAGGCAATTCAAACTATATGTCAAGTTTTAAAAATGGAGTTTTACCATGTCCCTTTGAAGAATGTGGAGGTGTTTGTGAAGGGGTTGATGTAGAAGATGATGATGGTGAAGATGAAGGTGAGGAGAAAGGTGGAGGTAGAGGTGGTTTATCACCATTCCCTCCATTCCATTTTGGAGGCTTGTCTCCATTTCCTCCATTTCCCTTTCGAGGATTTGAGCTTTCACCATGCAATCCTGAATTCCTTTCTTCAAAAAGAACTTTCACCATCTTACTCATGTAAAATAATATTTTCCTGAAATCCTTCTCAAGCTCAGTTATATTTTCATGCTCTCTTTCATGTGCCATGACTGGTGAGGCCTTTGGTGACACTTGAGGTGAAACTTGTGGTGAAGATTGTGGCAAATGTGCTCTCCTTGAACTAGCTTGAGGACTTGCCACCACAAGATTTCCTTCTCCTCTTTTTAGCTTTAAACTTGTAAGCATTAGAAAACACTTGCAACAGAATTAAACTCTTAATAAAACTAAAGAACCTAAACTCTGATACCAAACTCATATGTATTATGAAAACTTGAAGGTTTGATGGAAATTTGCACGTGAAATTTTATGTATTTTTATGCAATTAAACAAGTTGCAATAACACATAAGTTAAGTGTTTAAACTAAATTTTGTGGCAATAAACAAAGACAATAATACCATAACATAAACACAAGATAACAAAATGAAGAAGGAGATCACCCCTCCTGGGCTACATCTCCTAGTCCAGCTTCCAACGGTTGGGCCTCTTTCATTATGTGCTCGAATATGTGTTTACATGGATTTTCAGTGCTCATAATGCAAGAATAATGTCTCCAATGGCTCCTGAATAGTAAAAAACCCCTAAATAGGCTCTTTATGCACTCAATTTGGTAAAAAAATGATTGAGTTATGCTTTGGTGTAATTTCTCTACTAATTGTTCTATAATCTGCACCCACCTGCAAAGTATCCTACAATTTTCGCAAATTTCGGCATCATGAAGTGACAAATTCACCCCTGTTCCGACGAGATTCACCTTGGTTTAGGTGCAAATTGTCGAATGTTTTAAATGCGTGGTGACCCCATGAACTTATGGATCCGGGCCACTTGGCGAGTTCTGTGTTGTAGGCTCCAAGCGGTTTGAAATAACTCGCCAACAGATTGACCAGACTTCGACTGTGGTTGGTGTTGTGGTTTGGTTAATACCCGTCGGGTTAACATTTGAATTCCCATGCCAAAATCTAACTCCAACCTCGACTTTGTTTGAATTGTGGTCGGACTGTGGTGAAGTTTAATACTGCGTGCCATAAATTTAAACCAACCCGATGACTGTGGTAGTGAATTGTGGTATGATTCGTGTTACCGTCGATTCCAACTGCACATAAACTTGTGTTTGGTTGTTTGATTCGTGGTTTGGGGCTGGGGTTAAACCCAAGCCCCTGGCGCCCTAATCCGCGGTCTCGTGGGTTGGGGTGGACCGGGGGTCAAGGGTTAACCCCGACCCATCCCCCGACTTGCCCTCGGATAAAATTTAAATATCCATCGTGCACTATAGTCTATGACTATTAAGTCACACCCATGGCACGACGGTAAAGCGTTGTGTTGCTCCACTGCATGTCGCTTGTTTGAATCACTTGGAGGTCAGTTTAACCGATATTTTTTTTTCAATGCACAGTCAAGAGGCCACTTGGAAATCAAAAATTGGCCCACATGGATCTCCACCATTGATCCAACTTAAAACACCAACAAACAATCAAAAACCACAATAAATTCGACCAATCCAAATGAGACACTTGGCGATAAACCACTGGCCCAAAATACACAATCAACTTGTCAAGTCACCTGCCCAGTCAGCATACAGATTGTTGATTGTGCGTACCTGCAACCCAACTGCAAATTTTTTTAGTTGTTTAGGAAAATGGTTAGAACGTGATATTAAGAGCATACGATATTGATTTTGAGTGATTCGAGTTGCGTTGGATTCAGGGCGATGAGATATTCGTTTTGGCACTGGTTTCAAGCACTTTTGAACACTTTAATTTTGAGCACTTTACTGATCCACTAGATGACTTTCTTTCTCCAATGCTAGACTGCTCCAAGAATTCTCTAAGTCTGCAAGAGTATGAGAGAGAGAATAGAGAGAGATATCCACCATAGAACTATCAAATGGTTGTACTGACCAAAAACTGTGAACTTATCCTTATAAGACTTTTTATCATTTAGGCGTCTATTTTCTTCAATTTCCTCTATTTTCCTTCTATTTTCCTCCTCATGCAATCATGTGACCTTTCACCTTACTTTTCTCCTATTTTCCATTATTTTCATAAATAAAATGCCAATTAATGCCTCGTTTCCTTTTCAATGCCTTTTCCAATTTCCCCTTAGCCATAATAAACCAAGTAAACACCCACTATAATGTTTTTCCAAACATTCAACTTGAAATATGTGTCCCATGACATTGGTCTTATTTTTGCCTTTATTAACTTTATTACATGAAATTTTAACCTAGGGTTGTTACACCTTCCTTGCTTGGTCTTATGGGTCAAGGTATTGGAAGGGGTAATCGTATCATTCAGGTAGCCAAGGAGGGCACTCCCATTCAAGATTTGCCTTGGCTGTATAGATTTATGCCTCTTCCTGAGAGGTTTCACCTTTGGTGTATGAGCAGTGCAAATCTGGGCGACTCCCTTGGGCTCTAACCTCTTACGGTTTAGGGAGATTTCGTTGCCTGTGTTTCTTTTCTTGAGTTGCTGGAGGATCAAGGTTGGAAAAAGTGGTTTCCTAGAGAGAGGAATTTGCATCTCCAAAGCTTTTTGAAGAGGTGGTGAATGCTATAGTCAGTGGGAGGGGAGGGAAAAAAATCCTCATCGATCATGAGAGATTCCCTAGAGAAATGTGAGTGTGGTTTAGGTTGGATTTGACCTCTTCATTCGACGTTTTGCCCTACCTCGAGCCTCTTCCTCATTTTGGAGCTAGCGAGCTAGAAATTTTTTAATTATCATGTGGCCATTTCCAATGCACCTATACTCCTCTGCCTCCATGACAACTACCATGCAGTGAATGCCCACTGGTATATCCTCGTCAAACTATTCTTCCTCTTGGCCATGCTAGGGAGGGAGAGGTGGATGCTCGCACCCTTTGCCACCTCTCTCGTCTCTACCTCGTTCTTAGATCATAGTTTCTTGCCTGCAAAGGTGTGTCGTTATGAGCTTTATATGTCAAAGCTTCTTTGTTCTATATCCCTCAACCTTGCCACCCCAATTGGAGCCAGAGACTACAGAGCAAAATGTTTGAGGGAATGTGTGAACTATTGCAAAATTGAGATAGAGATGGAGATCTCGTTCCAAATACAAAGTACTGGTTTAGGATGTCATCATGCGTCTTTCTATGAGTAGTAATGAATGAGACCAACGATTCATGGTCACCACCCGGTCTCAAGTTTTAAAGATTTGCACCTACCTAGCATGAGGACTCTGATGATCATTGAGTTGCGTATGGACACCTGGATCCAAGATGACAGATGACGTTACTAAGATTAAGAATAATTATAAAAAATTAATTGCATTATAGCATTATTTTAAATTCATTAATTATAAAATAATCAGTATAGGAGTTAAACATATACATCTTTTAAAAAACATATAACAAGGTTCTTAACCATGGAAATTCTTAATTTCTATAGAGACTTTGTTACAATACTATGGCTTATCAATACCACATGTTCAAAAATGGTAACTCATTTCAGAGGATACTTGTTCATGTGACAGTTTTTTCAATTAATCACTTTAATTAAAAATGCCAAAATAATCACAATTACTTTTAAAATAAATCTCAATCTTTGATTTATGATTATTATTAAGAATATTATAAAATATTACATGAAAATTAAATATCTACTATTTACTTAATATTTTTTTTATAATTAAATTAAAATTATAGAAATTAAATTTTAAAATAAACATGTCTATCAATATAATTAAAAACTCAAAATAATATGATTGATATAAATCTTACATTTATAGATTTTTGGCTTCTGCGATCCATCGTTAAATTATGAAGAAATCTTTTGGTAATAATCACAGTCCTGATGATGAACCACACTAGTTGGTTCGAAAAGCGTTTCATTGTAATGTGATTATTACCGAAAGGTTTCTTCATAATAAATCTTACATATTAAAAAAACTATTGAAAATGCATCTAATTACTAAGATATGCCTTAGACCTTTTTTACAGATAAAATTAAAATTTACTAATTTTCTTTTCACATAAATGAATAGAGTTTGTATTAAATCTATGCAATTTTCTTTTCACAAAATGAGTAAAGTTTGTATTAAATCTATGCAGTTTTCTTTTCACATTATTGAGTAGGATTTGTATTAAATCTACGCTTAGACCTAACAAAATATGCAAGAAAGTTTTACATTGAGATCCTCTTCATTCATATATCAATGACTCATAGTTCTACTCTATGACCCTTGGTAGGCTACATATATGTCAAAAGTCAAAATTCACAACATTGCTAAAATGTATAAAATCTATTATTGTTCAATTGAGATCGAGTAGTTGTTCTCATGTTTTCAAGGCTTGTCATTATATTATAGTCAGGGGTTAGTAAGTTTTTGTCGGAATCTGGTAAAATAAATTTTAAAAAATCAGATAATTAGAGTGTATGAATAGTTTTTTTATGGTGTAAATGGGTTCAGTATTATCAAATATTTCTAGACATCGAAAATCCTAAAATTTGATAACTATAATCTATATTTTCAAAAAAAATTGCCAAAATTTTTATATTCTTACCAGAATTTCTGAATTATTTTATGAGTATTTAGACTATGGTATGGTGTTCATTAGTTGGACTTGCTCCTACATCTCCAGTAGCTAACTACAGAGAGCCTCAGATTCATCTTGTTGCCTAGCTAAGTTGGCTTTCAAGGCTTTAGCCTCCTTTAATGCTTGAACACTTATCGTCATTTGATTTTTGAGTTTCAAATTTACCGTCAACAAATATAACTATAATACATCCAATTTTTCATTAGTTAAGCTACCTTCTCATTGCAGTTGCAGGGCCATGTTCTTCGACTAGTACTCGTTGTGCCAATTTGGCCTCCACACATGGTATTTGCCTTTTGCTTCATCTCGTCACCTAAAGTCAACCACCCTCTAGGTCCTTTCTCCCTGCTAATGAGAGTTCCAACAGGGCCTTAACTCCACTTATTCTAGAGAGTTCTTTAGCCTTTTACCTATCCTCCAATCCAGCATGCAAAGCTTAATAATGCTTACTTCAGGGAAACCAATTCCCTCCAGAGTGACTACTATTCCGCATTGATTTGTGGATTTCTCGCTCAATTGATTCGGGCCAGCCTGCAAGCAAGAGCCTATATTTGTAGCAATAGTTTTCAAGTAGAGCCAAATGACTTTACTCCTCTCACCTTCAAAAAAATTCAATCCTGGACGTCGCGTGAGAGGCCAAGCCTAGTTAGCAATGTGAATTGACACTCCACAGGTTGCCGAATGATCAATAGCGAGAAGCTGGTCGACCTCCAATCCTAACCTGTTGCATACAACCTTGTTTTCTATTTCCAGCTCATTTCCTTTTTATTTAAAGCCTTTTTTAGCACATTCTTGATTTTGATGGGATGGAGACTAGCATTTTCATTCCCTAAGAAGAAATGAAGCACATTCTTGATTTTGATGGGATAGAGACGAGCTTTTCCATTCCTATTCTTAGGGACAGACCTCATTTAAGGATTAATCCACAGATATAGAAATTTGAATTATTCTTGGATGACTGATCATCTGCTTTTGATCCGAAAAATCAATGTGGATGCACGAAACCTGTTGTTATATGCTATTAATAGCAGTGGGAGTGCATATATATTTCATATAACTGCTACCCACCTTGAGCTTTCGGTGATTCACGCATCAACTCCTCTCGTCTCCTCCAGGTGGGGTGTTGTAAGGCCCACACTTCATGTGGCGCGTTTACCACTACGAGCGCGTCCACCGGGGCATTTGGCTGAGTTCGGGCACCATGCGATGACATGGGCGCGGGCGTGCGACGACATGGGCGCGGGCGTGCGACGACATGGGCATGGCATGCGATGACATGGGCGCGGGCGTGTGGCGACGGGCATGCGGGCACGTTATAGTAGACGCGCCGCACTAGCTGACGTATTAAAACATTATAGCGACCGACGTGCGGGGTGCGGTTGACGCTACACCTTGGGCGAACGAGTTGAGCGGAGGGCGTCAGTGGGTCGGCTCGGATCCACTAAAGTAACCCGCGACACCCCCACACCACACTTGACACACACACACACACACACAGATATAGATATATATATATATATATATATATATATAGATATATAGATATATAGATATATATATATATATATATATATATATATATATATATATATATATATATATATATATATATATATATATATATATATGTTTAAAGATGGCGGAGAGACATCATTTGATCATCCAATGAAGAAGAACAATCAAAAGCAAGCTTTGGACTCCATGAGCTAGCCAACAACTCGTTGGTGGAAAAACACGGCTGCGGTGAAAGGAAGGCAAAGCGTGGGTCGAGTTGTGTACTGGATGTGCGAAAAACTTCCGCAGGGCGTCTGCACCGCAGAACGGGCGAGTCGGGCAGTGCGTAGGACGAGTCGGGTGACGGACGTACAGGACTTCCGCAAGGCGTCCGTAGGCAAGTCGGGCCACGGCATGGCATCTCTACACGGACTGAACTTTAGTTCAGCGGGCATTTCGGGAGCATCGTAAGTCATAATTGAGTGCCGTAAATTGCAGAATGTGCGTATTGAAGGGCCGCATCTAACCATATAGTTGGGAGGTGGATTGGAAACACAGGGAACTCATGGGATGGTCTGAACTGATTTGCAGTGCCGATTCGAGTGACCCGGCAACACTTGGGTAGTTTTGTGCAGGATATTCCCAATGTGAAAAATCAATGATGTAAATGATTGTTGTAGGCTATTTTGATGGTTGAAAAGCCTTAGAGCTTGGTCAAAAGGCTAACTTGCCTTGCCAAGGAGCATAAGTGGCTTTTGCTGGATTGGAACATATTATTTCATATTTATGAAACATATTATCGGGCGAACTCGTTATTAAGGGAGTTTCCCCTCCCTTGTATGTATGGGCGTACTAGTGGATTGATAATGATGTTTATGTTTATTTCCGCATATTCAAAGAACATTTGTTTAACTAATTGAACAAGTGTTGCTAAAGGCGTAGTTTATATACTTGAGTATTTGGAAAAAAGAAAAAGTACGGTAGTGCCACACCTATAGTGTGGTTGAAAGACACCGAAGGTATAGGGGCATGACAGGTGGGTAGATAGTCGTGTAGATTTTTTTTAATCCGTGTTGAGTGAAGTGAGCGGGCACAAAAATTGTCGTGGCAGGAGGCATTAAGCAATTCTCTTCACACCAACGGATTTGTGTTATAAGGCTTTGTTCTTGCAACCTATATGCTACAATTTTAACAAAATCATTAAAAATAATATCTACTTTTGTTAAAATGACAATGTTTGCATTAAAAGTAGAAAAAACAGCAAAGAGGACAATAGCAGACAGTGGAGAGAGTAACACAGAGGATAGGAACAGTGGGCAGAGCAGCAAGGGTGGAGCAACAAGTTTTCAGTGGGCAGAGCAACAAGTTTTCAATGGTCAGATCAACAGCTATTGAAGGGTTAAGCATAAAACAGAGGGTTAGTTTTGGACAGAGACTTTGATTGCCATTAATATCCTCATGATAATGGGACAAGAAAATTTAGAGCCCGTGGAAAAAAATGATACAGGGCAAGTGAAAATTGCCTCATTAGCCAAAACTGGGAAGTGGGTTTGGGTCAATGCCAAACAGTATCAGGGCATTTTAAAACGGAGACTAGCTCGTCTAAAATGGGAGCAGACAAGGAAAAAATGTCTCAAAGGGAAAGTACTCAGGTCCTTCGCAAGAAACAACATTCAAACAAGTCTTGTTTGCAAGCATGTGGCAACAAGTCCAAAGGAAAATGAAAAGTCATTGATGATTATGCCTTATATAGTCCCACATGCACACCTCTCACTTGGTCATCTGATCTTTATGTGAAAGAACTATTAAATGTAAAAGAGAGGTTGGAAGTAGTAGAAGCTAAAGAGCTAGAAAGAGATTGTATAATCCCTATAATAAGAGCTGAAATCCAGGCTTTAGCAGAAAGCAACAAAATTCTGAAGGAGCAAGTGTCATTGCTACAGGAAGCTCTTCGAATAAGGAAAACAGAATGGCAACACATAAAAGCGAAGGTGCAAAACATGAATAAATTTGCAGTGGGGAATACAGAGGTGATGAATTTGAAACCATCGCAGGATAAGGGGAAATTAGTTGCCCAAATAGACAACAGTGAAGAGACATCAAGAAAAGAGAGGAAAGCAGATTTCGCAAAACTCTCCAAAACTTGGGCTCAAGTTATTAGCAATTCTGCTAAGAGGGAAGGAGAAACAAACATTCAGGTTGACAACATGCAAGATAGATAAAGCAAGGAAATACATGATAGAGCAACAGACATAATTATTAAAGTGGTGAAAGATTATGGGAAAAATGAATGTACTCTTGACCTTGCAAGAGACTTCTTGAAAGACAAGCTCCAATGGCAAGGACAAACGTGTCAAGCATGGAGAGTAGGTAAGCCTAACGATGAGAGACCTAGGCACATAAAAGTGATCATGCCCAGCTTGCGTGATAAAGATATCATTCTAAGCAAGAAGCAACTCTTGAGGGGTTCTCAGTTTTTTCTAGAATATTTAACTATAAGACAACAAGAGGAAAGGAGGGACAAAATGAAAAAAGTTAGGGCAGCAAGAGATGAGGGAAAAAGAGCATGGATTTATAAAGGTAAATTTGTGATAGTGCAATTTAGACCTCCTTCCAAAACAAGGCAGCAAAACGATAACAAAGAAGAGGTAGGAAACTCTTCAGCAAGAAATGAGGAAGCAAGGTCAATATGGGCAGGCAGGGAAAAAGACTCAACTATGAGTCTTGCATGTCAAAACAAATAGCAATCAAGTTGTACCCAGTTTTCCTTAAGATTAGTTTGTTGGAATTGCAGGGGTTACCCATGGAGATGAGGACCTAGGTTAGGGCCTATTGCGAAAGGTAGAGACATAATTTACCTCATAGAAACACATGAACATGAAGGGTGCAAGACACCTTTGTTTGAAGGGTATTGGAAGATAGCAGTGTGGAACAAGGCAACAGGGAATGGCAAAGGGCACGAGGGTATCATGGCATTGGTAAGAGAAAATTAAGGTCGTTTCATTCAGCTACAAAAAGAAGACCCAAATAAGCAATTTGTCTGGCTTAAAATGTCTGAAAATGGAAATCACATCAGAATCGCAGCATGCTGTTTTGCGCCGCAAGTTTCAAAAATATACAAAAGTGGGAGGGCTTGACCACAAAGATCCCTTTGAAGCCCTAAAAGTAGATATTGCAATATATTCTCAGCTAGGTGAAGTCCTTATAGTGGGGGATTTCAATGCTAGAACTATAGGTGAACAAGCTAGCATTCTTTCTTGTAAAGAAGACTGTGACCCTATCTGGCTTACATAAGAGAGTAATCATTAGTGGGAATGAATTTCAGAGGGTAAAGGCTGAAATATCTTTGGAGAACAATTGCTTACGCTATGTGGGGCTTTTGATTTAGTCATTTGTAATGGTTTGACTGGATGGGAAAAGTCTGGTAATTTCACTTGCAATACTTACAATGGAGCAAGTGTAGTAGATTATGTAATTTGCATGCATAGTTTGTGTGAGAAAATGGAGGAAGTGCTGATTGGAGATCAAATTTGGTACTTAAAATCAGATCAAAAGCCAATTTATTTAAGTTTCTCTTGGACCGGAAATAAGCAATTAGGGTCAAAAACTCAGCGTGTTCAACAAAATCCCCCAAAGGGCAGAATTATTTTGACTCCAAAGAATTGTAATACCTTCAAAATAATACTACAGAGGCTCTTCGAGAAGGAGGAAATCTCATTTCATGGCCTTCATAGTCACGAATTAACACATTTAATTCACAGTGCACTTGCTGAGTGCAAAAGAGCAAAAATCAAGAAGTATGAAACAAATTGCTTTCCGGTTAATGCTTGGTTTGATGAGGAATGCAAAAAGGCAAGGAGAAGGTGGAAGGAATCAAACAAGGATAACATAAAGCTCAAAGTTTACAAGCAGATAGTAAGAAAGAAAAATGTTGATTTCATGGTTTTGAGGAGAGAAGAACTAATCTTCATTGGGAAAAATAACCCCAAATTATTCTGGAAGGAGCTCCAACCAAAAAAAGGTGCAAACTGAAAACAACATTATAGCTTATAAATGGTTCGACTATGCAAGAAAAATTTATGAGCAGGATCCCAAGGTTGACCCTCCTCCCTTGGTCAACACAGACACAAAACTCTTCACAGTGCAAGAGGTAGAGATGGGTATCAAGAAGTTGGGGTCTAGAAAAGCAAAAGACTTAGATGAACTCCAAGCAGAGTATCTAAAGTGGGGCTTAAAATTCTCTCACCTCACATCACAAAAATTTTCAACATCATACAGAGATTCCCCACAGATTAGACAACTAGTATGGCAATACCTCTTTTCAAGTGTGGTGACGTCAATAATCCCTCCAATTATAGAACCATAATGATAAATCCCTTGTTTGCAAAGTTATTTGGAAGCATGTTAGAAAAGAAAATCAGCAAGTGGGCAAAAGAAAGAGATAAACATGCTAAAGGGCAAGCAGGTTTTAGACCTAAACATTCCACAGTTGGTCATTGTATAACTTTAAGGCACATCATTGAAAAATTTTGGGAAAAAAAGGAAGAAGTTTTTTGTTGTTTTTTCGATTTCATAAAAGCCTTTGACACGGTTCCTAGGGATAAGCTTTGGGGCAGAATGGAGGAACTCGGGGTTCCCAGGCATTTGAGAGCAGTTGTGCATAGGCTTTATGAAGAGGTGAAAGTCAAAATTAGAACTTCAACAGGTATTTCTGAAAGTTTTAGAAGCGATATCGGAGTCAAGCAAGGTTTCCCATTGTCTCCTACCCTTTTTGGGTTATATATTGACAAGCTTGAAGAGTGCCTAAATTCGAAAGAGGGTGACGATATCCATTTGGGCAAGTTCATTATAAGGATTCTTTTGTATGCATATGACCTTATATTGATTGCTAAATCGGCTCTTGGTTTGCAAGAGCACTTACGTTCCCTTGAGCATTTTTGTAGAAGGGCGGGGATGCAAGTCAATACTAGCAAAACGAAAGTAGTGGTTTTCTCTAAGAAAATAAATCATAACCAGCACAAGTTCTACTTTGAAGGCAACATTTTGGAAGAAGTTGCAGACTAAAAATACCTTGGAATTGACTTCAACAGAAATTTAAGTTGGGATGGTTGTGGAAAGAAAAGAACTTTAGGGGGTTGGAAAGCATTATGCTCTTCAAAGCGGGTGTAGAGAAGCAGAGCTGTGGGACTGGAAAACCACTCTAACTCTTTTGGGGCTTCTAGTGATTCCAGTGATTCTCTATAGTTGTGAACTGTGGGCCAGCAGCACGACCGAGATGTAGTGGAAACAAATTGAGAAAATTCAGAAGCGCTTGATTACAAACAAGTTCAAAATTTAAAGTGCAGTTCCTTATGCTATCATGTTAAGTGAAACAGGGGCTGCTCCTATTGAAGAAATTTCTATGGTGCGAGTCATATGGTATTTGAAAAAAATTGAGAAAATGGAAGAGGATAGATGGCCTAAGGATGTGTTTAGTGACAGATTGTGAAAAATAAAGAAGACGTGGATGCGACAAATTAACAAATGATTTAGTAAATGGGGTATTTGCTTGAGCAGGTGTCCTACAAACAGTAAAGAGATAAAAACTTTTGTTATCGACAAGTTCCACAAACGTACTTGGGAGAAAGAGCGAGGGAGAAAGAAGAAGTACTACATTGAAGAGTTTAACCCCACTCATAACCATCAGCAAAAGGCGTACATAGGGGCCAATATTTCTTGGAGATCTAAAATTCTTATTGCTCTATTACGGACTAATTATCACCAACTCCATTGTGAAACGGGGCGCTGGAAAAGGCCAAAAGAAACGTGGGAGGAAAAAGTATGTATTTTTTTCTCTTCTAGAAAAGTGGAAACAGAAAAATAGTTCATTTTAGAATGCGAGGCCTTCAAAGACATCAAGGAAAATTATGCAGGTATTATGGCAGCTAGTTCTTGGGATAATCTATTCAGCAAAGAGTTTGTTGAGAAGCTGGGAGGGGTTATTGTAAAACTTCATAGGAAAATGGCCGAATACAAGAGCTAGATGGAGAAGCAATCTGTCCCATGGGCTATTTTTAGCCTCCTGGACGTTAAAAATACTTTATTTCTTTCTTTCTTTTTATTCTATCTCTTTAGAATGTTGTCAAGGTGATTGTCTCCATGCAAAGTTCTTTTTGTTCATAATGTTCTCTAGGTGATTGTCTCCTTGTTAGAAATTTCATTTAGAGCCCTCTTATTCTATCTCTTTAGAATGTTCTCTAAGTGATTGTCTTTCAACAAAGTTCCTTTGTTCATAATGTTCTCTAGGTGATTGTCTCTCGACAAAGTTCCTTTGGTCAAATTTCTCTCTAGGTGATTGTCTCTCAGCAAAGTTCCTTTGTTCAAATGTTGAAAAGTGATGAGAGAGTCTCCCACAGTATTGATGTTTGTTACTTGTATGGTTTTGGCGAGGAGTAATCCTTGGAACAAACACAACATTTTTGCGAAATTGTTAGTCATGTGACCTAGACCCCATGCATACATTTTTATCAATTTTCCATTTAAACTATAAAATACCCTCCCCTCCCACCAACCCTAAATTTACCAGAATTGAATATACAAAAAAAGTTCTTTATCTAATTTCCATACTCTCCATTATTTATATAACTAGAATAGTTTTATTTTATTGCCATGCTTTTAATTATTCATATAACAACATTACTAAATGAGAAAAACAACCATAAAAAAATAACTACAATATTAATATAAAAATATTAACATATTTTTAAAATTATCTTTAACTTCATTTACTAAGCTTTGTGAAGGGATCAAATTTCTCTAGATGCAAAGCTCTTTTTGAGTGTAAAAAGAAAATGTTTACATCTCCATATTTGATTCCTCTAAACTCTTAGTAGATGCAGAGTTAAGATAGATCTATATTTTATTTTTTAAATAACACACTTCAGTGGTTTTATATAATTATTCCGATATGCATTTTATGGTGAGGTTGTTGTTGGTAACACTACTGAGATTCGTCGTCCTCAACAGGTGGAACGAATCTCAATAGTGTCTCCAGTTGACCAATTGAATCAGATCATAATAAATTGTGTACATCTCGGTGGGGGATTGACTCTTTCCTTGGTGTCGTGGGATTAGATGGAATAGTCTATCATTCATGATTGGAAGAATAAGGCAAGCACTCGAGCTATCAATGATTTCTTCCCCTCTAGGTTGTATGCGGGCGGGTCGAACGGGTGCATAAATGCTCTCTCCTTCCTGCGTCGGGTTGATTTGAACAACGAATCACTCGGCAAATATCATATTCGCCTCTTACGCTTTTGGGTCGACTGCTTTTGAATCAAGTGCTCTATTTGCACGCCTATTCTTCTTACAACAATTGTCATTTTTGATAGAAAGCATGCTAGCCATCCAATCTGTCATAAACCCTACATTCGAAGAGAGAAGATAGACCGAGCTTGGTAAACACAAGCTCTCTTTCACCTAAAGGGTTCACTAAATTTTTTAATTTCATTCAATTTTCAATCCACCGAGGAAATTCAAGAAAAAACCACCATTGCCCAATGAAATCAATCCAATTAAACAAATGCAATAGATAAGTATTAATGGTAATGAGTTCACTTACACCAACCTTCTTATTTCCTGTGTGAATTTAGAAGATTTGAAACAGGGTGAGAAGATCCATTCCCATGTCATAAAAACAGGATTTGAGCCATATATGTCTGCAGTGAATGCCCTGCTTACAATGTATGCGAAATGTGGGAGATTGGGTTTTGCATGTCAAGTGTTTGATGAAATGTCGATGCAAGGTTTTCTGTCATGGAATGCTATTGCAGTAGGTTACACACTTAATGGGGATGGTGACGCAACTTTGGAACTTTTTCGTGAATGAAAATCTCTAGATATGAAGGCGAACTAGTTCACCTTTGGTAGTGTTATTGGCGCATGTACTAGGTTCATGCCCACATTTTTAGAACATGATTCGAGGAAGATAAATTTATGGCTAATTCCCTTGTTGATATGTATCTAAAACGTGGGAAAATATAATATGCACATCATGTCTTTGTGAAAATTAGCAAAAAAGACATTGTCTTGTGGACTACAATGATTGTCAGATACGATCAACACGGGCAAGGTGTGGTTGCACTGAATTTATTTCGCCACATGTGAAAATATGGTGACATGTCAAATCAGTTCACATTCACCAGCCTTTTTAGGGCATGCACAGGCTTAGCTAATTTGGAACGGGGAAAACATGTCCATGCCTACACAATAAAAACTGGAATTGAGTTGGATGTGTTGTTGGCAGTGCTCCTGTTGACATGCACGGTAAATGTGGAAGCATAGAGGATTCATATACAATTTTCTGCACTCTTCCGGAATGCACTGTTGTATCATCGACTGCAATGATTGTGGGGTATGCTCATCATGGGTAAGGTAAGGAATCTCTCCAATTTTTTCGAAGGATGCAAGAGGAAGACATGAAACCTAACTATATTACATTTGTGGGTGTGCTTTTTGCATGTAACTATGTTGGCCTTGTGGAAGAATCTCATTACTACTTTGATTCCACGAGTGCTGATTATAATGTTATCCCCATAATGCATCATTATTCTTGCATGGTTCACCTCCTTGACCGTGATGCCCATCTTGTTGAGGCGAAGGACTTTAAAACTTGGAGCTTTGGTATGGAAAACACTTCTGGATGCCTGTAGAATTTATGGCAACATGGAAGTATGAAGGCGCGTGGTAGAATGCCTTCTTGAGTTGGAGCCACAAGACTCTGGAACATATGTGTTATTATCAAATATTTATGATACAATTTGAAGATGGGTTGATGTAGCAAAGGTGAGGAAATTGATGGAAGAGAGAGGAGTGAAAAAGGAGCCAACACATAATTAGATCTAGGCAACATGGAAGTAGGAAGGCGTGTGGCAAAATATCTTCTCGAGTTGGAGCCACAAGACTCTAGAACATATGTATTATTATCAAATATTTATGCTACAGTTGGAATATGGCCCGATGTAGCAAAGCTGAGGAAATTGATGGAAGAGAAGGGAGTGAAAAAGGATCCAACACACAATTAGATTTAGTTCAAGAACCATGTCCATGTCTTTGTTGCAGAAGATGAGTCACACCCACAAACACAAAATATTTATGCAGTGGTAGAGAGATTGAGTGGTCAAATGACAATTGCAGGGTATATTTCTTACACAAACTTTGTGCTACAGGATGTGGAGCAGGAGCAGAAGGAACACTTTCTATTCCACCACAGTGAGAAGCTAGCCATTGATTTTAGTCTTATCGGCACACATCCAGATACTCCTATCATATTTTTTAAAAACCTTCATGTCTGTCGTGACTGTCATACATCGTCTAAGTTCATAACTCAGATCACTGGGAAAGAGATCAATGTAAGGGATGCAAATCAATTCCATCAATTCAAGGATGGCATGTGTACTTGTGGGGACTATTAGTGACTCTCAACTGAATGCTCAATAATTTGAGAATGCACATAATTCTCTGGGTGGGAAATAACGGGGCACACTTTGGTTTTCAGTCAACAATTGTTTGAATGGTACTTTATTACTTCATGCCTTAACTTCATATGAACTGTTTGTGAATGTTGCTATTGCTTACTCTTCCACTTCATCATCTTCTTATATTCTCATTTCAACACTAATTCTATGGAAAATTGTTTCTCCTAGCGTGTACCAAAGAAATGACAATCATAAGTGAGTAGTTTCCTGAAATGGCAATCATAAGTGAGTAGTCTCCTGGATTCATTTGAGTTGTTCTTAAACTGCAATGAATAAATGGAGCAACACATAGATTATCTGGACAATTTTGGATCAATGATAATAAATACATTTGGGTGAAACAAAGTTGTGATTGGAATATGCCACAATGAATATGGCATAATAGCTTATGCTTGAAAATAGTTTGATAAGGCAAACATGCTTGGGCCATATTCAAGGGTTTCAAATCGCACTATGCCTGCATGGTCGACCTCATTGGCCATGCTAGCCTTCTTGATGAGGCTGAGGACTTTATCAATAAAATGTCCTTAAAGCTTGGAGCTTTGGTGTGGCAAAAATATTTGGGTGCCTATAGAATTTATGGAAACATGGAAGTAGGAAGGCACGTGGCAGAATGTCTTCTTGAGTTGGATCCACAAGACTCTGGAACATATGTGTTATTATCAATTATTTATGTTGCATCTGGAAGATGGGTTGATGTAGCAAAGGTGAGGAAATTGATGGAAGAGAGGGGAGTGAAAAAGGAGCTAGTACATAACCAGATTTAGGTTAAGAACCATTCCCACGCGTTTGTTGCAGAAGATAAGTCACACCCATGGACACAAAATATTTATGCAATGGTAGAGAGATTGAGTGGTCAAATGAAAGTTGCAGGGTATGTTCCTGACACAAACTTTGTGCTACATGATATGGAGAAGGAACACAAGGAACACTCTCTATTCCACCATAGTGAGATATTAGCCATTGCTTTTGGTCTGATCAGCACATATCCAAGTACTCCTATCAAAATTTTAAAAAACTTCATGTCTGTGGTGACTGCCATACAGCATCTAAGTTAATAACTCATATTGTTGGGAAAGAGATCATTGTAAGGGATGCAAATCAATTCCATCATTTCAAGGATGGCATGTGTACTTGTGGGGACTATTGGTGACTCTCAGCTGAATGCTCAACAATACGAGAATGCACATAATTCTCTTGGTGGGAAAGAATGGGGCACACTTTAGTTTTCGGTCAACAATTGGTTGAATGATACTTTATTACTTCATGCCTTAACTTCACATGAATTGTTTATGAATATTGCTATTGCTTACTCTTCCACTTCATCATCCTCTTATATTCTCATTTCATTACTAATTCTATGGCAATTTTTTTCTCCTGCCATGTACCAAAGAAATGGCAATCATAAGTGAGTAGTTTCCTTAGATGGAAATCATAAGTGAGTAGTTTCTTGGAGTCATTTGAGGTGTTCTTAAACTACAATGAATAAATGGAGCAGGACACAAATTATCTGGATAGGTTTGGATCAATGATAATAAACACATTTGCGTGAAACAAAGTTGTGATTGGAATATGCCATAATGGAGATGGCATAATAGCGTATGCGCGAAAACAATTTTTATAAGGCAAAGATGCTTGGGCCATCTTTAAGAGTTGCAAAACACACTATGCCTGCATGGTTGACTTCCTTGGTCGTGCTAGCCATCTTGATGAGGCAGATGACTTTATCAATAAAATGTCCTTAAAGCCTGGAGCTTTGATATGGCAAACACTTATGGGTGCTTGCAGAATTAATTATGGCAACATGGAAGTAGGAAGGCGTGTGGCAGAATGTATTATTGAGTTGGATCCACAACACTCTATAACATATGTGTTATAATCAAATATTTATGCTGCAGCTAGAAGATGGGCTGATATAGCAAAGGTGAGGAAATTGATGGAAGAGAGGGGAGTGGAAAAAGAGCAAGTACACAACTAGATTTAGGTTAAGAACGATGTCCAAGTGTTTGTTACAGAAGATAAGTACCACCCACAAACACAAAATATTTATGCAATGGTAGAGATATTGAGTGGTCAAATGAAATTTGCAGGGTATGTTCTTGACACAAACTTTGTGCTACAGGATGTGGATCAGGAGTAGAATGAACACTCCTTATTCCACCACAGTGAGAAGCTAGCCATTGCTTTTGGTTTTATCAATGCACATCTAGGTACTCCTACCATAATTTTTAAAAAACCTTCATGTTTGTGGTGACTGTCATACATCATTTAATTTCATAACTCAAATCACTGGGAAAAGATCATTGTAAGGGATGCAAATCAATTCCATCATTTCAAGGATGGCCTATGTACTCGTGGGGACTATTGGTGACTCTCAACTAAATGCTCAAAAAACTGAGAATGCACATAATTCTCTTGGTGGGAAAGAACGAGGCACACTTTGTTTTTCAGTCAACAATTGTTTGAATGGTACTTTATTACTTCATGCCTTAACTTCATATGATCTGTTTGTGAATATTGCTATTGCTTACTCTTCCACTTCATCATCCTCTTGTATTCTCATTTCAACATCAATTATATTGCCAACTGTTTCTCCTGACATGTACCAAAGAAATGAAAATCATAAGTGAGTAGTTTCCTGAAGTCATTCGAGGTGTTCTTAAACTGCAATGAATAAATGGAGCAGCACACAAATTATTTGGATAGGTTTGGATCAAGGCTAATAAAGACATTTGGGTGAAACAAAGCTGTGATTTGAATATGCCACAACGGAGATGGCATAATAGCCTATGCTTGAAAACAGTTTGATAAGGCAAAGATGCTTGGGCGATCTTCAAGAGTTGCAAAATGCACTATGCCTGCATGGTTGACCTCCTTGGTCATGCTGGTCATGTTTTTGAGGAAGAGGACTTTATCAATAAAATGTCCTTAAAACCTGGAGCTTTGGTATGACAAACACTTATGAGTGCCTTTATAATTTATGGCAACATGGAAGTAGGAAGGCGCGTGGGAGAATGTCTTCTTGAGTTGGATCCACAAGACTCTGGAACATATGTGTTATTATCAAATATTTACGTTATAGTTGGAAGATGGGTTGATGTAGCAAAGGTGAGGAAATTGATGGAAGAGAGGGGAGTGAAAAAGGAGCCAATGCACAACTAGATTTAGGTCAAGAACCATGTCCATGTGTTTGTTGCAGAAGATAAGTCACACCCACAAACACAAAATATTTATGCAATGATAGAGAGATTGAATGGTTAAATGAAAGCTGCAGGGTATGTTCCTGACACAAACTTTGTGCTACAGGATGTGGAGCAGGAGAAAAAGGAACACTCTCTATTCCACCACAACGAGAAGCTAGCCATTGATTTTGGTCTGATCAACACACATCTAGGTACTCCTATCAGAATTTTTAAAAACCTTCATGTCTATGGTGACTATCATACATCATCTAATTTCATAACTCAGATCGTTGGGAAAGAGATCATTGTAAGGGATGCAAATCGATTCCATCATTTCAAGGATGGAATTTGTACTTGCGGGGACTATTGGTGACTCTACGCTGAATGCTCAACAATATGAGAATGCACATAATTTTCTTTGTGGGAAGGAACGGGGCACACTTTGGTTTTCAGTCAACAATTGTCTGAATGGTACTTTATTACTCATGCCTTAACTTCATATGAACTGTTTGTGAATATTGCTAGTGCTTACTCTTACACTTCATCATCCTTTTATATTCTCATTTCAACAATGATTCTATGGCGAATTGTTACTCTTGGCATGTACCAAATAAATGGAAATCATAAGTGAGTAGTTTCCTAAAATGTCAATCATAAGTGAGTAGTTTCTTGGATTCATTTGAGGTGTTCTTAAACTACAATGAATAAATGGAGTAGCACAAAAATTATCTGGACAGGTTTGGATCAAGGATACTAACGACATTGGGGTGAAACAAAGTTGTGATTGGAATATGCCACAAAGGAGACGGAATAATAGCTTATGCTTGAAAACAATTTGACAAGGCAAAGCTGCTTGGGCCATCTTCAAGAGTTGCAAAACTTTGAAATATGGTGAGGGAATTCTTTCTTTCAAATATGAAGTTCCTGGTAGGAGAATTGGTGCGTATTAGGAATCAAGTTTTCAAAATTTCAATGTTTTGTTTGAAAACAAATTGTTATCCTTTTCAACCTATCTAGTCCTCCTAGCTTCATTTTCTAAACTTTGGAACAAGAATGGGAGCACGTAATCCACTTGTTGCCCATCCAAAATCACAATACGATAAAAATACTCAAGGAATTCTTAAATTGCAGCAAAGAAGGACACCAATTCAATTTGTTTAGGATTTTGAGCACCCCATGAGATGCGTGTTTCTCAATTGATTTTTTTTCTCCCCCATCCAAACAACTTCTCATCATAATCTCCAGAATGTTGTTCAGAGAAGATGGTAGAATATCATAGCAATGTCTCCTCGAAGGTTGCTTCTAGTTTAGTTACGAGTTCGGTGATAGAAATATGATATATTGCAGATTCTATAATGCACTTTTACTCACTTAGAAAGCTATACCTTACCAATATTTCAGCCTCTTGATTCCTCATGCCTTCTACGTCCACATCCTTGTTTCGTGCAATATTACCTCTTCGTCACTCTATATCCATCTACACTTCTATAGGCATGTCTTTGCACCCTTTTGGTGCAAATGCTAGATAGTTGAAGTTGAAATATTTTATTTATAATTCACATTGTCCACATTAAAATGTTAATACATACCCCTCACATTTACAAACATATATATATAGGATTTTCTATCTTTATATAATATCTTTTAAAATGTTATATGTCAACTCTATATTAAACATCAAAGAAATTACAAATCTCTATCATAATTTTCATTAGAAAGATCTTATTAATAAAATAAGAACTTTCTATCTCTTTCTCTCTCTTTATAGTTGATGTTAAATCCTTTTAGTCAAAATGGATATTGAAATATTTGATTGATAACTTACATTACTTTTTTTTAGTTATAGTTTTTTTAAAATACTAGCTCTTTCTCTCTCTTTATATTTGACGTTAAATCTTTTTAGTCAAAATGGATATTGAAATATTTGATTGATAACTTACATTACTTTTTTTTTAGTTATAATATTTTTAAAATACTATATAAACTGGATATTAAAAATGGAATAAATTACACATGTTATTTGGAAGCATGTTAGAAAAGAAAATCAACAAGAGGGCAGAAGAAAGAGATAAATGTGCTAAAGGGCAAGCAGGTTTTAGACCTAAACATTCCACAGTTGATCATTGTATAACTTCTCATTGAAAAATCTTGGGAAAAAAAGGAAGAAGTTTTTGTTTCTTTGTTGATTTCAGAAAAGCCTTTGACACGATTCCTAGGGATAAGCTTTGGGGCAGAACGAAGGAACTTGGGGTTCCTAGGCATTTGAGAGTAGCTGTGCATAGGCTGTATGAAGAGGTGAAAGTCAAAATTAGAACTTCAGCAGGCATTTTTGAAAGATTTAGAATCAATATTGGGGTCAAGCAAGGTTGCCCATTGTCTCCTACCCTTTTTGGGTTATATATTGACAAGCTTGAAGAGTGGTTAAATTCGTAAGGGGGTGACGGTATCCATTTGCGCAAGTTCGATATAAGGCTTTTTTTGGACACAGGTGACCTTATATTGATTGCTAAATCGGCTCTTGGTTTGCAAGAGCACTTACATTCCCTTGAGCATTTTTGTAGAGGGGTGGGGATGCAAGTCAATATTAGCAAAACGAAAGTAGTGGTTTTCTCTAACAAAAGAAAGCATAACCATCATAATTTCTACTTTGAAGACAACATTTTGGAAGAAGTTGCAGACTACAAATACCTCAGAATTGACTTAAAAAAAAATTAAGTTGGGATGGTTGTAGAAAGAAAAGAACTTTAGGGGGTTGGAAAACATTTTATGCTCTTCAAAATAGGTGTAGAGAGGCAGAGCTGTGGGACTAGAAAACCACTCTAACTCTTTTTGGGCTTCTAGTGATTCTGGTGATTCTCTACAGTTGTGAACTGTGGGCCAGCAGCACAACCGAGATTTGGTGGAAACAAATTGATAAAATTCAGAAGCGTTTGATTACAAACAAATAACAAATTGAAAGTGTAGTTCCTTATGCTATCCTGTTAAGTGAAACAAGGGCTGCTCCTATTGAAGCAATTGCTATGGTCTGAGTCATAAGGTATTTGAAAAAAATTGAGCAAATGGAAGAGGGTAGATGGCCTAAGGTTGTGTTTAGTGACAGATTGTGCAAAAGAATGAAGACTTGGATGCTGCAAAATAACAAATGGTTTAATAAATGGGGTATTTGCGTGAGCATGTGTCCTACAAACAGTAAAGAGATATAAACTTTTGTTACGGGTAAGTTCCACAAACATACTTGGAGAAAGAGATATGGAGAAAGAAGAAGCACTACATTGAAGAGTTTGACCCCACTCATAAACATCAGGAGAAGATGTACATAGGGGCCAATATTTCTTGGAGATCTAAAATTGTTATTGCTTAACTAAGGACTAATTCTCACCAACTCCGTTGTGAAACAGGGCGCTGGAAAAGGCCAAAAGAAATGTGGGAGGAAAGAGTATGTATTTTTTGCTCTTACTGAAAAGTGGAAACAAAAAAAACATTTCATTTTAGAATGCGAGGCCTTCAAAGACAACAAGGAAAATTATGCAGGTATTTTGGCAGCTAATTATTGGGATAATCTATTCAGCTAAGAGTTTGTGGAGAAGCTCGGAGCAGTTATTGTAAAACTTCACAGGAAAAAGGCCAAATACAAGAGCCATATGGAGAAGCAATCTGTCCCATAGGCTATTTTTAGCCTCCTGGACGTTAAAAATACTTTCTTTCTTTCTTTCTAAAGAAAAATGAAAATATAGAAATCTTTTTAATTTAATTATTATTATTATTTGTTTTTTTTCTCTATATAAAATTGATTTAAATATTTGTTGTTATTAATATTTTTTTTGTTTAAATATTAAATGTCAAATAAACATGGAACAAATTACACATGTTATAGTAAATTATTGTTTTTTTACTTTCAACTACTTTATCTTTCTATATAAATTGAAATTAAAATATTTTATTTACGACTCACATTTTTCTGTTATTATTATTTTTTAATTTGTTAATATAAGTATTGTTTTATTATTTTTAAATGTAACTTGTATGTGACAAGGTTTCCTTCATACTACACTTTGAAATGTTTGGTAACACAATTAACAATTTTTTTTTGCCAAGTAATTATAATTAACTTATTCCATATGAATAATATAAATTTTTGGAGTTGTCTATAGTGCCATTTTTTGGGACTTTTTGGTGCAGGAATCCAAGGAAAATTTGAGGTGAAATCTTGTATTATGCTATTTAAACTGGTTTTTTGACTATATATATGGATTGAGCATCATGAAAAACCCCAGGGCACTTCCATTGTGCAGGGGCTACCCATCAAGTTTGTGATTTCAATAAATTCCTCCCGGATTCACTTCGACTGTGTAGGGGTTACCCATCAAGTTTGTGATTTCAATAAATTCCTTCGAGATTTTAGAGAAATTAATATGAAAAAATCCATAGAAAAAGCTTCCAAAAAATTTGACTAAAATCAATTCGTAATTTAAAAAAAAAAAATATCTGTATTTACTTTTTTATTTGTTTATTTATTACAAATTGCAATTATTTCCATTTCATAAATAAAATTAAAATTAACAAAATCAAATATGTAAAAAACCTGTTCATTTAATTACCAAACCAAACCTATAACATGTTTTTTTTGGTTTCATAGCCATGCTCTTTAATACTTGTAAATAATTGTAGTACTAAATATAAAAATCACTGGTCTAATTATATAAGTTGAATAATTGATAAATGTGTTTAGTAAACCATGAAAATAAGAAAGACAACTTGCCATTCAAATTAATTTACACCGTAATAATATGACTTAAAAAAGTTTTTAATAATGTAAATAATGATAAATTTCCACTTATAAAATACAAATCACTTAATATATTTAATCATATTTTTTGATTAAAATATAATAGCCATTTAAAAAAAAAAGTTTTGAATATAGCTATAATATTTGTAATAAAAAAATTTCAAAATCTAACATCTAAAAATGAAATAACTAATAAAGAAAAAAATTATACTAAATATTAGTAACAACACTACTTTTACTTTTGAATTCTATCAATTTACTTTGTAATTATTTAATTTTAAAATTTTCGTGACATTAGATACCATTAACAAATTCTTTTATCTACTACTTCACAATCTTGATATGAATCATGTAAATGGTTTATAATTTCACTTTGTCTGTCTTTCTTTGACCTATTAGTTCACACTCTCTATATGAATCATATATAAATGGTTTATAATTTCATTTTGTCGGTAAAGAATATATATATATTTTAATGTGTAATTCTATCTTTTTTTTACTCAAATTCATAATAAAACTATTCAACTTTTTAACAGTCTCTCCATTCAAAAAACAATGTCGTTAAATTAATGCTAACATAATGCCTTAATTGTCAATAATGTCTCTAAAATATATATATATATATATATATATATATTTTAATGTGTAATTCTATCTTTTTTTACTCAAATTCATAATAAGACTATCCAACTTTTTAACAGTCTCTCCACTCAAAAAACAGTGTCGTTAAATTAATGCTAACATACTGCCTTAATTGTCAATAATGTCTCTAAAAATATCCCATTCCAAAATAAAATATTTTTATAATTCCACTGCCTAATCTCTTTATATGAAAAATATAAAGATTTTATACACCTTCTTTCTTTAAAAAAAAATAAAATTAATTCCAATTCTTTCTCTTTATATATGAATAATATAAACATGGTCTATAATTTCACTTTCTGCATATAAATAATATAATTTAACCCAAAAGAGATGTTTTAAAGCACTGTTCATCCATGCTCTTTTTCTTTTCTCTGTTATATATTTTATTTTTCTGTTTGATTGACAGATGTAAACCTCAAATTCTGAAGATGCTTGCTGAAAAATAAAAAAAGAATATATATAAAACAAAGACAATTTAAAACACATGGGTACTGAGAAGGAAACTTACAGTTCCCTCCAAAAGCTCATATGTTTGATGGTCCAGATACTTGTCTCTATCCAAACTCCCATGACGACTTAATATCTCCTCCCTGTGAATGGTGTTTTTACACGTTGCATGTCCGTATGACATGGAAGAAAGCGCCCGCTCAAAACAATTAAAACAATAAATAAAGGGCAAGACATTCCGCGCTTTCTGCACAGAGCAAGGGAACATCATTTCCAGATCGACTGTCAACGGATTCCAAATCCTTTTCTAAAACAGTTGATAGCAATAAGAGGAAGAAGAAGCATATCCCGCCTGCATATTCTCGCAGCGAAGAAGACGACGAAGGCACAAGCAGTTGGTGGAGATGCAGGAGCTTTAGGGTCGGCTGCGCTAATCTCGGCCGTCCGTCTCGCTTCTGCGTGGTAAGATTCTTTCCGCTTTAGGTGCAGTTTGATCCAAAGTTCAGGTCACGTGATCGACTCCAAGAGAGTCTCAGTAGAAGTAATTTATAGCTACGGTGAACTAAACTGAACTGAACAGGTTCATTTCTGAGCTGCATTATATACATTAAATATCTCTACCTGGAATTTTGCTCAATTTGCTGGCACCATTTCCTCTTTTGTTTATTTATTCTATGATAATTTTTAAATTTAGTGCCCACCAAAAGAATGGCACCCAATTCTTGTATTGAGAGAATTTTCCACTTTATCCTGATGACACAAGCTCATGTTCCTATTTGGGGTTCTTTTACGTCTCAATTTTACATTTTAGTCGTTTTTTAGTCGTTAATGACATCCTACCGAGGCATATGAAACAGTCCATCACAGGTATCACATGTTTGTCATGGTACCTGTATTTTTATCCACGAGGATCATGATCACCTCAAGGACTGGACAGGCCCCATCACTGCTATCAGAATGTGGGATTTTTGTTTTTGGTTTTGGAAGTGCTTACTTTAACCCTGAAGCGAAGCATTACAACTGGTCCTAAGAGATCGGGCACAGCAAGCTGCTCGCTTGCCCCATGGGTGAACCGCTGATCACAAGCACTATTCTGTCGAATTAACTCAGGCCTTGCGCCTTAGCCGCAACTGCCTAACTGTATTAGGAGAATTGAACCTTGATGGATAGCCCTACATGCCTTCATCTTCACTGCTGAACCACCATTGCACTGAAATCTAGGGTGATTTTTTTTTAAAGGTGGCTTTAAATTTGTAATAATAATAATAATAATAATCAAATTGTAAGTGACTACTAAGGTAGACATTAAATTGGTGTATGAGATCCTTGTTTGTGCGACAAGGGACCCAACTCGATGGTGTGACTGCTGAAGTTTATGAAGGCATACATATTCTAACCCCTTTTGGATTTGAACTTGTGACCTTTTAGGAGAAAATACACGCTTTTAACCATTAAGCCCATTCATATATACATCTATGAGGTGTAGATCAATTGGTTTGTATGGGCTTAGTTGCCATCAGGTCTTAGGTTCAAGTTTCATGGGGAGGGGTTAATGGTGAGAGCTAATTGTGGGGGGTTATACTCTCCCAAGGGGCATTCAGGCTCGACCATGTCTTACACAATTGTGGTGAGAACATCCTGCTGTTGGATAGATCATTCTTACATCCAAAATTTGTATTTTTTGTTGTTGTTACTGTAGCAGATAGGGTTAATATTAAAAAAGGCCATGGTTAAAATGCCACATTGATCCAAGTTTTTCCCAAAAAAATCCAAAAAATTCCCAATTCTGTTTTTGCAGATATACTGCCTTACATATTGCTATATCAAACATACTACTTGAAAAAACATATTAAAGCATTCATAAAAGATGAGAATTACCAGGTGCTTGGCCTCTGCTGGGCTTCTTCTAATCATTGCGTTTTTCTAACAGTCAAATTTGGGGCCTTACAATTCTATCCTTTGCCATGAACAACTTGAAAGATACTGCCGTGTTCCAGTGCCAGTTTGTTGGGAGGTAGAGGGTCCTTAGAGGCCCAGGAGGATTGTGTTGCAGCGGAAAAGTTTGCACGAGGAGGAGGGTTCAGCACACTGTCCTAAATGCCAAGATGTGCCATGAATCATGAGTCATTCCATGAGTTGCTTTGCGAAATCTGTTTGAACAAAGATCTCCAAATGCATCCACTCCCTTCTACCAATTTTTTAAATCCACTACTTTTGGCTGTATCAATAGCACAGTTCTCTCTTATGGCACTATTTTGCTGAGTTTTTTGTTCGAATTTTACTTGCCATCACTCTTGTCTGATTTTTGCTTTGACGATTTCACAGTGGGATTCTCTAATATACTTATGCACCACTTGAGATCTTTCCCGAATTCCCCCAGTTTGCAAGGGATGCAATGTTCTTTACTATAGTGACAATGCATCCTTCTCCTCCCGACTAACAGAGGGCCAAAGCAGAACAATGTGCCATCCTCCTCCCAATTAATAGAGAAGCATAAAATACCTTGGACCTTATAGTCTTAATGATAGGCTTTGCATGTACTAAATTGGGAAAGCATAACTATCATTTTCATGCATTTTTCAGTCACTAATTAGGGCTGACGTCCAGGGTTTCATTGTTGTTTGTTGCATTTCCAACCATTGAAATTTGTTGTAGTCTATTTCCTTGGTTATCCATTAAATAACTTTTCGTTTCTACTTGTTTATTATCAATTTGAGGCCATTTTGTTTATTGCTGTTGTAAATTTTGCATCCTGTAAATTGTGCTGCTAGAAACCTTAATTTTTAACAACAATTGGTAATTTAACAATAGCATGTGTTTGAGAACCTATTTGAGCCTCTCCAGGATTGACTAAACCCTCTAGATTTAGCTATAGGGTCCTTTGAGCTTGTTACGTTGAAATTGAATTTCATCCCACTGGGAGCCTTACTTATTGAACATTATCCTTGGGTTATTTTATTAGCAGATCCATTAGAGAATATTTAGCCTAGGATTACTTGGGTTATCTAATGTCTACGATCTGTTGGGGAAGCTGCCCTTGTGGGGATAATATCCAACCATAGAACAACATCGGAACAATTGCTAATGTGACAATGATGATTGATCCCATTGTTGCCCTTAACTTAGAGTACTTAGTGAGGCTTTGCACTAAGGTGTTAGATTTTGTTATAACAGGACCATCCCCTTATGTCGGATGATGTGCCTGAGAAGCAAGGTCTATAGTCTCTCAAGTCTATTCCATATTGTTTGCAACAAGCTCGGTCTCTAGGTCTCGAAGCCATATAAAATTGTGGGTTTTATAATCGCCTCCATAATATAGAGTTTGGTTAAGATATCCTAAATTTTCCCTTTACTAAGTTGAGATTGGAGGGCCCCCAGGGAACGAAAATGAGGCCCTGTGGATTGTACTCCAAGTAAGCATAAACTGTGGTGATCTAAACCTTTATCCTTTGGTAGTAGAAATGTAAATATGTAAGAGAGCAGTTTGATGCATTGAAGATCAAAACCTTGTTTTACCTATGTTGAAAAGTGTAGCAAGAGAAGGTCTTCACTGGTGTGTGCCTTAGCCAGAAAGACTACGATTTGTATTCCTTTGACCATGGACACATTTGTGGAGATGGTGAATCCATGTGTAGTGTTGGAGGATCAGTTACGTGGACCTTCTTTAGTTTGACTACAAGTTGGAGTGGCAGTTATAAATTTAGAAGAGGACGAGTTGGGAGTTGCAGTCCTTGATTGAAGCAAGGACGAGTTAGAGAACCAATTAGACTCAGTTAACTAGTCAATTAGAACTCATGTTCTAAATTTGTAACTTGCCAATTTTAGCGTAGATCAAATTAATAAAAGGACGGAGGCATAAAGTTTCATAGTTGTTTTTTGCACTAAGGATTGTGATAAGACACAACTCATGTGATTATGAGAGATAGCAAAAAGGTTTGTGTGAGAGCTCTTTGCTTGTGGTGTTGGTGGGCTTGAGGAGCAAGAACGCGCAAGTTATTGAGCTGATTTGCGCATAGAAATAGGAGCTGCGTGCTAAATAATAGTTGCCCAAGTGTGCATAGAAATAGGAGGTCCTAGTGCGCTAGGAAATAGGGCAGCAAGTGCGCAAAGGAAGAAGGAGCTGGGATCAACATTACTGTAGGGTGGTTCAATCTAGTATAACAGAGAGCAAGTGTGTTCTTAATTAAACAATTTGCCTTGTAATTGATTGAATTGCTTAGTCAATAAAAGATCACATCAAAGAAGAGGGTTTTCCTAGTTGGGTTTCCCAAGAAAAAATATTGTGTTGAATTTGTGTGATGTGTTAAGAATATTCCGTTGCTTATCATTTAAGAAACTTTGTATCTTGGTGAAAGTAAATTTGGTTTTAGTATTAGTTACCTTGTTTTCAGTTATTCACTAAGTAGTTGCAGAGTTTTATAGAAATTTAACATGGTATCAGAGTAGAGATCAATAGAAAGACCAACACCGAGTTGATCAGCTAGGCTAGAGTGCAGATTAGTCAGTAAGGACAATGCTAGAGTTTGAAGAGCAATGCTAGAGAGAAGTATGTCGTTCGTAGGGCTAAGGTCAGATCAAAGTTTAGAGGGAGCCTCGAATTTCTGTGCATGGAAGAAGCGAATCACAATAGTGTGGAAGATAATGGGGTGGGAGAGTTTAGCAAGCAGGTGATAGTGCCACCTCAAGATCCCCAACAATTGGCCTAACATACTAATAATGACACCAAGGCGAGGAGGATCATTCTAGAGTGAGACCATATTATTCCTCATCTCCATAAGAAGAAGACAACATATGAGATGTTCAAAGCCATCTTAGATTTGTATTAGGGTTCTAGTGATATCAGGAAGCTAGCTCTCAAAGAGAAGCTAAGAAGTATCCAAATGAACAAAGATGAGCCCATCGCCACATATCTTTCAAAGTTCACTCAGGTTCGAGATGAACTAGGTGGTGTGGGCGTGACTATAGCAGACAATGACCTTGTGAGTCTTGCGCTTCTGGGACTTCATAAGTCTTCGGAAAATTTTCAAGATGCAGTCAGTGGCAAAGAAAATCTATCAAGATGGGAAAGTCTCTGGAGTGACTGCATCCATGAAGAAATCCAGAGAGGGATAAGCGCTGGAAGATCATCAAAGATTGAGGATGAGGAGAATTTTGCCCTGACAGGCAAAGGCACTGAAAGCCAAGGGAAAAAAGGGCCAAGGAGAGGCTGAGTCTAGTCAGAAGGGCGAGAAGAAGAAGAAGGATTTAAGCAAGATCAAGTGCTTCCATTGCCATGAGTTTAGGCACTATGCCACTAAGTTTTTTAATCGGAAGGAGTCTAGGAAGGATCATGTAGTTGCATCAACAAAGGTAGATGCGTTTTTTGCTCAGTTCGAGAAAGATTTCTCATTGATTGCTTGCATGGCAAGCTCAACACACAAAAACGTATGGTATATTGATTCAGGAACATCCTTCTACATGACCGAGAACAAGTATTTCAACCACCCAAAGGAGAAGGACATGTAGTTTCAAATTGAGCTAGGAGATGATGGTATTTATGCAGCTAGAGTGGTTGGTACTGTCAGTTTTTAGAGGGAGTTAGGTAATCCTCTTCATCTCAAAGATGTCCTCTATGTTCCAGGCCTTAAGCAAAATCTTGTTTCTGTAGCTACCCTTGAGGACAAGGGTTATTATGTCATCTTCAATAGAGGTAAGGCTTACTTACTACAGGTTGAGATAGGTTGCAACCTTGAGCAGCAAGGAAGGAAGTTTTCAAAGGATAATAGTGATGGTTGAGTAGAGTAAAGCTTTGAGGGAGCCCTTAGAGCAAGAGAAAATTAGAGTACCTAAGAAGAAGCTACTCAAGATGGAGCCTCAGCCAATATCTTAGTTTGAGTCTTGGCTAGTTGGCAATTAGGCCGACCAGCAGGATGATGCGAAGCTTAGCCTAGGGTGAGTGTAGGTAGCCACTCAGTCAGTGTCTCCTAGTATAGGAAGAGTTCGCGCCAGGTAGGCAAAAGAGTTGTTTAAAGGAGATCAAGGGAGAGTTTGATCTTCCAGTACCACCTTCAGCTAGAGTAAGTAGCCATAGAGGTACATGGGGTACATGGTATTTATGACTGAGGTGATAGACTCGCCGAACATGGTTGGAGATAACAGTTCTCTAGATCAGATTCCACAGTAGGAAGCAGGGAAATCTTCTAGTTCAGAGGGAGCAATTGCTGCAACGAAGAATGTGGTAGTGTTGGAGACAGATCCCGGTGGACGAGGTTCTTTCAGAAGTATCTTCCTTGCTAAGAGGGAGTGTTGAAAAGTGTAGCGAGAGAAGGTCTTCTTTGGTGCATGCCTTAGCCAGAAAGACCATGATTTGTCTTCCTTTGACCATGGAAAAATTCGTGGAGATGGTGAATTCATGTGTAGTGTTGAAGGATCAACTACCTGGACCTTCTTTAGTTTGACTATAAGTTCGAGTGCTAGTTATAAATTTAGAAGAGGATGAGTTGGGAGCTGCTGCCCTTGATTGAAGCAAGGACGAGTTAGAGAACCGGTTAGACTCAGTTAACTAGTCTATCAGAACTCATGTTCTAAATTTGTAACTTGCCAATTTTAGCATGGATCAAATTAATAAAAGGAGGAAGAAGGCACAAAGTTTCGTAGTTGTTTTGTGCACGAAGGATTGTGAAAAGATACAACTCATGTGATTGTGAGAGAGAGCACAAAGTTCTGTGTGAGAGCTCTTTGCTTGTGGTGTGTGTGGGCTCGAGGAGCAAGAACGTATGAGTTTTTGAGCTAATTTGCGCACAAAAATAGGAGTTGCATCCTAAATAATAACAGCCCAAATGTGCATTGAAATAAGAGGTCCTAATGTGCTAGGAAATAGGGAAACAAGTGCGCAAAGGAAGGAGCAGGGATCAACATAATTGTAGGGTGGTTCAAGATAGTATAGTAGAAAACAAGTGTGTTCTCAGTTGAATAGTTTGCCTTGCAATTGATTGAATTGCTTCGTCAATAAAAGGCCACATCAAAGAAGAGGGTTTTCCCAGTTGGGTTTCTCAAGAAAAAAATATTGTGTTGAATTTGTGTGATGTGTTTTATCTTTGTGATTATATTCTGCTACTTATTAATTAAGAAACTCTGTATTTTGGTGAAAGTAAATTTGGTTTCAATATTGGTTGCATTTTTTTCAATTATTCACTAAGTAGTTGCAAAGTTTTATTGAAATTTAGCATGGTATTAGAGGAGAGATCAGTATAAAGACCAACACCAAGTTGATTAGCTAGGCTAGAGCACAAATTAGCCACGAAGGAAAATGCTAGAGTTTGAAGAGCAGAGCAGAGCAGTTCCTAGGATAGTGGTATGTCGTTCCTAGGGCTAAGGTTAACTCACAGTTTAGAGGGGGCCTCAAATTTCTGTGCATGGAAGGAGCGAATCACAGTAGTGTTGGAAGATAATGGGGTGGGAGAGTTTATCAAGTAGGCGATAGTGCCACCTCAAGATCCCCAACAATTGGACCAACATACTAAGAATGACACCAAGGTGAGGAGGATCATTCTAGAGGGGGCCAGAGACCATATTATTCCTCATCTCCATGAGAAGAAGACAACATATGAGATGTTCAAAGCTATCTTAGACCTGTATCAAGGTTCCTGGGATGTCGGGAAACTAGCTCTCAAAGAGAAGTTAAGAAGTATCTGGATGAGCAAAGATGAGCCCATCGTCACATATCTTTCAAAGTTCACTCAGGTTCAGGATGAGCTACGTGGTGTGGGTGTGACTATAACAGACATTGACCTTGCGAGTCTTGCGCTTCTTGAACTAATAAGTCTTGGGAAAATTTTCAAGATGCAGTCATTGGCAGAAAAATTCTACCAAGATGGGAAAGGCTATGGGGTGACTGCATCCAAGAAGAAATTCAGAGAGGGACGAGAGGTGGAAGATCAATAAAGATCGAGGACGAGGATAACTTTGCCTTGGTAGGCAAAGGCTTAAAAGCCAAGGGAAAAAAGTGCCAAGGAGACGCTGCGTCCAATCAGAAGGGCGAGAAGAAGAAGAAGGATCTAAGCAAGATCAAGTGCTTCTACTGCCATGAGTTTAGGCACTATGCCACCAAGTGTCCTATTGGAAGGAGTCTAGGAAGGATCATGTAGCTGCATCAATAGAGGTAGATGCATTTTTTTCCTAGTTCGAGAAATATTTCTCATCGATTGCTTGCATGGAAAGCTCAACAAATCTCAATGTATGGTATATTGATTCAAGAGTATCCTTCCACATGACTGAGAACAAGAAGTGTTTTAGCCACCTGAAGGAGAAGGACATGCAATTTTAGATCAAGCTAGGAGATGATGGTATGTATGCAGTTAGAGGAGTTGGTATTGTTGATTTTCAGAGGGAGTCGGTAATCCTCTTCATCTCAGAGATGACCTCTATGTTTTAGGCCTTAAGCAGAATCTTGTTTTGGTAGCTTCACGTGAATATCTTCAAAAACAATGTAGCAAACATAAGGTACTCAATTCCATGTTGGAAGAAGCTCATGCATGAGTGTTTAGGGTGGCAATGTTTCCAAGGAACAATTTTGAAAAAAATGACATAAGAGATGGAAAGAGGTTCATGACCAAGCTGTCATGATTGTTAGAAGACTCAATAAGTGCTTTAAACAACACATGCAAGAGGATGGTATTTGCATCATAAAGTTACACATGTGCCAAAATAAGCAAAAAGTAATCTTAAACAAACTATCCAATTGAGACTATTGCTAGGGTTAATATTCAAAGAGAGTAATGAACACTGTACACATGTATAACAAACAACATAAGTATATGTAGTTCTCAAACAAGTTCTCAAATGTTGCCTGGAGGAATCATCAATCTAATCACAATAATTCTTGGTAGTCAATATTGACCCAAGATTTGATTTGCTAGTATAGCAATAAGATTTTTCATACCTGGATAGGGAGTGAGAATGCCTTTGGTCACAACGGTTAGGATGTCGATATTGTTAGAGATGTGGAAGGTGAAGGCTTTGATGTTGGTTGAACAAAATGTGTAAGATTTGGTTTTTGTGACTCAATAATAGAAGAATCATTTGAAGTAACAAATTTGAGCTTTGGAATATCATTAATAAACAAAGTAGTATGGTGTAGGATTTAGTCGAATTAGTGGTAAAAGGATTAGGACGACTTTCATTTGGTGATGAAGTCTAAGATAATCTAAGTGTGCTTTAAGTGGTATCATCTTAGGCATATTAGGAGAGACCATTTCCTATCTATGTTTACTAAGTCCATTGGTATAGCCTATCTAATAGAACAACTTGGAACCAATGCCCCTTGTATGTCATTCGAAGCAGGGGAGTGATGGCCCATCTATGGCTGCTAGTGCATGAGAAGATGCATTGAAAGAAAATGAAGTGTCCTATGTGTTGAATTTTGTAGCTATGGTCGGTCTTCATAATTAATATTTTAGCCCTTGATGTATATGTAATAAAAAATATAAGACATGTTCTGCATGTCGACTTCAAAAGAGAAATTTTGAATTTTGAATTTGAATTTTTGGCTCCAAATAAGGTCAAGTTGGCCTACTTGGAAGAGACACCCATTTGGCCTCACAAAAGTCTATATGAGGCATTTGTCCTCCTCAAAGCAAAAATTCGATCTCACACACACATGATATCTTTTGGGCATCGAAGTGAAGGAGAAAGAAGACAAGGAGGACAAAATCATTTGAAGCATCTTCTCTCTATCTCTTGAACCTCGCATGTGTGGCTTCTCTCTCTTCCAACAACTTCACACCTAAGTCACTTGACACAGGGACACGGGACACGATGGACACACGGATTCGAGTGTCGGATAAGGACACATTACATATTATTTTATTAATATATATATATATATATATATATATATATATATATATATATATATATATATTAAAAATTAGATATTTGTTACACAAATTCATACAAATTCATTGAATCAAACATAGATCTTCATCTAGATGTAAGTTTTACAAAGATTTAAGATACATGATACATTGAAATTTGATACATCATACAATCATACATATTACAAAGTAATAGACATATTCATCAATGATCCAATAGGAGAAAGACAAGATACTATAGTTTTCTCATTAAGTCATCAAAATCAAAATGTGTTACATAAGTACTAGCCTTTAGGTAGTACAATGCCAATGGAAAATAGAAATAGCAAATACAAAACAACTACAAGTCTACAAGACTACAAGCCTCAAGGCAGTGCCGCAATAGGTAGCTCATGACTCATGAGTCATCAATCCTCATCATCATAATCAACATCACTGTCCTCATCATGATCATCATGCTCACCAATGCTCTCCTCTGCTACATCCTCCTCCTCTGTATCCAATGTCATCTCTGCATCTGCTGGTGTGGAGGATGACCCCTCTACTGTATCGCCATCATCAAATGTGACAGGCTCTAGCACTGGCTCATTGAGATCCAAGTTGGCCAGTGCCAACTCAGCACTGCTGTCTAGACCCATATCATTAGGAAAGACATCCCACATCTTTGTCTTTTCCTTCAACCAATCCTCCCTCTGCCTGTAAATAAGACGAAGGTTGGTGTGCACATACACCATTGTCTCTGCCCTGGACTGCTCAAGCCTGCTCTTCTTTGTTGAGAATTTGGAGGGCTGGAGATTAACACAAATTCTCTTCTTGATAATTACTTGTGAGCTTACTTGAGTTACTTATGTCTTCTTTTCGTTATTTAGTCTTTCATCAAGTCAATTATCAAATAAACAAGACACAAACTTAGGTTCCTAGAGCCAGGGAAAAACCTCTCCCTCTTGGAGAGGAAAACCCGCAAAGAATTCTTCTTATAGATCTTCAAATGACAAGTAACATGACCAGGACTTAAACCCTTGACCTATAAATGCTTCCAAGACCTCATCATTGCTTCTTTGACTGCTTCCAATGCCGATCCTTTATATTTACACCGTCTTACACTGATCTGATCCACTATTTAGAGAACTCGATCTCTACTTATATTTACCTTGGTTTAGTCTTTCAAGACACTGCTTCTATATGTAGATCACTTTCTTTTGACTGCTGACAATAGGAAGGTAAATCTCTGATTTACCTTCCTTTCATCTACTTACCCTTTATGCAAATATATACCACATTAGAAATATCAGCATATCTTCTTTCAGGAAATACGCACATCATCTTTCAGGGAATCTGCATATATTCTTATTATAATCGCATTACACTTCAGAGATATTACATTTTAGAGGTGACCGTATTATATTTCAGAAGTGACCGCATTACATTTCAGAGCTGCCCGCATTACACTTCAGTTGACTGCACCGTGTTACATTTTAGTTTTCTGCATTATATTTCAGTTTGACCGCATTACACTTTAGGTGACAACATTATGTTTCAGGTGACCGCATTATATTTTTCTGTGTTACTTCAGACAGATCCGCAATGTTCTTCGCTCAAAAATCCGCACTTAACTTTCTGTTGAGATTCACAATGTTCTTCGCTCAAAAATCCGCTCTTAACTTTCTGCTGAGATTCACACTTCATTCCTTTTAGTGATCCGCAAAAACTTATTCTGTTATCCGCATGCTACAGAGAGATGGCCGAAATTTGTGTTACGCAATACACTCGTCCTGGTATCCGTATGCTGCTTCAGAGATGTGTTTCGCACTAGCTTCATCAAATTGTCTCAGATGTGATCGAATTTCATATTCCCAAATGAGCCGTAGACCATATATATATATATATATATATATATAGAGAGAGAGAGAGAGAGAGAGAGAGAGAGAGTTGTAGTGTCTTTTAGGCCGACTACTACTTTACCATGTAGGCCGACTTGTAACCCATCATAATAGCTTAACTTTTAACGTTGATGTAGAGCTGAATTAAGCCATTTGATTCATGTTTTCTCTCACTAGGTCTTGGAGCTTTTTTTTTTTGGACTAGATGCTTCATATATATATGACACATGTTACAGTTATATCTCGAAGACAAAAACCTAGATAGACATCAAGAAGAAGTCTACTAGCCTATAATAAACTCTTGCTCATGAAACCCATGAAGCAAGTACAAAATACATTTTATTATCTTTGTCTTCTACTTTACATAAATTCATAATTACAAAGTCAATATGAAGACCTTCCTAGTTACACTTTTCAACACTCCCTCTTAACTAGGGAGGTATTCATACAGGTACATGGTCACTTTCAAACTGAAGAACCTCATAAGAAGAATCGGATTGGTAATCACATCTGTATAACATCATATGAAACAACATTGTCCTAGTGCAAGGCCTTGACTAATAGCCCCATCTCTCAACGAGACAATGGGCTACAATGCTGGCGAGACACATGACTAATAAACACCATAGTCATTGTCTCTCCAAGGTACATACCCCACCTAGGTGTTCCCAGAGTATGACCTTCTTGGACTATTCTTCTCTTGGATAGCCAACGCTCAAAGAATATCGATCCACGACTACTCTTATATTGAATGCCCTATCTCATTCTCAAAGAGTATCGAATGCCAGATGATTACCCAATCTTCTATTCTGTCTTCCAGGTGAAGACTAGAATGATGTGTTTATCCATTCTCTTCACATGGCCTTCACTAGGACTTACCGCTGTTAGTCCTGGTCTAGTGCATGACACATGTAATAGAGAATCACATACATCACTCCCTCTTAACACAGGAAGGACATATTTCAAGTTTCTTCCAAGCAAGAAACTTACCACCAGGCTCCTCATCAACCAGGGTCCTGCAGCAGCAATCTAGCTACTCATGAAGAGTTCCTCCCCTCGATGTCATGGATTTCGATATTGAGGAATCTTCAACTTTTGGCTTCATAGGGCACAGATCATCCATCACTTTCAATCACGAGTCATGTCCACTATCAGAAAGTGATTCATCAGTCTTCCTCATTTGGTCCACCGTTATGCCATGCTGCTTTTCTTCGAATCATCTCCAAGGATCATACATCCTTTCTCATGGTTAGCAGCCCTGTACAAATTCATCCAGATAAACATATACATATTAACTTTTTAGAACAAAAGTTACCTTAGAGATGATATTTCACCATGACATCTTCCTGTAGCAATTGACATCCTTCATACAGATTGACACATCTCCTAATGATATGTTTTGCCAAGGGTCTTCTTATTTACTAGACTATTGTCAGAGTCTACATATCCTCCCAGGAGATCTCCTAGTCACATCTTCTTGGCTTTCGAATGATAATTGCCTCTTGACATGGTTGCATTTCATGATCTCTTCCTTTCTGCACATTCTCCATTCCCAGGAACTTACAACCTTTCTAGTTTCTTGTTCATATACAACCACCTGATATTCCATGAGGACATATTATGTTGATTTCATCTGTCCGTGCACTAAGAGATACTCCTCCATAGATCATACCTCTAAATACAAAAGTTCATTACCTGCAACCATATAACATGACTTCACAGCATCCAACGTTAGCATATAAATATATACATAGCTCATACCCTTTTCCCTTGAGTCATCATGTAGCAATTTCTCAAGAATGAAGAGCTTCATTCTCTTGGCCTACTCCATCAATATGTCATCACATCCCAAAAATCTGTTTCCATTATGACCCTTGCTCTTGATGACTTCTTTCCATTAGTAATGTTATTAGAGAGGTTTTCCCGGAGCTGATTCACCAGGAGCTCCGACCATGCTTTCATCAGGATGCTACACTGCTTCCTATCATATAACCAACATAAATCACTTGAAGGAGAAGATGAAATCATAGTAGAGATCCCTTGCTTCTTATTTCTTATCAGGCTCTTTCCTCATTTCAAAGACATGGGCTTCTTCCCTATTTCTCTTGTTCTTTTTTAGATTAAGGGCAATTTCTATTTTAATGCCCAAGTTCATCATATCCAAGGCATCGTGCTTTGTCCACATTTCTTCTTTTACACTGAGAACCAAAACTTACTGAATCTTCCTTTCTATCTGGACATGGCAGCAAAGGCTTGATTCCTTCACTTAATCCTGTAACAGCTTTGGCTTTCAATCTTGTTTCCTCTATTTACATAGAGACCCTAAATTGTGGAATGGTGTGACTTCTATCTTCCCGGATTATTGTGAAGTGAAATTTCCCCATTCTTCTCATAGAGAATTTTAGCACCACTGTAGTCTTCTCCTAGTTCCTGCAGTTGATCAGAGAGATTGCTTCTCCTGCAGTACTCACAGAGAATAACTCCACTAATTTCTTATATACTCCTTTTGATGATTTTAGATTTGGTACATTGGAGATGATAGAGTCTTTTATGGATTCTATAAGAATCCTTTGGGCTCTTATATCTCCCTTCATGAATTTGGCATGACATCATTGTCCTTGTCTTCTATGTAAAGTTTGAAACCCTAAACAATTTGTTTCTTTCTTTTCAAAAGAGACATTTTAATAGATTCATATAAAGTCATAGATATACTTACTTGAGTAGATGCTTTTCTTCTTCTATCAACTTGATTACTTTGAAGATGGTTGAAGCTTCCCTTGAATGGTGATTGATAAGGATATTCTGTTGCTTCCTTGAAAGATCAAGAATGATAGGTAACTTGCCTTGAAGCTTTTGATGGCAATACTTTGGGATAGCAATGATCTGCTGGCACATTTAAGATGGTTCTATAATACTGTCTTATTTCTTTCGCTGTGGAAGACTGACCTTTCTTCTAATGAAATTCTTGCTTTGATGGCATCCATGAAATTTGTTCCTCGAGTGTCTCTATGCCCTTTCTAGCACCTTAGCTCTGAAACCATGTTGAGAATTTGGAGGGCTGGAGATTAATACAAATTCTCTTCTTGATAATTACTTGTGAGCTTACTTGAGTTACTTATGTCTTCTTTTCATTATTTAGTCTTTCATCATGTCAATTATCAAATAAACAAGACACAAACTTAAGCTCCTAGAGCCAGGGCAAAACCTCTCCCTCTTGAGAGGAAAACCCGCAAAGAATTCTTCTTATAGATCTTCAAATGACAAGTAACATGACCAGGACTTAAACCCTTGACCTATAAATGCTTCCAAGACCTCATCATTGCTTCTTTGACTGCTTCCAATGCAAATCCTTTATATTTACACCGTCTTACACTGATCTGATCCACTATTTAGAGAACTCGGTCTCTACTTATATTTACCTTGGTTTAGTCTTTGGGTTTCTCAAGACGCTGCTTCTATATGTAGATCACTTTCTTTTCACTGTTGAGAAGAGGAAGGTAAATCTCTGATTTACCTTCCTTTCATCTACTTACCCTTTATGCAAATATACACCACATTAGAAATATCAACATACCTTCTTTCAAGAAATATGCACATCAGCTTTCAGGAAATCTGCATATCTTCTTATTATAATCGCATTACACTTTAGAGATATTACATTTCAGAGGTGACCGTATTATATTTCAGAAGTGACCACATTACATTTCAGAGCTGTTTGCATGACACTTCAGTTGACCGCACCGTATTACATTTCAGTTTTCTGCATTATATTTCAGTTTGACCGCATTACCCTTCAGGTGGCGACATTATGTTTCAGGTGACTGCATTATCTTTTTCTGTGTTACTTCAGACAGATCCGCAATGTTCTTCGCTCAAAAATCCACACTTCACTTTCTGCTGAGATTCACAATGTTCTTCGCTTAGAAATCTACTCTTAACTTTCTGCTGAGATTCGCACTTCATTCCTTTTAGTGATCCACAAAAACTTCATCTGTTATCCGTATGCTACAGAGAGATGGCCGAAATTTGTGTTCCGCAATACACTCGTCCTGGTATTCGTATGCTGCTTCAGAGATGTGTTCCGCATTAGCTTCATCAAACCGTCTCAGATGTGATCGAATTTCATATTCCCAAATGAGCCGCAGACCATATATATATATATATATATATATAGAGAGAGAGAGAGAGAGAGAGAGAGAGAGAGAGAATTGTCGTGTCTTTTAGGCCGACTAGTACTTTACCATGTAGGCCGACTTGTAACCCATCATAAAAGCTGAACTTTTAACGTTGATGTAGAGCTGAATTAAGCCATTTGATTCACGTTTTCTCTCACTAGGTCTTGGAGCATTTTTTTTTTTGGACTAGATGCTTCATATATATATGACACATGTTACATTTATATCTCGAAGACAAAAACCTAGATAGACATCAAGAAGAATTCTACTAGCCTATAATAAACTCTTGCTCATGAAACCCATGAAGCAAGTACAAAACACATTTTATTATCTTTGTCTTCTACTTTACATAAATTCATAATTACAAAGTCAATATGAAGACCTTCCTAGTTACACTTTTCAACACTCCCTCTTAACTAGGGAGGTATTCATACAGGTACATGGTCACTTTCAAACTGAAGAACCTCATAAGAAGAATCGGATTGGTAATCGCATCTGTATAGCATCATATCAAACAACATTGTCCTAGTGCAAGGCCTTGACTAATAGCCCCATCTCTCAACGAGACAATGGGCTACAATGCTGGCGAGACACATGACTTATAGACACCATAATCATTATCTCTCCAAGGTACATACTCCACCCAGGTGTTCCCAAAGGGAAAAAGGCCTCCAAAGGCTATCGAACCAATCAGATCACAATGAGAGAATGTTGGATGAGATGATGAGAAAATGAACTCCGAGTCTCTCCAATTTATATTCATCAATGAGGGTGTGTGACACATCTCTTAAGCATGTGGGATAAATCTGGCCGACCTTGCACATGTGGAAAATAAATTCAAAATCAATGTTCTGCTCATCCAATCAAGATGATATTTAGATCAATCTTGCACGTCTCCGAAAGAAGAATCCAACAAAAATATGACCATTGTCATATGAGCAGTGCAACATGGAGTTTGGACCTAGTTGCCCAAAATTAACAATAATGCTTCCAGTCCAAAGTACATCAGAGGCAATAGATTTCAGTGCTAAGTTCAATGAATGGACAATGCAAGGTGTCCAAAATATTTGTGGATATTTAGCTTCCACAATCATGCCAGCAACCTTGCAAACGGGTGCATTATTTGTAATGATTTGCACACAAGAATCGACTCCTACATCTTCAATAACTTTAATAAATAATTCACCCATATATTGTGCATCCTTTTATTGTCCAAGTACATCCATTGATTTAAAAAAAACTGGACCATTCAACGATGACACCATGAAGTTGATAAGTGGGTGCCGTGCTGGATCTGTCCATCCATCAGAAACAATGCTAACCCCAGATGTTGGCCATGCTGATTTAATAGGCTCAAGCATTTTGTCCACCTCTTTCTTTGCCTTTGTCAACAATGTGGTTCTAAGCTTCTCTGACCCAGGAGGCACATATTTTGATGGAGCCCCTTGACTTAGAGCTCGACACATCTCAATAAATAGAAGTGACCGTGCAACATTAAAGGATATGAAGTTCTGATAGAAAAAAATGCAATGGTGAGATCAAGCTCTTCCCTCTTCTCTTTTTGGAAAATATTGTCCATTGGATCAGTTGCAGTTGCCTTTCTTTTTGCTGCTTGTCCCCCACTAAAACTGTCAAATGGGAACTTGTTGTTGCTTTTCCTCAAGAATGGAAGGGGGTCATCATTCTTGTTTTGTTTTGATTTTGATGCCACATTTGTTGCACCAACAAATGCCTCTCTCTCCATTTCCTTCCTCCTTGCTAATGGCACCTGTGAACAAGCTGAAATGCCACAACTTGGCAAAGCCAACAAATGAGCTTTCACACGGTAATATGTGCTCATGAAATGGTTGTGGCAAAAACTGCATTTCCATGCAACATTGCCTCCTCCCTTCGCCTTGATACCTAGCCCTGCCTCTCTTGTCACATATTTCCACAATGGGTATTTGGGGTCTTGAATTTGTTTTCCTTGAACATTTGAAGCTACTGTTGCAGCCCCACTTCCAATAGATGGAATACTTGTAGACCCAGATGAAATAGGGACATGAGGGGCATCTCCAATGGGGACATTCTTCTCCTTTCTTTGTCCCTGCCTTGCTGCCCTTGATTGAGCCATGAATGTTGTAAAAAATAAATAAAAATGGCCAAATTTGTAAAAGATATGCACATGCAAACCAAATGCAAAAACATAGAGAGACAATGCACTTACTGACTACTCGAATCTCCTTGAAAACACTCCCTTGCTCCTTGCTACTCCTTGCTCTTTGCTTAACTCACACACAAGCATTGGTGAGAAATAATGAGGAAAATCACACTTTTACAAGACAACAGAGCATTTTCGCTAAGAAGGATTGAGAGAAAGGACCAAACTCTAGCGAAATAGTCTTCCTATGTGAAGTCTGATAAAAGGAGGATTTATTATACAAGTCACTCTTGTAAGTCATCTGATTGATGTGTTGTATTCATAAACTGTATTGCTAAAAGTCTTGCTTGATACAATACTTGTGAAGAATGATTTCAATTAAAGATTGTTTATGGAACAAGTTCTATGGAAATCTTGTAATATTTTGTCAGAGGATCATTATTCGTTCGCTTGTACTTCTTTGTTTGTCATTATTGTTGAAATTTGGGACAACTTTGGGATGGATTTCCCCAAGAGAAATCTAATTATCCCTAAGAGAAGCTCAGGTACCCCAAGAAGAAATCATCTTGCCCCAAGGAAGAATTGAAAATTGGATAAAAGAAATATTATTGTTGATGTGTTTGGCACTCCTCTCGTTACTATTTAATGTGACAAATTTACTTGGGCAAGTAATCCTTAAAGCATGTGGAAATATATTTAAATATTATCAAAAGTAAATTTGAATTTATGTTTTCAGATTGTTCATATTAGCAGTTGCAATATTTCTCTACTTATTTTGCAGCGGAATGGGAATAGAAATAAAAAGACAATTACACGAGACACAATAATTTTCTAGGGAATCCAATTGGGAAAACCCTCTCCTTGATGTGGTATTTTATTGACAAAGCAAATAGATCAATTACAAAACAATCTGTCACTTGAGAACGAAGTTGTTTTCTTGTTGATCTAGCCTAGACTTGCCCTGCCAACCTTTGATCCCCGCTCTTGAATCCTAGCGTGGTAGTGATCTCCTATTACTTAAGACACAAGATATCTATGCTCTCCACAAACAAGGCTCTCTCACAAACTCATGAGATCTGTCTTGTCACACAAACCTTTGTGCACAAAACTTATGAAATCCTCGTCCCTTCGTCCTCTCTTTATAGATTCAATTCATGCTAAATTAGGCAAGTACAAATTTAGAAGTTGAGTGGTGATTGACAAGTTAATTGAGTCAAACTGGTTCTCTCTCCAATCAACATTGGAGTTCTTAACTCGTCCTTTCTTCAATCATGCCTGAAGACTAACTCGTTCTAACTGAACATATAACTGCCATCCAATCCTGTAGTCAAACTGATGAAGACTTCCTCTTAACCGAAGCTCCAACTCTATGCATGCTATCTTGGTGATTATTCCAGTAATTTGGAAATAACTCATCCTAATTGAAGTCTAACTCATGATAAAAATCACGATAGAAAGAATCACAAGTATGATAGGATGCAATATAGCAAAGGTTGAGATGACATCATCATAGAGGCATGGAAGGATAGCTGAAGTAGAAATCTATATGGTTGAAGCAGTCATAGTACATGATAGAAAGGAAGTAACTCATGGCATCTTCATTGGAAGCATATAAGGACAACCAAAGTAAGCAATTTATATGGTTGGAGAAAGTCATCTAGCGAAATAACAGTTTGTCACACCTCATTATTAGGAAAGAAGCATTTGCAAAATGGAGATCATTAAGATCCTCCATTGGAATCTTTATTAAAAGATTCACCTGTACTTAGAAGAAGCAAGTATCTTGTAGATAGTGTACTATCCACCTAGTGTGGAATCTACTGGTTAAAAGGATGAAGGTATGGTGACAGAGGAGTGCAACATGTTTAGTTAGTTGAAGCATTTTCATCTTCAAGCAAGGAAAGGAAGCTGCCAAAGGAAGTCTAGATGACCTCATGAAGGAAGAGGTATTCATATGCTTGGTTGTACTTAGAAGAAGCAAGTATCTTGTAGATAGTCTACAATCCACCTAGTGTGGAATCTACTAGTTAAAAGGATTAAGGCATGGTGACAGAGGAGTGCAACATGTTTAGTTGGTTGAAGCATTTTCATCGTCAAGCCAGGAAAGGAAGCTACCAAAGGAAGTCTAGATGACCTCATGAAGGAAGAGGTATTCATATGTTTGGTAATAGATAGATAAAGTCATGTCATGACATAGTTGCAAATAGAATGGTTAGAATGTTCTATCTCATAAGCATGCTGAAAGAAAAAGGAACTTTTCCTTCTGTATGATACATGAAGGCATGAATGCAATGTGCCTTGAACTCTTCTACATGATAACATGATATGACCTCTTGAAGAATATGAGGTGGTTGGCAACTATGGTTCCTATGATGAAGGAACTATGTATAGAAGATCCTGAGAAAGCAATATGTGAAGAAAGGTGAAAGAATAGTTCCTGAAAGATGTATCTAAAGTTACGCGAGTTAAGACAAGTGATCAACATTTGATAACAAGAAGGATTGGCCATGACATCTCCATGGAGAAGGTATGAAGACCCTGATATGTATCTTGGAGAAGGAGAACCTTGGCAATGTATGTCTTGGAGATGGATTCATACTGTATGTGAAAGGATGTTGATGTTGCAAGAAAGCAAATGTCATGACAAAGGGCCATCATAAAAAGGTAATGTTGATTTAATGATCATTTTTTATTCTTTTTTGAAAGAAAGCATTTGGTTGGGTTGTAACAGGGCTACTGAAAGATGGTTGTAGAAGTTCATCTACAACTAAGATTGGATGGAAGATCTGAAAAGAAACACGACTTTGAAAAGGTAGTAGTATAAAGGATAGCCAGATGATGACAAGAAGGTCCTTTCCCGATGAATAGAAGGACGACATGACTATTGGTTCAACACCATGTTTAGTTGAAAGGAAGTGATGGAGAAGATGGTTGATGCCCTACGAAGAAGTTATGGAAGAATATGGCTCCATGATGAAGAAGTTGAAGTTCATTCATGACATGATGATGCTGAAGGGAGTATCTCCACAAGCAACTGATAGTACCATGATCTCCACCAAAGAGTAGATAACTGCTGTTGTAAACAAGTCCCTTGTTAAGAGGGAGCGTGGGCAAGTCCCTAGTTAAAGAGGGAACTTGGGTATATTCCTTTTATAGGAATGAGTAGATCCTCCCTAGTTGAGAGGGAGAGATAGAGTTTAGACACATCATTCTTGTCTTCATGTTATGAACAATGAATGGAAGATTGGGTAAGCATCTGAGGCTGATTCCGATACACTTTGAGGATGAAGTAGGGAATCCAATAGGTAAGAGTAGTCGAAGAGGAAATTCCTCTAAGATGTGGAAATCCAAGACAAGAATGGTCCTAGAAGGACATACCTTGTGAACACCCGGATGGGGTATGTGCCTTGAGAGACAATGACGAAGGTGTCTATAAATCATTTGTCTCCCCAACATTGTGCTCTAATCTAGTTGAGAGATAGAGCTGTTAGTCAAGGCCTTGCTATGTGACAATGCTGGTTGATATGATGAGATGCATTGATGTAAGCTGATAAGATGGATTATGAGATGGCTTACCAATCCAACTCTTCTTATGAGAATTTTTCAGAATGAGAATGTCCATATACCTCGTATGTATTATGAATACCTCCCTAGTTTAGAGGGAGTGTTGGAAAATGTAACTAGATTTGGTAGTCATAATGTCTTATGTAATCTTGATTTTATGCAAAGAGGAAAAGAAAAATTACTATTATTATTTTATAGCATGGGTTTCATGCTCAAGGTCAATTTATTTATAGGTCAAGCACCCATTGTGTGCTTCTAGGATTTGTCATAGAGTCAAGAAGTCAATAGAGTCATTGTCATATATAAAAGATCCCATTGGTTATCTTGTAACATGTCAAAGAATATATTTGAGTCAAAATTGTGTCAAAAGACCCTCCAATATCAAGTCAACCTCATGAAGGCAATTCGTACCCATAGGAAGCCTATATATAAGAGACATTTGACCTCATTTCAAACACACATCCAAGACTTGCGAAAGAGCAAGAGAAGAAGTTTGATCCTAAGAAGAAGTTCAAAAGGCAAGTGAAGTTCAAGAAGGTAGCTGGAATTGAAGTTTTGGGTCTCTCTCTCTCTCTCTCTCATGTGCAACGAAATTTTAAAGCTACTAGGTCTGCATAAAGGTCGAAGCTGTGAAGCTGCATCAAGGTCGAAGCTATGAAGTTGCTAGGTCAAAGTTGCATAAATTGTTGTTGGGGGTCGAAGTTGCTGGAAGGCTGAAGTTTGTTGCTAGAAGCTATGTAAGGAAATCTCATCAAGAAGGAAGGTTGACTTGGTCTTGGAGGGGTCTTTGTCAAGGATCTTAGGTCTTGGAATTCGTCATTTGAAGATTCTATAAGAAGAGAAGAATTATTGTGGGTTTTCCTCTCTAGAGGAGCGGTTTTGGCCCTGGCTAGCAACTTATATTTTGTGTCCTCTTGTTCTTTTGATCTTCATAGTTTGGTAGTTGTTTGATGATAAGAACACTATAGTAATCAAATAAAGAAGAAGCTAACTGCAAAGTACTTCAAGTTAAGTAAAAGAACATCACAAACAGTTTTCAAAGAGAAATTGCCCTAATTTAGTTTCCCTAGATTTGTCAACATCAACAAGGGATCAAAATGTTCAAAATAATGTGTACTTGACATACCACATACATATTCTGGCAAAAGGTGAAAGCATCAAGCAAATATTCCAGTTTAAATAGGGCTATTCTCTCTCTCCTAACCACATTGGGGTAAAAATGGCTAAAGGCAAGTCATTCGTTGACATGCATAGACAAACTATATGATAAAGTTGAAGCAAATTACGCTCAGGAAAAAACCTACATGCTAGAATCCATCATATAAGTAGGGCATTATCCATGCAAGCAAAATCAACCTCATTTCTTGTTCTCACATGGTAAGATTCAAGTGAGCCTAGAGGTAACATCTTCGGTCCAAATTGGGCTAGTGATAGCTTGTTGAAATCTTCATGGGGTGGCCTACCTCGCTCAAGCAAAATGTTGGAAAACACAGGTAGGGCGTTTTCAAAACACATGCAAACTGACATGTGGGGGCAAAAGGTTGTAAATTAGGGTCCATACTTGACGTGCAATGACAAATTTTACATTAGAAGTTATCAAATTTTACATTAGAAGTTATGTAAATTTTCTTTCAGACAAACACATTGGTTAGGTTCCTCAAATCAACAAGGGTGTTGGATATAGACAACTACCCATCCATGCAAGGCGACGTCCCATCCAAGGCACACATGTGGGTGGAAACTAGCCATTGGTGGTCAAGTGGACGGACGTTGAAGATTGTCAGTGAAGTGGAATGTTGGACATCATGTGGAAACAAACTAATCGTTTGAAGGTGGAGCGAGCCCTCATTTAAGTAAATGGAAACCCTCTTGTGGGCAAATTGTAATGCAAAAATATATTTTCTCATTAAGTGACTTGGTCTCTGCGTTGTCGATAACAAATCAAATAAGTATTTTCTTTGGGAGAGGATTTTTAACTAGCCATTACAAGAAAAAGTATATAGGCTAGTTTCTTTTACCATTAGTTGTTGAATTGTGAGATCATAATGCCATATTAAGAACTTCTTTGGTGCAAACAATGTTGGAGTTCCATGCACCCTAGGTCTAGTCTATGCTTTAGCTTGAAAACATAAACACATTGAAAATGCCAAACCTTAAATTGCTTTAGCACAATGGAAAATACCAACATTTAGATCATGCATAAAACACAATGATTATGCCCAAACTTGTTTCTTATTAGTCCTTCAATAAGAAAACCTCAGGGCTCCTGTACTAGGGATCATGCCCCTTTACAATCCCTATACAATGCCAAAATATAATACAAAGAAATTATGCAATGTACCAGGGCTAAGATTGAGTACTTCCAGCTCTCATATGCCTTGAAAAGTGGTTGTCCTTCGCCACCAAAAACTTTAGCTACCCGCTGTAGCTCACTAGGCACTTCTTGCCCTCTTCGAACTATTGCAGCTAACTCCCTTTAGGCTCCTAGCAAGTCCTCTTCCCACCTGGCAGCCTTGTTGTCCTTGTTTTCCTTCACAAGTCAAAACTTGGGTCTGCCCTCTTGGTAACCCTAGACAAATCCACAACTGTCACCAGCTACTGCTCCTTTATCAACCTTCGACCATCTTTAAATATTATAGCTTTCCCTAACAACACCTTGTCCTAGCCCTCAGCTTAGCTTCTTGAGCAACTTTCCAGCCTTCAACCTGTCTTTTCTGGCGTTACCAACCCTCGACCTCCCTTACTTTTCTGTTGGAGACCCTTGGATGTATTGTGTAGGGTTCGACATACCTTTCCTTGTTATACCAACTTCGCAACTAGCCCTAACAAAGCTGCGATTATCCCCTCTTGTAAAGGAACTAGGGCTCGACCCTCCTTTTCTAGCCTCAGCCTTCCTTCTGGCTTGCTGTGGGTGAACTGTTTTGTCCCATAGCTTGTAACCAAGCCTCCAAATGTTTGTCCTACTCAGTGCCAAAGAACAAAAATGACTCCCTCCAATGCTTGACGCCTGCGGTTCCTTTTGCTGCCTAGGATAAATCCTTCTAGCCACTCCACAAGAAAAATAGTCCCTCACCTTCTTGTTAACTAACCTCTCCTTTGGCCTTATTTATACTTGTCCAAGGGGTGTGAAACCCCAAACGGTGTGTCCCCTGGCCTTGCTAGCTGACTTGAGCTGACTTGACACTTTAGCCAACCTCATAATTAAATTAGAATTATAAATGTTTTTCCTTGGGTTCCAAGCCTACTCCTTTGGGTCCAAAACTGTTAAATTTGGACAACTAGGTCCAAACTCCATGTTAAGATGCTCAGATTAAGAGGCTAATATTTTTGTTGGATTCCTCTTTCTGAGAGGTGTAAAATCCATATAAAATATGTCTTAATCCGATGAGCAGAACTTATATGTTGAATTTATTATTTTTAATAAATTATATGTGCAAGGTCGGCCAGTTTTGTAATGTAGGCTCACATGCCCAACAGATGTGTCACACACCCTCATGATGGATATATATACAGGAAAAGTTGGAGAGATTTTCATCATCATCACAACTCACATCTTCCTCTCTCATCAAAGAGTACGAGCTACCAAGAAGGACGAGTTTCAGCCACACGTGTGAAGGACGAAGAGGACAGACCGTACAGCTGAGTTGCAGTACGATTTTCTGCTGCTAGGGTTTCGCTGTAAGTTTGACCAGCGTTGACTTTGGTCAACGCATGGTCCAAACAAGCTGAAAACTTGTGGAAGGTTCGATTTTTGAAGGCCGTACTACCTGGCACAAAAATCGAGGTCAAAGGGTTGATCGTTTTGCTGCTGCGTTGACTTTTAGCTTGCTGCCCCTGCGTTGACTTTTCAGGACAGCGTTGACTTTTGCAGAGTTGACTTGGGTTGACTCATCTACAGATTGAAGGGTTGTTGTGACACATGCTGGGCTGGTTGACCAAAGGAGACTTTGCTGGTTGAAGCATCCTGTTGACCGCCGAAACGAACATACACATTTTTCCTGTTTCTGATTTGTCTTCTGTAAGATCTACTTATATGTTCTATCTGCATTTTGCTTAACTACTTGTATGATTGCTGTAAGAAAAGTGAAATTGCTCCTAGCATAGAACATCTACAAAACTTTACATGGTATCGGAGCTGAGGTGAAGACAAACTCTATCTATAGCAATCATCATCGAAGGAAATGGGTTCCACTAGTCTTGAATTCGGGGAGAATGACAAGCTGACTGGAAGTGATGACTTCCATGCCTGGAAGATGATATTAGATCTCAAATTGGAAGATCATGATCTCCTGGATCATGTGACAGGGAAGATTCAAGAACCTCCATCAAATGCCTCTGCTGCTGTTAGAAACAAGTATAAGAAGGGAGAGATCAGAGCAAAGCTGCTGATCAGGGAATCCATAAATAAGAGTCTGGTTGCCTACATATCTGAACTAGGCACATCCAAGGAGATGTATGACAAATTGATACTTATGTTCCAAGTAAACAATGTGAACCAAGTGCTATTCCTCAAGAACAAGTTGAAGAATATGAAGAAGGGCCGAGACGAGTCTATTCAAACTTTCTTTATGAAGTTGACTGAAACCAGGAACAATCTGCTAGCTATTGGGGAGACAATAGCTGATCGTGAAATGGTTCTCACCGCACTTGGAGGACTTCCATATGAATGGCAAGTATTCACAACTACCATTCTCAACAATAATACCATTCCTAACTTTGATGAGCTTCTGTCAAGATGTATGCAAGAAGAAACGAGGATGAAGGAATTTGATAATGAAAGAAATGCTGCCTATGGTGCTCATTCCCGAAAGAAGAACTCTGGTGGTTCTAAGGACAAAGGAAGGACTAAGACTCAAGAGAAGAAGGGTAAATGTTTCACCTGCCATAGGACTGGACACTATGCTAGAGAATGCCCCTTCAAGAAGGATTCTCCCGATAGTGACGATAACAACAACAACCGAAGAAATGGGAATCGAAGAAATGACAAATCCAAAGGAAAGAGGAAGGCACACTTTGGAGGAAACAATCAACCTTCTGAGAGGTCCAGAAATACCAGGTATGAGGAGTCTAATGTTGTTGATAAAAGAAATGAGTACATTCTGGTATTTGCTCTCTCAGCTGCATCTCCGCCCGACACTATGGATGTCTGGCTAATTGATAGTGGTGCCTCAAGACACATCACTGGATTCAAGGAAGCACTTTCTGACATGGTTGAAAGGGATACTAATCTAGAAATTATCCTTGGGGATAATGCCACTTATCCTGTGAAAGGGACAGGGACTGTGACCCTCCACTTGTCCCAAGGACAAGTCCTCCGTTTGCAAGATGTACTCTATGTACCCAAATTGAAGAAGAACCTTGTGTCTGTATCTGCTATGGAAGACAAAGGATTCAATGTAACTTTCTCTGATGGAAAGGTGCTCATGTGGAAGAAGAGCTTCAAGGAAGCTATCTCAATTGGTTCTAGGGTTGGTACACTCTATCGGGTTGGAGGGAGTCCGTTGGGAGCTATGACTTGTGATACTATCCGACAAACCGAACTATGGCACCGTAGATTTGGACACCTTCATTCTGAAAGCCCTTCCTGAGAAGTGAGGAAAGGTGGTGACGGGGATGCTGATTTTGGAAATAATCATGAAGGTGTATGTAAGGGGCACGTGCGAAGGAAAACATACAAGGGGACCTTTCCTCAAAATTCATAAAGACATACGAGATATAGCAGTACGAATAGACTAGGTCTTTACGGTATGTGCCTGTAACATCCCTGAGGGGATGTTCTTACTGATGTTCTTGCTATATGACATTGATGACATTCACTGATGACTTCTCTCGCAAAACCTGGATATACTTCTTGAAGAAGAAGGATGAGGCTTTCATATGGTTCCGTACCTTCAAAGCCTTGGTGGAAAATATGACCGGAAAGAAGATCAAGATTTTGAGGACCGACAATGGCACTGAATATGAGTCAAATGAGTTCAAAGATTTTTGCAGAGAAGCTGGCATTAAGAGGGAGACTACCACTGCATATACTCCTGAGCAGAATGGTGTTGCTGAACGCAAGAATAGAACTATTGTGGAAGCTGCCCGTGCCATGCTATGTGACCAGGGTCTACCGAAGTTTCTGTGGGGAGAAGCTGCAAATACTGCTGTGTACATTCAAAACCGATGCCCTCATTCCGCTCTGGACTCCAAAACTCCCGAAGAGGTTTTCTCTGGTAAGAAACCTGATGTCTCACATTTTAGAATTTTTGGATATCCTGTCTATTTTCATGTGCCGAAAGAAAAGAGAAGTAAGCTGGATGCTACTGGGAAGAAAGGAATGTTTGTGGGCTATAGTGAGACTTCTAAGGCATATAGAGTCTATGTACCTGGTCAAAGGGAAGTAGAGATAAGCCATGATGTCACTTTTGACGAAGATGCTTCCCTGAAGAAAGTATTAGATCTTCCTAGATCTGGAGAAAATCATGAAGAAAGGACTGGAAATCTGGAAGAACCCCAGGATGAGACTATGCCTGATATCGAAGGACCAATGGACCCTATAGATCCATCTCCTTCGCTGGGAAAGAGACCTTCATGGCTCAGGGACACCCTGGAAGATGCTGAGGGACATGCTGCCCCAAGGGGGACATTCCGTGAAAGCAAGAAGCCAAGTAGATACCAAGGGTATCTAGCTGCCATGAGTACTATTGTACAATCTGAACCTGGATCTTTTGAGGAAGCCGTAAAGCATCAAGTCTGGAAGGATGCTATGCACGAAGAATATGAGTCCATAATGAAGAATGATGTCTGGGATGTGGTCCCGAGACCAAAGGACAAATCTGTTGTCACCGCTAAATGGCTCTACAAGATTAAACATGGATCTGATGGGAGTGCTGAAAAGTTTAAGGCAAGGTTTGTTGCCCGTGGCTTCTCTCAAAAGGAAGGTATTGACTATGATGATATATTTGCACCTGTGGCACGATATACCACCATCCGATCCATCATAGCCCTTGCTGCTACACAAGGATGGAGTCTTCATCAGATGGATGCCAAGACCGCTTTTCTGCATGGTGCAATAAAGGAAGAGGTGTATGTAGAACAACCTCTGGGATTTGAAGTTCAAGATCGAGACACTTATGTCTGCAGGTTGAAGAAAGCCCTCTATGGGTTAAAGCAAGCACCTAGAGCTTGGTATGAGAGGATGGATAGTTACTTGATGAAGCTGGGCTTCACTCGAAGCAATGCTGATCCAAACCTTTACTTCAAGGTTGTGGAAGGAAAGCCTCTCATTCTAGTGCTGTATGTGGACGACCTCTTCCTGACAGGTGATGACCCTCTCATTCATCAATGTAAGAGGGAGCTTGCTGCTGAATTTGAGATGAAAGACCTAGGACTGATGCACTATTTCCTAGGCCTGGAGGTCTGGCAGAGACCTGGAGAGATTTTCCTTTCTCAAGGAAAATATATTGTGAAGCTTCTGGAAAGATTTGGGATGGTGGTCTGTAAGTCCGTGTCGACACCAATGGAACTCAACTTTAAGAAGTTGAGTGGCAGCGCTGCTGGGCCTATCTTGGCCAATCCTACTGAGTATCGTCAACTCATAGGAGCTTTGATGTTCTTAGTGAACACACGTCCGGATATATGTTTTGCAGTGAACACTTTGAGTCAACAGATGGTTGAGCCTCATCATTTTCACTGGGTTGGTGCCAAGAATCTTTTGAGATATCTTCGGGGCACGATAAACCATGGGCTGAGATACACTGCCGGGAGTGTGATACTGCGTGGATATACTGATGCCGATTGGGCTGGCAGTGTGGTGGATCGTAAGAGCACATCTGGATGCTGCTTCAATCTTGGTTCTGCTTCGATCTCATGGATGAGTAGGAAGCAGAAGTCGGTGGCTTTGAGCACCGCGGAGGCCGAATACATTGCTGCTAATATGGCCTGTTGTGAAGCAGTTTGGTTGCGGAAGCTCTTTAGTGAGCTGTTTGGACATGTGCTAGATACCACTGTGATACTCTGTGATAATCAGAGTGGGATTCGTATGACTGAGAATCCTGTGTTCCACGACCGATCCAAGCATATTGATATCGGGTACCACTTTATCCGGGATATGGTACAGCGAGGCGCCGTAAGGCTCGATCATATAGGAACTGATGAGCAGGTCGCGGATATTCTCACTAAGCCCCTGGGGAAGGTCAAGTTCCTAACCTTCCGTGAGAATCTTGGAGTCGTGGAAAGACCCTATGATGTGGGTCCTGTTGGACGATGAGCTCTGGGGGGCTTTGGGGATAGCTTCTCGAGCTATAAGCACTCATAATGCTTCTGCCCCACCCTTGTGATTATTGAGCTGGTTCACCACTCATTTATCTGTGCCCCGTATGCATCCTACCCATTGAGTTCAGGGCTCATGGGAAGTACCTCTCATTTGGCCAATGAGGTGTGGAAAAGCTAGAGACTATTAGCAAAGACTGATGGACGCATCAGAGATTGCCGTACTCTCTATCTAGGATGGCACGGTCCAACCACTTGATCTGAGATCAAGATTTGTGAGGTCTGGGACCTCTGGACTGACTATGTCAGTCGGGGGATGATGTCTTTGTGACTGACCCACTTCTGTTCTGAAATAAAGAAGCCAGCAAAGCAAGTTTCGGCGGGATGACGCACGATGTTGATTGCACTAATAGATGGAGTTCTCCCTAGTTGAGAGGGAGTGTTAAATTTGGACAACTAGATCCAAACTCCATATTAAGATGCTCAGATTAAGGGGCTAATATTTTTGTTGGATTCCTCTTTCTGAGAGGTGTAAAATCCATATAAAATATGTCTTAATCCGATGAGCAGAACTTATATTTTGAATTTATTATTTTTAATAAATTATATGTGCAAGGTCGGCCAGTCTTGTAATGTAGGCTCACATGCCCAACAGATGTGTCACACACCCTCATTAATGGATATATATACAGGAAAAGTTGGAGAGATTTTCATCATCAACACAACTCACATCTTCCTCTCTCATCAAAGAGTACGAGCTACCAAGAAGGACGAGTTTCAGCCACACGTGTGAAGGACGAAGAGGACAGACCGTACAGCTGAGCTGCAGTACGATTTTCTGCTACTAGGGTTTCGCTGTAAGTTTGACCAGCGTTGACTTTGGTCAACGCATGGTCCAAACAAGCTGAAAACTTGTGGAAGGTTCGATTTTTGAAGGCCGTACTACCTGGCACAAAAAATCGAGGTCAAAGGGTTGACCGTTTTGCTGCTGCGTTGACTTTTAGCTTGCTGCCCCTGCGTTGACTTTTCAGGACAACGTTGACTTTTGCAGAGTTGACTTGGGTTGACTCATCTACAGATTGGAGGGTTGTTGTGACACCATGCGTTTGGTGACCAAAGGAGACTTTGTTTGGTTGAAAGCATCACATTGACCGCCGAAAGCAGACACACACATTTACTGTTTCTGATTTGTCTTCTGTAAGATCTATTTTTATGTTCTATCTGCATTTTGCTTAAACCTATTGTATGATTGCTTCAAAGGAAAGTGAAATTGCTTCTAGCATAGAACATCTACAAAACTTTACAAAAACCCCCAAGTTTGGGTGCAAAGCCCATTAACCAAACTAGAAAGCCCCAAGGGATTTTCCAACTAGAAATACCTTCAAACTACCAAATTTCAACACTCCTTCTTAGTGAAGAAGATATTTCCACCTGCCTTCGAATCTGATCCGTAACCACATCCTTTTGGAAGACTTGGATCTTTGAAGATACCCTGCTCCTAGAAGCCTCCTACTTCAGAGCATCTAGTTTGGCCATCCAAACTATGACTTTCCTTGGTCCTAGAAATCTCCAGCTCCATGACTTTCCTTGCATGGCCATGACTTCCTTGCATGTGCTATGACTTTTCCTTTGATGACCATGACTTCCTTGCATGTGACATGGCTTTTATTGCATGATAAGACTTTCCTTGCATGGTCCATGACTTCCTTGCATATACCATGTCTTTTCCTTGCGTGCACCATGACTTCCTTGCTTGGTCTATGACTTTCCTTTCACACACCATCTCTTTCCTTTTATGGCTTGGAAGAATCTACTCTCTTGCTTGAACCTGACGGTTAGCCTTTGACTGGATGGCTGATTCTCTGTCCAAGCCTGTGTGAAAATTCTACTGTAGTGTATTGGTTTATTTCCTCCTACTTGGTTTAATTAACACGAGTTATTTTCAGAAATTAGATTCAGAAAATACCGAAAATAAACACAACTACAGCCTACATATACAGATCATTTACTAAATAATTTACTCATGCAACAAGTGCATATGATGATGAGGTGTACTAGGCTATGAGAGATGCCTCAACAAGAATATGAAGCTTGTCCCCTTCATTTTGCTTGGTTAGGGTTTCAAGTCTTGATTTGGCCTTCTTGAGCTTGAGCTTGCAATTTGGTTTTTCTTGAAATAGTGCTTGGCCCTCTTTCTCAATATGTCATTGCCCTTGTTTGCCTTTTCTAGGAGCTTCTCAAGATGCTGGTTGGCCCTGTCAAGCCGTTGCTCCCAGTTCTTATTGACAATCATGGCAAACTGTTCGTTCAATGTAAACTCATTAGCAAGCCCAACCTCCTTTTGCCTCTTTAGTTCTAGAGCTCTTTTTAGCCCTCTAGTCCTAGGTCTTCTTCTTGGCACTGTTCTTCTGCCTCATTGGTTTCACCATACCTTTCATAGGTCTCATCAAGCAAGGCCTTTGCCTTGTTTTCTTCTCTTTTTGCCTTGAGAAGCAAAATCTCCATGATGGCCTGCTTGGTCTTGAGTTGTTCATTTTCTTACTCATAGTATGCAATGACAAACCTAGATCTCTCTAAGTTAGTCTGAAGCTCACTGATTTGGGCATCCTTTTGCTTGATAATCATTTTGGAGGCCTCATCAACATGTTCATCATCTAAATCAACAAGGTCAAAATCAATCTCTGTTTCATGGAGGTCATCCTCAAAATGAATGGTTGCCTCATGTACATCTTCTTTTTCCATCTTTTCTTTGCTCTTCTGTACCTGCTTTGTTGGTGAAGAAGGCAGGGCCCCTCCCACAATCTGTGGGGCAAACACCTGCCTATGCCCTCTTTGATATGTCTCTGCCATTGTGCTCATTTCTTTAGGTTTGCTGACCTTAACTCTGCTAGGTGACTCATGCTGCTCATGAAATGGTGATGATGGTGGTGATGGTGATGGAGTATGTGAAGTGGACTGAGGTGATGGAATGGTAGGCACTGTGGGCTCAGATGGAGGCATAGATGTAGTAGGGTGAGATGAAGAAGGCACATCTTCAGCTTGTGGAACTTGTGGAACAGTGAAGATATCATTTTCTATGAATGTGTCCCATGAAATGTTCAACTGGTTAAGCCAATGGAGAACAATGATTTTGATCAAGGAGTGGTGGAAAAGACTATTTATCTGCTGGTCAAAGTCTCTCTTTTGCACAAAGTATGCCATTTTGTCTATGCTCCTGAATAAAAAGTATGGGATATTGAGCAATTTAACTCTTGTGAAGTGCATGAGCAGTCTTATGTGATAAGTGTAAAGTCTAGAGAACCTCCCTTCAAAAGCGAAATACTTCATGATTATCTTCATCATGGGGGCATACCTATTTAGAAGATAGCTAAAAGGAAAGACCCTTTTCCTCTCATTTCTGTACATTGGTTTGATGAATGGCTCATAGTACTGATCCTCCAAATATTTAGATTTGAACCACCTCTCACCCATGTTTGGAATCCCTGTGGCAGCAACAATGATGTATGTAGATACTGTGAAATTCACACTTGCTAGGGTTACTTGATTGTCTTTGAGGTTTACATTGAAGAGTCTATTCAAAACAGGGTGATGTCGTACCCTTTCAATCATGTTACAAAACTCAAGGCAACCAACATATTGAAAGCATGAAATTGTCATTGGTGAGGCTATTAGTTCTCTAGTGTTGGTGGGCTCCAGCCCTATGATTCTCCCTCCTTTGTGTGGCCTTCTTTGTTGTTTGCCCTCCTCCTCCAATCTATCTTCCTCCTCTTCCATATAGTCTTTATCTCTTTCCATGGTGTCTTAGTCTAGAAACCCTAGGGGAGGAAATGGGATTGGGGATAGGTCTAGGGAGTAGGGATTAGGGTAGAAAAATTTAGGGATATGAGGGAAGGGGTTAGGGAACTTTAGGGGGTGATGGGAGGTCAAAATACTTAGGGAGTTGGGAATGATAATTGGATTACAGGTTTGGGGTAGTGGCTGCCTAGGAATTTTAGTGCCTAGGACTTAGGGTTTTATAGGGAAGGGGTTTAGGGATTAAGAAAGAGTATTGTAGGGGTAGGGATGGGTTCAATAGTGATGTAGGAAGGTATTATAGGGTTTGTGGACAGTAAATTTGGAGTGAGGGAGTGATACTAGGGTTTGTATCTAGACAATTAGTTAATTTTTCTTATGAAGAAAAACACCATGAAAATGTGATTTAGGAAAGCAAGAAGGCAAAGATTTGGTGTCGCTTACTTGATAGAGGAGCAAACAAACCTTTGTTGAGAGTTTGAGAAGGTTTGAAGGTGTTTTGTTTGCTTCTGGTGCTTGCTGGGCATAAGCGTAGCGCACTGGGCAAAAGTGCAGCGCCTTGCCCCTATGCGCAACACTTGAGGTAAAAAAGACAACGCCAAATGCCCTACGTTTAGCGCCTCTCTCCTATGTGCAGTGCCACTTGCCTACACACAACGCCAAGCAAAATTTCACCTCTGACTCTGCAATTCGATCTTTTCGGGTTGAGGGAGTGCAAACTCGACCTTTGGATGTGCAAATGAGTTTGAATGGGATGTCTTGGTGGTCTTATACTTCATGATTTGAATGAATTGGGCCTTGGGACCCACTTTTTTCCTTTGTTATTCACTTAACCTTTTGAAATTTTACCTTTCACTTGACTCTTTCCTTTGACAATTTGATCTTCTGATGACCTTTGAGAACTCTTTGAATTTGACTTTTTGGTGGTTTGGCATCTTTGGAACACCGAGTTAGCAGCTTAGGATGCTGAAATTATTACATTTGAAAGACATAAAATTACATAATGAAAATATAAAAAATTACATTTGAACTCAAAATTACATGCTGAAACAAGATATTTTCTTCACAAATCATCTTCACATGGTGAAGGGATGTTTCTTGGATCACCCTTTACTTGCTAGTCTTATGCAGTGGAGATGAAGTTTTATTGAACCTTGGAAACCCTAATGACCTAATGGCTACCGTGAAATACCCTAGAAGACCTAATGAGATCTTGAAGGACCGAATTTCAAGATGACATGACTAATATTGACTTTATGGATGGTGTACAGTCAACAAGGTATGAAACTATGCCAACAAGTAATCAAATTTGAGAAAGAGTGTTGTTTTTTGGACTAGGGCTACCATTAGTGACTAATTTTTTGCATGACCTAGTGGAATGAATAAAAAATTCTGAGTGGGACACCTAAAATGATATGAAAAGAGGATTTTGATCACTGATGGCAGGATGCAAATATTGACACTAACATGTTGAAAATTGTACTTTCTCTCACTGTTGAATTTGAAGAATAACAAGAAGATTTGATCAAAGGGTTTTCCCCACATTGGGGTTTTTCCCTGGCATCCACCAAATTATTGTGTCCCTTGTCTTGGTTTGTCTTCTGTCGGTTATTTTATGTTCTATTAGCATTTACTGTAATGTTAATGTGATTGCATAACATGAAATTGAATTGGGCTTAATAAGAAAGATTGAAGTAAATTGCTCTAAGCAATGAACATACCATGGTTAACTAAAATTAACATGGTATCAGAGCTGAGGTGAAGACAAAGCCCAAGCAAGAGTGAGAAGAGCAATCACTGAAAGTTGAATAGACAAGGGCCAGGGTCAATGCCTTCCTCATCATACTTCAAATTTGATGACAAGCTCAGTGATAAGTCTCATTATCAATTTGGAAAATGTTCTTGGATCTGATATTGGAGGAACAAGATGTTATGGATTATGTGCAGGGAAAGATCACTGAGCCTCCATTAAATGCATCGGCTGCCACTAAAACAAAGTACAAGAAAGGGGAAAACAAGGCGAAGAAGATCATCAGGGATTCTATTCATAAGCATTTGGTTGTGTATATCTTCGAGCTTGGCACATCTAAGGAGATGTATGATAAGTTGGTTGGCATGTTCAGGGCTAACAATGCTAATCAAATTCTCTTTTTGAAGAACAAGTTGAAGAACATCAAGATGGACAAGGGAGAGTCCATCCAATCATATTTCATTAGGCTCACCGAAATCAAGAATGACCTCTTAGTTGTTGGAGAGGTCATAGCTGATCGAGAGCTCACTCTCATTGCTCTTGGAGGACCTTCCCGACCATGTTATGTATTTAATACCACTGTCCTCAATAATAATATTATTCTTGACTAGGATGAATTGTTGATGAGATGCACTGAAGAGGAGACAAGGATGATGGAGAGAGACCATCCCTCAAATGGGAATAGAAGTGATCCTATTGCCTTCACCGCTCATGCAAAGAATAGGAATAATGTTGGTCCGAGAAATCAAAATCAAGGAAGAGCGGGTCCCAAGGGAAGGATGGGAAGATGTTACGATTGTAACAAGTTTGGTCACTATGCTAGAGAGTGCCTTGATAAAAGGTACTCTCCCCGAGATGATGGCTACAATAAGAACAACAACTTTAGGGGGAATGGAAATCAAAGGAACTACAGGTTTAAAGGAAAGAGGAAGGCTCCCTCTGATCGAAATGGAAATGGAAATGGTCAACCTTTCAAGAGGTCAAGGAACTCCAGGTATGATGAATCCAATGTTGTTGATAATAAGGGAAATGAATATTCTTATAATTGCCTTCTTTACTGCATCTCCTCTCGACACCCTGTAGTGGTGCCTCAAGGCACTTCACTGGATATAAAGAGGCCCTCTCTGATCTGATTGAAAAGGATTCAAATTTGGAAATTATCCTTGGGGACAATGCCACCTATCCCATGAGAGGGAGAGGGACTGTGACCCTTCATCTAAATCAAGGTCAAGTCCTTCGTTTGCAAGATGTGTTGTATGTACCTGACTTGAAGAAGAATCTAGTGTCTATCTTGGCAATGGAAGACAAAGGATTCAAGGTGGCATTCATCGATGGAAAGGTACGCATTTGGAAGAGGAACTTCAAACAAGCATTCACTCTTGGTTTTAGGGTTGATACACTCTATCAGGTTGGAGGAAGTCTGCTGGAGCTTGGGAGCCATGACATGTAACACAACTCTTTGATTCGAGCTATGGCACCAGAGGTTTGCACACCTTCATTATAAAGCCCTTCTCGAAGCAAAGAAGGTGGTCACATGGATGCCCGATTTCAAAGATGATCATGAAGGTGTATGTTAGGGTTGTGCTGAAGGAAAGCATACAAGGGGACCATTCCCCTCAAGTGTCACCAAGACTTTTGATATTCTACAACTGATTTGCTCTGATCTATCTAGTATGTTGCTCGTAATATCCTTGGGAGGATGCTTATATTATGTCACTTTTATAGATGACTTCTTTCGCAAGACTTGGATATATTTCTTGAAGAAAAAGGATGAAGTATTCAAATGGTTCCGCAACTTCAAGGCCTTGGTTGAAAATCAAACAGGGAAGAAGATCAAAATCTTGAGGACCGATAATGGAACTGAATATGAGTCAAATGAATTCAGTGACTATTGCAGGGAAGCTGGCATTAAGAGGGAGACAACTACTGCGTATACTCTCGAACAAAATGGTGTTGCCGAGAGAAAGAATAGAACCAATTTGGAAGCTGCCCTTGCCATGCTTTATGACCAAGGTCTTCCGAAGTTCCTATGGGGAGAAGCTGCCAACATCGATGTGTATGTTTAAAATAGATGCCCACATTCTGCTTTGGACTCCAAAACTCTCGAAGAAGTCTTCTCTAGTAAGAAGCTTGATGTTTCTCATTTTAGAGTTTTTGGAAGTCTCGTATATTTTCATGTGCCGAAAGAAAAGAGAAGCAAATTGGATGCTTTTGGAAAGAAGGGAATGTTTGTGGGCTACAGTGAAAATTTGAAGGCATATAGAATCTATGTGCTTGGTCAAAGAGAAGTAGAGATATGCCACGATGTCACCTTCGACGAATATGCTGCCCTCAGGAAGGTTGGAGATCTTCCTATCTCAAAGGAAGACAAAGAAGAAGAAGCAGGAAGGCAGGAAGAAGTGAAGGATGAACTAATGCCCAATGTTGAAGGACAGATGGATCCTATAGATCCACCTTCTTCAAATAAAAGAAGGACCTCATGGCTTAGAGACACTCTCGAAGATGCTGAGAGACATGTTGCTCCAAGGGGAACATTCTGTGAAAGTAAGAAGCCGAACAGGTACCAAGGGTACTTAGCAGCCATGAGCACCATCATACAATCTGAGCCTGGAACGTTTGAAGAAGCTGTGAAGCATTAAGTTTGGAAGGGTGCTATGAACGAGGAATATGAGTTGATCATGAAAAACGATGTCTGGGATGTGGTCCCTAGACCGAAGGACAAATCAGTTGTCACCTCAAAATGGCTCTACAAGATCAAGCATGGAGCCGATGGAAGTGCTGAAAAATTCAAGGCAAGATTTGTTGCTCGAGGCTTCTCTCAAAAGGAAGGTATAGATTATGATGATATATTTGCACCTGTTGCTCGCTACACCACCATCCGTTCAATCATTGCCCTTGCTGCATCGCAAGGATGGAGTCTACATCAGATGGATGTTAAGACTGCCTTCTTACATGGCTCAATCAAGGTAGAGGTCTATGTGGAACAACCTTTGGGGTTCGAAGTTCGAGATAGAGATACACATGTCTGCAAGTTGAAGAAAGCCCCTAGAGATTGGTATGAAAGGATCGATAACTACTTGATGAAGTCGGGCTTTACACGAATTGATGCTGATCCAAACCTTTATTTTAAGGTTGATAATGACAAGCCTCTCATTCTGGTTCTCTATGTGGACAATCTCTTCCTGACAGGTGCTGATCCTCTTATTCATCAATGTAAGAGGGAGCTAGCTTTTGAGTTCGAGATGAAGGACTTAGGACTGATGCACTACTTCCTAGGCTTGGAGGTCTGGCAAAAGCCAAGTGAGATTTTCCTTTCTCAAGGAAAATATATTGTGAAGCTGCTAGAGAGATTTGGGATGGTGGACTGCAAGTCCGTAACTACTCCGATGGAACTCAACTTTAAGAAGTTGTGTGGAAGTGCTGTTGGGCCTGATTTGGGAAATCCCACCCAGTATCGTCAACTTGTAGGGGCCCTGATGTTCTTAGTGAACTCATGTTCGGACATATGTTTTGCAGTGAACACATTGAGTCTATACATGGTCGAGCCTCCTCACATTCATTGGATTGGTGCCAAGAATCTCTTGAGATATCTCCGGGGCACAATCAACCATGGACTGAGATACACTGTTGGGAGTATGAGATTCCATGGATATATCGATGCTGATTGGGCAGGTAGTGTGGTGGATCGTAAGAGCACATCTGGATGTTGCTTCACCTTAGGTTCTGCTTCAATCTTTTGGATGAGTAGGAAGCAGAAATCGGTTGCTTTAAGCAGTGCCGAGGCCGAATACATTGTAGCAAGTATGGCTTGTTGTGAAGCTGTTTGGTTAAGAAAGCTCTTCAGTGAGCTGTTTGGGCATGTGCTGGATACCACCGTGATCCTTTGCGACAACCAAAGTGGGACTCCACTTTCAGAGAATCTTGTGTTCCACGACCGTTCCAAGCATATTGATATTAGGTACCACTTTGTCTGGGACATGGTACAACGAGGTGCTGTAAGGCTCCATCACATTGGGATTGATGAGCAGGTCACAGATATTCTCACGAAGCCCCTGGGGAAGGTCAAATTCTTAACCTTCCGTGAGAAGCTTGGTATCGTGGACAAACCCTATTATGAGTGTCCCACTTGAGTTGGAATTTGAGATCTGGGAGCTCCAGGGGGCTTTGGGATAGCTTCTTGGAGCTATAAGCAACCACAGGGCTAGGTTCACCTTACCTTGTTGGTGTGCTATTTCCCCAACGTTATGATATTGAGCTAGTTCACCCTCTCTTTGATCTATGCCCCACATGCATCCTACCCATGTAGTCCGGGACTCATGGGAAGTACCTCTCATCTGGCCAATGAGTTAGGAAATAAGGATAGAAACGATAGCATTACCTATGGATGCATCGTGTATTGCCGTACTGTCTATGTCTAGGATGGGTTGTGTCCATCAATTTGATCTAGGATCAAGTTTGGTTGAGGTTTTTACCTTTAAACTAACTTTGGGTCAGTGGAGAGTGGCAAGGTCTTTGTGACTCACTCTCGATCATATCTTTTTCATTATTTCTTCTACAACAGAGCAGAGCCGGCAAAATACAAAGACAACAAGATGACACATGATTGTAGGATGATATATGATAGTACATGCTGGTACAGGATGACAAGATTGCACAGGTTGACAGATGGATGGATAGGTGGAGTTCTCTCTAGTTGAGAGGGAGTGTTAAATTTGGCAACTAGGGCCAAACTCCATGTTGCACTGCTCATACGATGGAGATGATATTTTTGTTGGATTCCTCTATTGGAGAGGTGCAAGATTGATCTAAAGATCATCTTGTTTGGATGAGTAGAAGTTGGATTTTGAATTTAATTTTCCACACGTGCAATTTGTCAAGGTCGGCCAGAATTGTAGTGTAGGCTCACAAGCCCCAGAAGATGTGTCACACACTCTCACTGATGGATATAAAAAGGAGAGATTCAAACCTCATTTGGACATCAACTCATCTCACACATCTCTCTCCATCTGATTGGTTCGTACAACCTTAGGACACATTCTCTCTCTTCCGCACGTGTGAAAGAGAAGCTAAAGAATTCAGACCGTTTAAGGGTTTCTGTGGTTGCGTTGACCAGCATTGACCTTGGGTCAACTCTCTTGTTTTGACTTCGATGTTTCGGCAAAACTCATTGACCGCAACATTGATCGCAGATTGTTGAAGTTTGACTGCTGCGTTGACTGAGTTTGACTGAGGTATTTTAGACTATTTTGGGTTGACTTTGACTATGAGAAGAGGTCGAGTTTGACTGGTTTTGACTGAGCTCCATTGGGAGACTTTTTGCTGGTTTGACCAGTGTTGACTTTGCTGGCTAGGGCATCCCGTTGACTGCTGAAAATTGTACTCTCTCTGCTGGATTTGAAGAATAATAAGAAGATTTGATCAAAGCGTTTTCCCCGCACTGGGGTTTTTCCCTGGCATCCGCCAAATTATTGTGTCTCTTCTCTTGGCTTGTTTTTTGTCGATTATTTTATGTTCTATCAGCATTTACTGTCAATGTTAATGTGATTGCATGACAGGAAATTGAATTGGGCTTAATAAGAAAGATTGTATTAAATTTCTCTAAGCATAGAACATACCATGGTTAACTAAAATTAACACAAATACTATGGCAATGGATAAAGGGGAGTCAACTTTCCGCCTCTTAGAAAGTTGGAGGCAGGTTTGAATGTTGATGCAAAGCATAGTTACATGTAAAGAGGTATGGAGGTATCTCTCTTGTTCTCTACCCTTTGTATCAATAATAAATGAGTGGTTAAGGTGAGAAGGGTGCATTGGATCCAATGTGGAAAGGAGAGCTCACAGTTATTGGAGGAGGCGACCAGGATCCATGAGGATAGGTGGGAAGCCCAACAATGGTTGAATAGGTCACAATGTCGAAAAGGGGAACTTGCCAAAGTGTTAGAAGAAGGTTAGGGAAAGGGAAACAAAGGTTTACAGGGGTGTTGAACTCTTTTTTGGCCACTTTCCGAGCGACCTTGACGATCAGGGCTATTAGTGACAGTGCGATCCTCACCGACCTTAGGAGGTCTCCATTCCTCCTTTGTGGTGAAAGTCCCTCCAACTATGGAGTGATCCTAACAATCCACTAGGTTATGATCAAAATTGTATGTGGGGTTGCCAAGTGCCTCTCAATGATTGACCTCCTAAAAGTCCTTGTGTGTTATTGTATGCGATTGTGTTGTTTGGCATTGAGAAATTATAGTTTGAATTTGCAATCTCTAATTAATTTCATAGTAGAAATGAACACAGAAGAATACGTTCTGCTATAAAAAACTTTTAGGGTCCATGTTGGTGAATCAAGTCGGCCATAGGCTGATCATGTATGGACATATTAGTATCAAATCCCATCTTTGAGAACACTTAGTGACCAACTATATGGTAAAAACCTGTAGTGGATACAAGAATGTGGAGAGCCAATGCTTCAAGGTTTATAAAGTAGGCAACCAAAAATGATGGTAACATCCAATGAAGAACAATTCATGGAAGAACTTGAAGTTAGGATTATTTGGTTGGAGTAGAGTCTTGTTAACATGGTAAGGTGTTTAACAATACATGTACAAGTTTTGAAACAAAGCCATCATGTTGTGTATCGCATTGGAAGAACTTGGGGTAGTGGTGAGGTACCTTGGAGGTCTATTTAGTCATATATGAAGGCAATGGCACATTTTGAATCAAACAATCAGAGTTGAAGTAAGCACAAAGGATCTCTACATTGAACTGCATTTCAAAAAGGGTCAACAAAAAATGATGAAAAGGTAGTGTTCCATGGGGACGTGTCCCCCAAGGTGGGGTGCATGCATCATGTTACCCACCACCTGTTGTTAGTATATATAGGAGAAATTTTTTCTCCTAGGTGGTCCTCAGCCGATAGCCAACAACACCTTTCAGCCACCAGATAGCTCAATGTGCCATTATCTCCGCCACTTGAGCCAACCATGTGGACCCTCGACCACTTGTCATAAATGTATGTTTGAAGGTGGGTCTCCCGACCCCAAATATATGGCTTTTCATTGGTATAATTGAGTAATTTTCCTTACATGTCATGGGCACTTTTGGGCATGGATCGGTGGGGGGATTCAACGGAAGGAGTGGGTTAGGCTTGTATTCTTGTCTCCACTGCTTGATTTCGTGGTTACCCTTGTATCCTAGTCTCGTGGGATCTCCTTTACTCACCATTTTGGCTTTTGGGTTGGCACTACAGTGCAAATCTTGATTTTGGTTGCGTGGTCCCGCTTCCCGATACCACCTACATCACTCTAGTTCCACTCATTTTAGCCCCATTCATCTATTTTCCCATCCGGGTCCACAGGGTCCACATAGGGTTAGCCTCCCCATTCCCTTGTCCACACCTTGGGTCGGGCTTGGAACGATGCCCCGAAGGTTGATGCAGCTACAAAGAAAAGAAAAAAGCATAATTTGGCCACTCTCAACAGGAAACTTACCACAAAATGCAAAGATGGTCAGCACATACAAATTAAGCACATGGGCAAAAGCCAAACATGAGCTCGACCCCTTATCCATGGCCATCACCCTGGTTCCTATGGGCCCTAGATGGGCCTTCTCTATCATTAAGGAACCCATGATTGTCCCAACCCCTGGTGGGCGATGAGCCGCCACACCTTAATGGGGTATTCACTGCTACATATTATACATCATAATCTCATCCCTTGCTGTCCCGAGCAGTTATAAAGAAAATACAATAAAAGGCAAAAGGCATATGAAGAAGGGTGGAAAAACAAAGCTCGAGGTAACTCATGTACCACGTTTTGCTCCCTCCTACACTCATATACCCAAGTGTGGGCTTCCCTTATTTTAGCTACCTTGGCTCCTTAACATGTGGTTTGGATGTTTTCCCTGATCCCCACTCCGTTCCATCATTATATCATTTTCCACCTACCATTTGAGAGATGTACCATGGACATGTCACCCATTCTAGAGGTTGAAACCACCTAATAGGGTCCTTGGCTAACCCCCTATTGAGCTTGGAGACACTTGTGCATACCAAAGCCCACTATGGAAGGGCATGCCACCATGAAGTGCCCCATTGGTTCTATGACTTGCAAGCTCTTTTACTTGATTATTCTAATGATTTGTTGCATTGGAGGGCAAGGGGATGCATTGGATCTTATGCAGGATTGTAGGTGGAGTCCCATTTGGGGCTTGGTCTCCCTATACCGAGTCCTAGCCCTCTAGAGGGCCACATTGGCACTTATAGGGTGACTGTTGAGAGCTATAGGCCTCCACCATAGTGGATATAACTTCATGGATCCCCAACAATGCTTGTTGATTGCTCCTATTCCACCTTTTGGATAAGGATGATGCACCTGGTTAATCATGCCCAAATGACTCCACAAATGTACCATACACTTGGCAGATGTTCCAAGATCCAAAGGATTGTCCTTCGTTGCAAAGGGAGGGCTTATGTCATCATTATAGTTCTTACAGATGGTCTACAAACACTTCCAATCCATTTGGAGACCTATGCGGAATACCTCGTGCCCCCACACCCACTTGGGAGCACCACGAGTTTTTGCTTGGAAAGCAAGTGGACAACCCCTTGTCCACTATGTTTGGAGTCCATTTCTTCATCATTGCACCCCTTGGACTTCATTAGGCCTCCTCAAAGGCCCAATGACTCACTTGGTTGATCATTTAACCCTCTTGAGAGGCTTATTCTTGTATTATTGAGCTATTTGGTGGGCTTAGTCACCATAAATATTGTTATTATGCACATTATTTTATTTTAGGGGCTCAATTAGGCCAAATTAGCTAAATTGAAATCATTAGAGATTGTATAAATAGATGAGAGGTGATTCATTCTACCATCATCACTTGGATTGGATCATATTCTCCTGTGAGATTTTCGCTATTCTCTTTGGAGGACGAAATTGGATGGATGGATGAATTTTGATGTTTGGATTTCTTCATTTTTGTCTTTGACCTTCTATATTGGCATATGATGATGATTGGATATACTTGTTCTCTCATGTAAGTGCTCTTTTAATGCTAATTTGTCTTTTTATTATGTCACATGCATGTTGTTGGGGATTTTCGCTATACTAGGCTGAAATTTGTTGTTTTCTTGTGTGAAATGGTGGAAATTTGTCATTTATTAACGTTGCATCATGTCATGGGCCATGTTTGAATAAGTGAATGTTCCTAGGGACATTTTGTTGAAATTTTGTCTTGATAAGTCATCACATATTGCGTATTGAAGTTTAAAGACCTTGAAGCAATTGTCCATGCCCTAATTGCCATGCGAAATTGTCCCTAATGGATGAATTTTGATGTTTGGATTTCTTCATATTTGTCTTGGAGCTTCTATATTGGCATATGATGATGATTAGATATATTTGTTCTCTCATGTAAGTGCTCTTTTAATGCTAATTTGTCTTTTTCTTATGTTACATGCATGTTGCTGGGGATTTTCGCTATAATAGGCTGAAATTTGCTGCTTTTCTTGTGTGAAATGTTGGAAATGTCTTTTATTAACGTTTCATCATGTCATGGGCCATGTTTGAATAAGTGAATGTTCCTAGGGACATTTTGTTGAAATTTTGTCTTGATAAGTCATCACATATTGCATATTGAAGTATAAAGACCTTGAAGCAATTGTCCATGCCCTAATTGCCATGTGAAATTGTTTTATAGGCCTCCTTGACTAAGTGAATCCATTCTAATCATTGAAATATCCACTCTAATCATGTGAAATTGCCATTCTAATCCATTCCCCCAAAGGATTAGGCACTGGTCTTCCATAGGTGATTACCTTAAAGCATATTTTTCTCACCTTCTCTCTTTCTTTTTAGGCCTAGCCTACATATGTCACCTAGGGCATCGCTTATCTCACAATCTAGCCATCCAATTACTTCGATTTTTGGTCCACAACTGCACTGGAGTTTGCTCGAGAGGCCCTCCAAATTTGAAGCAAATCCGACAGTGTGATCTTGAGATATTGCAAGCCCTAGCTCGAGGACTGTTTCTTACCCTAGGTTTCCCTTGGCTAGTGACCTCATTGGGATTATGCATCAAATTCAAAGAAAATTTCCCCTTTAATCCCTTTCTCCGCCTCCATTAGGTCAAGCACATCCTTGGTTGATCAATTCCATCCCCTTCACCTAATTCTGGGTCCACTTGGTCTCGTGTGGTTCCACAACTCATTGAAGCCAATTTCATAAAGACCACTTGGAATCCAAGTTTCCACAAGGATTTTAGGAGCTAGGAATTTCCTTGACAAGTCATATACTCAAAACCCCAGCCGTTAGAATTCTGCTAAGCCCTTCCTAGAGAGCCTTTCATCTTGCTTTCCAAAGCAAGCAAGCCATATATCTGAGCCTCTCTTGTGAATACGCTTCTAGGATCACCTTTCACCTTATCATCGATCCATTCATCTTTGTGATCCTCATTATACCAGGTCTCCTCCCATCGATGAAAGTCTGTAAAGAGTAGGGAGCCTTAACAGAGGTGACAGTGGGCTATCACTCCATTGTTGCCCTTGACCTAGTAGTTGCCCTATAAGACATCCTCCTAGGACCCCCTGCTAGTTTGAGCGGTAATATTTTGGCGTCGTTTCCGGGGACACGAAACGTGTGTTTTATTCCCCATCGACATATTGACATAACATTATTGAAGACTCCATTGGAAGAATGAAGCCCTAGTTCTTCATTGAACTTTAAAGCCGATTCTTGTAGGGTGAAGCAAGCATTTTTCTAGGCATCTTTAATTTCACCTTGGCGACTCCTACATAATTTACATGTATATCTCAAATAGGGTGTCTTTATTTGATGATTTTCCCGCTTTAGACATTGTTAGCATCCCTGGGCACCCCAAACATGTCCGAGGAAGAATGGTACGTGGGGTGCCTGTGTTTGATGGTGATCCACTCGCCGCAATTGACCATGTAGAAAGATTAAAGGAGAAACTGGTTCACCAGGATGTCCTTATTTTGGAGATCTTTAAATCTCTCTATGGTCATAACTCATGGTTGGAAAATCACAAACCTAGGAGCATCTCATCTATTGAGGAGTTTGTTGGTGGCTTTCTTAGACATTTTCAAGTATGCCCCACATTAAGCATTGAAGAGGAAGCCTTCATCGAGCATCATGAAGACGGTGAGGATCTAAGTAATGAGCATGAAGACGAGTCCTCTTTGGGCCCACATGATGAAAAGGGTAATTTTTTGGACACGTGTTGGGAAGAATGAGTCTATGGAAGGAGAAGTTGAGACTAACCTTACCTTTCTCAAGGATATTACACTTGATGAGTCTCCTTTTGAGAACCTTGAGGAAGGTGATCCCACTAGCTCCTTGGAAGATGACATTGGAGATTACTTCCGCATTGAAAAGGAGAAATGGGAAATTGTTGGTCCTCAATTCGATTGTGCTTCGATTTACGACATCGACAAGGAGGATGAGGCTGAGATTGGTCTTCCCTTTCTCTCGGGCATTATTTGTGATAACATATCCATTGATACTCCCTTGCATGAAGAGGGGCAGTTAGAAGTACTTGACTTTCCTTTTAGGGGTGACTCAATGTTTGATACTAATAATGATGAAATCAATAAGGCTCCCACCTATCTTCCTTATGATTCTATATTCAAATCACTTGAGCATTTAGATTATGATTTTGGGGAAGAAAACTTGTTGAATATAACACTTCACCCTCCCCTTTGCCTTTTTCTCTTATTCATCATTATGAGTCTTCCTCAAGTGATTCCCTCCCCACTTTTCATATGATCTCTAGTGAGGATGGGCCCTTTTTGCCTTCCTAGGTATGATGTAGAGGAAGAACCTTCCATTAGATGCATCCCTCCTCCCCCCTCATACCCTCGGATTTGTGAATACAATCACTCCATTGAGTAACCAATCCATTGTCCCCTTTCGTGTTTCAAGTCTCATTTCTCCTCCTATCATGACCTTGTAGCACCTACAAAGCATAATATTATAAGCAATGATTGTGATAGTGAGTTCTTGACAGTGATCATGCATTCCACCATTGTGTACCTAGAGGGAAAGCCCCATACTTCTAGATTGACTTATTTTCGTTCTCTCAGGGCTTCTGTTTACCTCGAATGGAGATCATATTTTCCCACCTCCCACCCGCTTCATCCTCCATATGATTGTATCCGCATTCGCTTTGGGATTTGCTACATGAGTAATCATACTAACAAGCATATGTATATTGATTTGATGATATGTTGGTTGCACTGGCTTTATGATTACACTTAGTATTAGGATTATTATATGCATATTAGGGTAGGCTGCATTGCATGTTGATTTTTCGCATTAGAACTAACATCATATCATATTATCATGGTAGATTAGCTGCATTTACATTAAACTTGCATATTTTTACTTTCCTATTGATTTTTTTAATGACCTAATACTAAGCATGGGTGATCATAAGACACCGCAAAAACATGCTTCCTCGTGTGCTTGGTATTTGATATATGTAGGTAACAGGTCTGCAGTACCAAGAGATTTCTGGTGTTCTCATGACCTCCCGTTCGAGTAGCTTCGTGCACTTTCCCAAAAGCTCATGTCCTAGTTGGAGCCAGATGTTACCCACCAACTGTGGATAATGTATATAGGAGAAATTTTTTGTCCTAGATGGTCCTTAGCCGGTAGCCAATAACCCCTTGCAGCCACCAGATAGCTCAATGTGCCATTATCTCCGCCACTTGAGCTAGCCATGTGGTCCCTCGACCACTTGTCATGAATGTATGTTTGAATGTGGGCCTCCCGGCCCCAAAGGTATGGCTTTTCATTGGTATAGTTGAGTAATTTTCCTTAGTTGTCATGGGCACTTTTGGGCATGGATTGGTGGGGGGATTCGATGGAAAGAGTGGGTTAGGATTGTATTCTTGTCTCCACTACATGGTTTCTTGGTTACCCTTGGATCCTAGTCCGGTGGGATCTACTTTATTGACCATTTGGCTTTTGGGTTGGCACTACATGGGAAATCTTGATTTTGGTTGCGTGGCCTCGCTTCTCGATATCACCTACATCACTCTCATTCCACTGATTTTAGCCCCATTCATCTATTTTCCCATTTGGGTTTGCATGTGTCCACTGGTCCACATAGGGTTAGCCTCTCCCTCCCCTTGTCCACACCTTGGGTCGGGCCTGGTATGATGCCCCAGTGGTTGATACAGCTAAAAAGAAAAAAGAAGCATAATTTGGCCACTCAACATGAAATGTACCACAAAATGCAAAAGATGGTTGGGACATAAATTTAGCACGTGGGCAAAAGCCAAACATGAGCTCTACCCCTTATCCATGGCCATCACCCTGGTTCCTATGGGCCCTAGATGAGCCCACTCTATCATTAAGGAACTCCATGATTGTCCCAACCCTTCGTGGGCGATGAGCTGCCCCACCTTAAGGGGGTATTCACTGCTACATATGAAGAAAAATCCCCTAGAGCCCCATGCCGTTATGAAGAAAAATCAATAAAAGGTAAAAGGCATATGAAGAAGGGTGGAAAAACAATGGTCGGGGTAACTCATGTACTGTGATTTGCTCCCTCCTACACTCATATACCCAGGTGTGGGCTTCCCTTATTTTAGCTACCTTGGCTCCTTAACATGTGGTTTGGATGTTTTCCCTGAACCACACTTTGTTCCATCATTATATCATTTTCCACCTAGCATTTGAGGGATGTACCACAGACATGTCACCCCCTCTAGATGTTGAAACCACCTAATAGGGTCCTTGGCTAACCCCCTATCGAGCTTGGAGGCACTTGTGCATACCAAAGCCCACTATGGAAGGGCATGCCACCATGAAGTGCCCCATTGGTTCCATGACTTGTAAGCTCTTTTACTTGATTATTCTAATGATTTGTTGTATTGGAGGGCAAGGGGACACATTGGATCTTATGCAGGATTGTAGGTGGATTCCCATTTGGGGCTTGGTCTTGCTATACGGGGTCCTAGCCCTCCAGAGGGCCACATCTACGCTTGTAGGGTGAGCGTTGAGAGCCATGGGCCTCCACCATAGCCGAAATTATTTCATGGATTCCTAATAACGCTCATTGATTACTCCTATTCCACCTTTTGGATGAGGATGATGCACCTGGTTCACCATACCCAACCGACTCCACAGATGTACCATACACTTGGCATATGTTCCAGGATCTAGGATATTGCCCCCCGTTGCAAAGGGAGGGCTTATGTCATCATTCCAGCCGTTACAAATGGTCTACTGGCACTTCCAATCCATTTGGAGACCCATGAGGATGACCTTGTGCCCCCACACCCACTTGGGAGCACCACAGGTTTTTGCTTGGAAAACAAGGGTCCAACCCCTTGTCCACTATGTTTGGAGGCCATTTCTTCATCATGGCACCCCTTGGACTTCATTAGGCCTCCTCAAAGGCCCAACAACTCACTTGGTTGATTATTTAACCCTCTTGAGAGGCTTATTCTTGTGTTATTGAACTATTAGGTTTGTTTGTCACCAAAAATATTGTTATTTTGCACATTATTTTATTTCAGGTCTCAATTAGGCCAAATTAGCTAAATTGAATTCATTAGAGATTGTATAAATAGATGAGATGTGATTCATTCCCTCATAATCACTTGGATTGGATCATATTCTCTTGTGAGATTTTCCCTATTCTCTTTGGAGGACGAAATTGGATGGATGGATGAATTTTGATGTTTGGATTTCTTCACTTTTGTCTTGGAGCTTCTATATTGGCATATGATGATGATTGGATATACTTGTTCTCTCATGTAAGTGCTCTTTTAATGCCAATTTGTCTTTTATTTACGTCACATGCATGTTGCTTGGGGTTTTCGCTATACTAGGCTGAAATTTGCTATTTTTCTTGTGTGAAATGGTGGAATTTGTTTTTTATTAGCGTTGCATCATGTCATGGGCCATGTTTGAATAATTGAATGTTCCTAGGGACATTTTGTTGAATTTTTTTCTTGATAAGTCATCACATATTGCATATTGAAGTATAAAGACCTTGAAGCAATTGTCCATGCCCTAATTGCCATGCGAAATTGTTTTATAGGCCTGTTTGACTAAGTGAACCCATTCCAATAATTGAAATATTCCTGACTCCATTTCCCCCAAAGGATTAGGCACTGGTCGTTCATAGGTGATCACCTTAAAGCATATTTTTCTCACCTCTCTTTCTTCTAGGCCTAGCCTACATAGGTCACCTAGGGAATCACTTATCTCACAATCTAGCCATTCAATTAGTTCGTTTTTTTGTCCACAACTGCACTGGAGTTTGCTCTATAGGCCCTCCAAATTTGAAGCAAATCCGATAGTGGGATTTCAAGATATTGCAAGCCCTAACACAAGGACCGTGTCTTTCCCTAGGTTTCCCTTGGCTAGTGACCTCATTGGGATTATTGCATCAAATTCAAAGAAAATACCCCCTTTAATCCCTTTCTCCCCCTCAATTAGGTCAAGCACATCCTTGGTTGATCAATTCCATCCCCTTGACCTAATTTTGGGTCCACTTGGTCCCTTGTGGTCCCACAACTTATTAAAGCCAATTTCACAAAGACCACTTGGAATCCAAGTTTCCACAAGGATTTTAGGAGCTAGGAATCTCCTTGAAAAGTCATATACTTAAACCCTAGTTGTTGGAATTCTCCGAAACCCTTCCTAGAGAGCCTTTCATCTTGCTTTCCAAAGCAAGCAAGCCATATATCTGAGCCTCTCTTGTGAATAGGCTTCTAGGATCACCTTTCACCATATCATTGATCCATTCATCTTCGTGATCCTCATTATAATGGGTCTCCTCCCATCGGTGAAAGTTCGTAAAGAGCAGGGAGCCTTAGCTGAGGTGATAGTGGGCTATCACTCCATTGTTTCCCTTGATCTAGTAGTTGCCCTATAAGACCTCCTCTTAGGATCCCTTGCTAGTTTGAGTGGTAACACACCTCATGGTTCCCATGCACCTGGGATGCAGTGATGCTCGGGGAAATGTTTTCACATGTCTCCCTTTTTGGGAAACTTGGGAGGCATAGGGGAAACATTTCCCCAATGTGGGGAACACGTTTCCCCAAAAGGGGTTCTTGTGGGTGCCCCCCTTAAGTTTGCTTGAAAACAATAATTTGAGTGGGGAAGCCTAATATTCAACCCTAGGGCCCTACTAATGCTATGCAATTAATGGTAATGTTAAATTCTTAAAGTAGAAGTGATCACTTTTACTTCAATTTTCAACATTACCATTAGTTGACAAAGGATGTTTGAGAATGGTTCTGAGCTCATTGGATTTCACATGGATAAAGTAGAAATTTAGATCCCACTCAAAATCCAACAAAGTTAATAGTTTTCAGGATTTCAGGATTGGGGGGGTTGCATCCTTTCCATTGGATTCTATCACATATGAGGGTTTGGAACTAGCATTTAATGTAGAGCACCAAGCACTCTACATACCTCAATGTTGGTGGCATTGATTTTTGAGCTCCTTTGTCACGACCCTAGTAAAATTGTACCTATCACTCATACGAAATCTCGACTTGATATGTTAAGCTTTTTCTATCTTATTTTAATGCTTAGAGGGTGATATTGATGATGAGGATCCCAATATATGCAATGATTTTGATGATATGTGGGTATTTGTTGTAGCATGAATTTTTTGGACTGTAGAGACCATCTGGCTCTTTGTTGATGTATTTTTGGTTCAAATATGTATTTCACTCTATGCATATTTTGGTTATATGCACCCTTGTTATATATATGAGAGACTTTGCATATTTTTTTTATAATGGTTTGGTTTCATATGGATGCACATGAATATTTATGTATTATTTTTTCGAAATTTGAAAATTTACGTATTTTTTGGTTGACTGGTTTTTTGGTCTTGTTTTTTCCAAGTCCCACCTTCGGGGTTGACTGTTCCAATCACCAGTTTGGTTCTGATAACATTGGTTCATTGTCTATTTCATTTTTAGTTTTAAATTTTTGAGGCTTGACTTTAGATACTGATGACCTTAGACCAAGTCTTTGAATCGTCACTTTTTACTGTTTTTGAGTTTGAGTAATTTCAATTTACTATTCCAGTCTTTAGACTTTAGTATCTATTATTTTGCTTAGTACTAATTGGATTCTAGAATAATGAATGATGAATTGAAATCAATATATAAAATATTTTATTATTTCTATTTCATTGAATCATTTATGATGTATGAATCAATTATTTCATAATTGAATTTGAATTACACATACACACACACACACACACACACCGATGTCCCCCTGTCCCCCTTGTGCGCCTTCTAGTTCTCGTGTCTCCCCATCCCAGAAGCTTGGTGGAATGTTGGGAAAAGAACATACAGAAGAGGCAAGAAATTATAGTGACAACCTAGAAGGGTGAAGATAGCATGAAGCATTATGAACATTTTGAGGTGGATGGCACATGGATGAAAATTGTTGGAAGCTGCATTCAAAACAATGTTTGAAATGGTACAAGTCCAAGAAGGGAGCAATGACAACTACCAAGTTAGAATATCTCATGTAGAAGGTAGCTGTGATATGGATGAGGATCCAATTTGCATCGCACTGTAGTGGCCAAGAGCAAGTGAAGAAGATGAGCACTTTTCCAAATCAAGGTTCAAGTGGAGACGTAGAAGGTAAATGCTTTGTTTGAGAGTGGTTCTCAAAGCAATTTGATTATAGTAGGAATTTACATGGTAAGTTCCGTAGATCAAAACCAAAGGTCACCGCTAACAAACAGATCACAAATCAGTGCACCAGTATTATCACGTGGTTAAAACCCTCGAAGAGGGAAACAGTCCACAGCCTGAGCCAACGTGGCCACTTCAGGCAATTTATTAATATAAAAGAAAAGTTACATATGTTTCTCTCATAAACAGTTACCGGACAAATGACCCTCCATGCTCTTTAAATAGAGATCATGGACCAATCGGGGGTTAAGTCACGGATCAAGTGTTGTTAATACCGAGGAGAGAATGAACTATCGGATCACTACAAATCGTGACCTTCGTATTATAAGTTACAAACGTACATAGTAAAGAAACACACTTTACCTAACTCTACACTAGACTAAGTTATTCTTAACTATTTCCTATGTGTCGGAATATCCTAACATCCCCCCTTAAGAACAACTTGGGATAGGATTGAAGGATTTACAAAGGTGACACAAAAGGAGCCTATTTCCTATGTGTCGAAATATCTTAACATCCCCCCTTAAGAACAAATTGGGATAGGATTGAAGAATTTACAAAAGTGACACAATAGGAGATGGAAGAAGGCATTAGAGGCTATCCCCCCTTAATGACAACTTTCCTGAACTCCAAGCATGGATCGAAGTTTGGTAAACTTCATTTCTGTGAGAGCCTTTGTAAAGATATCGATTACTTGATCATTGGTTGGACAGTACTGCACTTCAAGAACACAATCATGAATGAGCTTTCTGATGAAGTGTATGTGGAGTTCAATGTGTTTCATACGCTGATGTTGAACTGGATCTTTACATTGCTGAATGGCACTCTGATTATCACACCAAAGTGTAGTTGGATGCTGCTGATGAAGACTAAATTCAGACAGGATCTGACGAAGCCACATGGCTTCCTTGTTAGCTTCAACTGCACCACGATACTCTGCTTCGGCCAAAGAAAGAGAGTTTGTTTCTTACAAGTCCAAGTAATAGGTCCCAAACCAAGAGTGAATACATATCCTGCAGTGGACTTTCGATCATCAGGGTCACCAACCTAAACAGAATCAATGAAACAAATCAACAATGGAGATGTCCCTGCACTGTAATGAATCCCGAACTGAATTGTACCTCGAATATATCGAAGTATTCTTTTAGCTGCTTTCCAGTGACTTTCATGAGGTTGGTGCATAAACTGAGCAACAAGACCAACGACAAAGGAAAGGTCACGATGGGTATGGGTTAGATACAAAAGTTTACCAACAAGTTGATGGTATAGGGTAGCATCAACTTCAAGGGTAGTACAAGTGACTGAAAGCTTGACTCCAGAATGAAAGGGAGAAGGGGCTGGCTTACAGTCTTCCATGTGAAAGTGGTGTAGAAGATTACAAGCATACTTGGACCGAGAGAGGGTATTGCCTTCTTTGGATTGCAAGACTTGAAGACCAAGGAAATAATGCAAGTGTCCTAAGTTTGTCATTTCAAACTTCTTTTTGAGGCTAGACTTCACATGGTTTATATGGTTTGGACCACTACCAGTAAGGATAAGATCATCGACATAAAGAACAAGGATGGTGAAGGACTTACCCACTTTCTTGGTGTAGACAGTGTTGTCAGAATGACACCTAGAAAAGCCATTATCTAATAGAAATCTATCCATTTTGGCATACCAAGCTCGAGGAGCTTGTTTGAGACCATAGAGAGATTTCCTAAGGCGACAAACAAGGCTAGAGTCGTTTTGGATAAAGCCAGGGGGTTGTTCCATGTAGATTTCTTCATGCAAATCTCCATGTAAGAAGGCAGATTTAACATCCATTTGATGGACTTCCCATCTAAAGGAGGCAGCAAGGGAAAGAACACGGTGGATAGAACTCATTTTGGCAATAGGGGAAAAGGTTTCAGTATAGTCAATGCCTTCAACTTGTGAAAATCATTTAGCAACAAGATGAGCCTCATGCCTATCCACTTTTCCATCTGGGCCAAACTTTGTTTTGTACACCCATCTGCATCTGACAAGTTTTCTTCCTTTTGGAAGAGGAACAAGATCCCAAGTATCATTCGCCAATAAGGAACGATATTCTTCATTCATAGCTTCATCCCAATCTTGACGACCAGAAGCTTTTTCAAATGTTTATGGATCAGGATTTTCTGGAACTTGAGCCAATAAGGAAGAGGCTTTTTCGAACTGAGAATGTGTACGTTGTCGATCTGCAGGGTCACCTGCAAGAGAACCTGTTGCATCTCAAGTAGAGTGGACCCATCTTGGAAGCTGTGGAGTAAAAGGAATAATTTCAAGAGGTGGAGGAGGATTGTCATCTTTGCTGTCATCATCTAAACTATAAGGAATGCTATTAAAAATAGAAGAGAGAGAGAGATGGCACATATGTCGAATCAGGGTCGCAGGCCAAAGGTGGCACACCCGCCAAACTAGGCTTGCAAGCCGATATATTTTCATCAAATTTTACATCTCTTCTAATGATTATATTTTTGGATTTTGGTTGAAGAAGTCTCTATCCTTTGACATCTTCAGAATATCCAACAAAAATGCATTTTTCACTCTTAGGTTCTAAGGATTTATGTTTCACATCTGGAATATGGGCCCAAGCATCACTTCCAAAAACACGAAAATGACTTACATCTTGTTTGATTGAGCTCCAAGCTTCTTCTGGAGTTATATTCTTTAAAACATTAGTAGGAGTGCGATTTACTATGTAATTTGTACAGTTAATTGCTTCTGCCCAAAAATTGAGACACAGTCCTTTAGATTGAAGCATACAATTAGCCATTTCTTTTAAGGTGCGATTCTTCCTTTCAGATACAACATTTTGTTGTGGAGTATATGGAACAATATGTTGCAATTGAATTGCATGCTCAGTGCAGAAGTTGATAAATTTGTTGTTAACATATTCTCCTCCATTGTCTGATCTTAACTTAAGAATTTGATGTCCAGATTGTTTCTCAAAAAAGGACTTAAAGGCCAAGAACATGTTAAAAACTTCACTCTTGAGTTTTAAGAAGTATACCCAAGTGCGTCTGGAACAATCATCAATGAAAGTTAAGAAGTGTTTGCAACTAGAGAACGAAACAACAGGAAGTGGACCACATAAATCACTGTGCACAAGCTGCAAAGGGGCTGAAGCGTGCCAAGAGGCACGTTTGTCAAAATTATTCCGATGATGTTTTCCGAGTACACACCCAGAGCAAACACCATCTCGGCAAGATACCATAGGAAGACATGTCACCATATTTTCTTTACATAGAGTTTGAAGAGAGCGATAGCTTAAGTGACCAAATCGCTCATGCCAAAGTTTGCTCACATCATCATTATGAGCAACAAAAATGGAGGGAAGACATCATGACCCAAAGTTGTCAAACTTATACAACCTTGTGGAATCATCAGCAATGCCAGTAGCTAAAATATGTCTAGGATCTTTTAGGTCCTTGATTACAACATCATGAGGTGAGAATTCTACTATTTTCCCTTCACCTGAATGAGTTATCTGATAAACAGATAGAAGGTTGCATGACAAGGTAGGAACACATAGTACATCATTGAACTGACTATTATCTAGATGAATGGTGCGAGATCCTATAACACTAAGAGATCTATCATCACCAACATAAATATGTTTGGTGTTACAATCATTTAAAGAATAAAACATGGCTTTATTTTTGGCCATGTGGTAAGAAGCTCCAGAATCAATGAGCCACTCATGAGAATGAGAAGAAGAAGATACATTTAATGCATAAGCAGATCTTGATGCTTGACAACCAAAAACAGAAAGTGCCATTCTTGAAGATGAAGATGAAGAGTGCTCCAAATTGATGTTGTGCTTCTTCATTGCTGCTTCTAAGGCTTCTATCTTCTTAAAACATTCGAACTCCAAAAGTTGCAATGTCTATTTGTCTTCTTCCCTTTGTTTTTATTTGCCTTATCATTTTGGTGAGTTGTTTTTTCAGTTTGCGGCTGAAATTGCTTAGGACCCTTGTTTGGTTTCGGACCATACTTTTTAGGATACTGCTTCTTGGGATTATTTTGATATGGTTGTTCTTTGGCTGCTAAGGCTTTCTTAGAAGCGTTTCTAAAAGAGATAAGACCAAGGTGTAAGAGTTTTTCTTGTTCTCTTATCAAAGAATCGCAAAAGGCATCAAAAGAGGGGTCTTGTAGGCGGTTCCTGAAGAAATGATGGCTTCTCTAGTGGAATGGAAGGCGGAAACAAATACAGATTATGTAGGGCCAAGCTTGGCAAGAATGGAATAGATGAGGCTACCATCGTCCTTTTTGACCTCACAACCTTCTAAAAGAAGTCTAAGGGTCTTGAATTTGGACAAAAAATCTTCAATAGAGGAGAAATTATTGGAGTCCAAAGTAGGCAACTCATTTTCAAGCTGGTGGGCCCTGATTTGATTTTGAATGCCAAAAACATTATTTAGCTTTTTCAGTGCTTCTTTAGGGGTGTCAATGTCAAGGATATGAAATCGAAGATCTTGAGCAACGAACATTCCTATCAACCCTCGTGCTTGATTTTGTTTATTTTCCCATTTAGCGACTTTATCATTATCGGAAGGTTTAGTTTTTTGTCTTGTGGCTATTCTATAAAGCCCTTTACTTCTAAGTGTATCTACCATGTGAGGTAGCCATTGGAAATAATTGGCGCTGTTAAGAATAACTGGGCATGCAATTTCCATTTAAAAAAAAAATTGAAGCTGAAAAGAGCATAAACTAACTGATGCAATGGAAAGATCTCAAAAAAGTACGCTGATTAAACAAAAACGGCTCGAAAAACGGCTTCCTGATGAAGAATTTATGCCTTTTTGAGAAACTGAGTTGTAGATGCCGAATAGTTACGGGAACGGTTTGAAATTTGATGGTGAAGTTCAAATTTTAAAAAATCCTGCCCCTTTAACAAAAACTTTTTACAAAAAGAAGCTTGAGAAAGAGACTTGAACCCAAGACCTCTATTCTCATAAATTAACTTCTCACCAAGTGAGATAGTAAAAGAATTCTGTAATTGTTTGAAAGGAGGAAGGGTTTTTTTTTTTTTTTTTTTTTGGTCTTTTGCGTGCATGCTTTTTTCTACGCAAAAAACAGAAAAATTTGAGCAAAATAAAATGAAATGCAAGCCTTACGGCAGAATGTTAGATTTTCGGTTCCCCTTACCCGCAATTATCTATTTTTTCACTATTTCTGATTTCTTGAGATCGTACAAAGACGCGGGGAAAGAGCATACGTAGCAAAAAAAATCCTTTCTTCCTGTTTCTTATTTGCCGAAATCGCACACAATGCAGAGCAAAAAGCATACATAGAGAAGAGGGTATAGATCCGACAATTAAATATAACCAAAAAACGGAAATAAATAGAGGGATCCAAAATAAGCAGAACTATTATCAAATATAACTGCAAAACATATACTTTATACCTCCAGATCTAAACTGAGATAACTTGGGCAACCGGAAACCTTTTCACATAAAACGAAAGGCGTTTCTCACTGTAATAGATGCTCCGGACACCACAGAGTAGTTCTCCAGGCCCGAAAATGTTTAGAAATAGTAGATCTACAAAACGACAGTCGCATGCAGTCAAACTGGTTTCGGATTTGGATCAACTACGGATGCGGCCCTCAAAATAGCTCTGATACCATGTAGGAATTTACAGGGTAAGTTCTGTAGATCAAAACCAAAGGTCACCCTTCACAAACAGATCACAAATCAGTACACCAGTATTATCACGTGGTTAAAACCCTCGAAGAGGGAAACAATCCACGGCCTAAGCCAACGCGGCCACTTCAGGCAATTTATTAATATAAAAGAAAAGTTACATATGTTTCTCTCATAAACAGTTACCGGACAAATGACCCTCCATGCTCTTTAAATAGAGATCATGGACCAATCGGGTGTTAAGCCATAGATCAAGTGTCGTTAATACCGAGTATAGAATAAACCGTCGGATCACTACAAATCGTGACCTTCGGATTATAAGTTACAAATGTACATAGTAAAGAAACACATTTTACCTAACTCTACACTAGACTAAGTTATTCTTAACTATTTCCTATGTGTCGGAATATCCTAACAATTTCTGAAGCCTTAATCTATGAGCTTGGTCCAGAGACATGAATTAGGACGACAATTATCATTAGTGGTGTTAACACACATAATTTCACCCATTCAATTCACGTGTTAACTTCTAGATTTGTTCATTAGTCTTGTCCATTGGGGGCAATCCTTAGTAGGGCTGTTGGTGTGGTAGCTTCTAGGAGGAGATTTTTTCCTTATTCAGGAGTTCCATTGTCAAATGTTTTTGTGAGGGTATATTCAATTACTGACGTCTTTCCTCTCAATATCTTCTTAGAAGAGGAGAAGATATTGCAGACAGAGACTGTTTCAAGATTTGGCGGATGAAAGGGGGAGAAGACCTGTCCATGGTGGATAATATCTGTGTTTGCAGAAGAAGAGAGAAAGCACACATCAAGCTCTGGTTTGAGAGCATGTGACTCCTTAATCATTAGTATAAATAGTTGAGCAAGCCATTTTTGAGCTGGAATTTTACCACTGGGTTTTGGCTTTCTCCATGTTATCATGCAAATCTGCACAGGCAGACCTAATAAATATAGGCAAGGGAACCTTTGTCACTTTTGGATGTGTCTTCATTTGAAGTGGTGCTTTTCCAATCTCAGTGAGGTGCTCCTATGGGGTTGTATTCTGTTATCAAACTAATAGTCTGCTTACATATTCCAATAAGTTGACATACACTCTTGAGCTGTATATAAACAGTCAAAAGTGAGGATAAACTTTGATTAAATTTAAGCTGGTTGGGATCAGAATCCTGAGACAATATAACAGTGAATTGAAACAAAAAGATGTGGTGAATGAGCAGCTCAAGTGAATAATAAATCAAAATAAGTCCACCAAGTTACCAAATCACTGCAATGCTATCAAATCAATATGCAACCAGTATATTCTAGGAGCCAGAGAAAAGATATATTCAAATCAAACCCATGTGCTACTCGAGACCGGATTACGTTGTAGTGATAACACAGGAGAAGCTGCCAAATGTCCAAAAGCAAACAGTGGTGGAAAAATGGTCTGTGGGATCCTAAAGGTGAATGAGTGATGAGTCTTCTAAGGCTACAGCTGCTCTGAAAATTAGTGGCCAACCTCTGCCAAGTCTCTCATCCCTGTATCTGTAGAAGCCCAAACCATCTGTAAAGATAAGAAAGAAAACATGCTAAATGTGACAGTCTGTTGATGCATAACTGTGCCTTGTTTTCTTGTTTGGATGACTTTTGTGCTGTTTACTCAAGGGAAAGAAAACTTCTGTTTAACTAGGTCAACTTCATTCAAAAAATTAAAAAAAATGTCATCATATACAAGGAAAGACAAGCTACATGCATGGGTTGTTTCCATATATTAACTAGGTCAACTTCACTCAAAATAATAAGTTAAATATCATGATACTCAAGGAAAGGCAAGCTACATGCATGGGTCCTTTCCATATGCAATCTGCAGTCAATTGAATACCCCAATTAAAGCAGGAAAAACACCTTCTCCATATAAGGAAACCTCAAAAATCTGAATTGAATGGCACAGCTTTGAGGACAAAATGTCAGAAAATCTTAAAGGCAGAAAGATTTTCTTATTCTTGATAATTACTTGTCATGTTTCTTGTTATTACGATTCTTTATATCTTCTTTCTTTTAGTTCATCAAACAGTTACCAAAGCAGCGGCACATAAAACAATAGACACCAGATGTAGGCACTATGCTAGGGCAAAATCCCCGTCGAGGGGAAAATGTAGTCAAGATAATTCTTCCTTTCAATAGTATTCTTTGAGACTCTTTACCTTAGACATATACCAAACCTTCCCTCCACACAAGTCAGCGTCCCAGATCTTCGACCCCTTTCCAGCAACTTCGATTGGGCAGCAACTTCCGGCAACAACAAAACTTGGAAGACTTTGATCTCCCAATCTAGGGCACAAAACAGGGAGAGATAGGAACCAAAATTTCGTTTTTCTTCTTCTCCTTAGTCTTCCCCAAACTTGCACTTCTTTCGGCTTCCCGGCAACAACCTTCGAACTTTTCCTAGCTACAAGAGATATTGAACTTGATGTGAGAGAGTGTGCTCCAATTGAATTTGATTTCCTTCCTTTTATAGGCTCTAGGTGAGGTCGAATAGGTGTCTCTTAGGTCGACGTGATCCCCTTTAGGCCGACTTGTTGTGGAGGTCACATAATTCATATTTGACTCAATATTAAACTTTTTTACATGATTCAAAAGCCCAAGAAGGGTCTCTTTAAATGTACAATGACTTTATTAACTCAGAATAAATCCTAGAAGTCCTCAATGGGGATTTTGACTTAAAACATGGTGACCCAAGCATGAAACCCATGTTTTAATAAGTCACAATAATAATAATAAAAATTCTTTTTCTTTGTTCTTTTAACAAGTACATTACAAGGTGACTCAAGTACATTAAATGAAGGCTGAACTTAGTTACATTTTCCAACGCTCCTTCTTAATTAGGGAGGTATTCATCATGTACAAATACAATGGAAGATCTCATACTATATGAACAATGAAGAACTTTAGGCACCGCAGTGCCATGGACTAGATTCTTGACCAGAGTAATCTATCCATTGGTCTCTCAACAATCTAGGCACCACAATGCCACAGACTAGATTCCTGACCAAGGCAATCTATCCATGTGGGACTAAGATGGGCTCAAGCTTTCAGCCCCTTTAGGTATCATCAGGCTTACTTGCTAACCATCAACCCAAAGATCCAGGTGTGTATCCAAAAAATCAGAGCTCTCTAATCAACACAACCTTTCCAACTTCGGGACCTAGACATCAACACAAAGTGCCAGCCAATTGTCCTCCCAGGCAATGCTTCACTCACAAAGCCTCAACACTCCTAGATCCAACAGATCATGGATGACCAATCTCTCCCAGTCAAACTGATTGGTAAGCAACATGTTATCAAATCCTTCGAGAGATTTTCTTGTACTAACACAACCCCAATCAATAATATACTTTTACATGTACATAAACAAATACAAAACTTCGGGGTCTTTCAGACAACTTGACGTTGCTTCTCAACTTTTCAAAGTAGTACTATCAACTGAATCTCTGGCAAAATATTCCTCAATCATACACTTTCCTTTCCTACTTCTCATGCATCAACATATTCTTCAGCAACATTCTCAATTTTCATCTCTCACTTATGGCCTTCACTAAGACTCACGACCGTTTGTCCTGGTCTAGTGCATGACACATGGAGTAGAGAATCATATCTGTCACTCCCTCTTAATAAGAGAGGATCTAATCATTGTTGTACAAAGAACATTCTCAACCATCCTCTTATCCTAGGGAGATTTTATCTTAGTTCCCTCTTAACTTAAGGAGTTCTACTACTTCTTTACGACATCAGAGAATATTTTGTGGCTTCCAACCATTTCATTGAGTTATTGTCATCCTTATCATGCTTATCACATCAATGAGCATCTTCACCATATTGAAGATTGTGTACTTGCACAACTTAGATAGCAAGTGCAACGAAATCTCTCAAAGCATGAAGTTAGCCTTATCAGAATCACAGAAGCATTTCAACTTTTTACATATTAGATACCCAAACTTAATTACAAACAAGAGACATATTCTCTTCAACATTTGCTAGGTACTTTGTCGTAAACCCTAGACTACTTCATAACAACTTTCATTCTATTTAGGGTTTCAATATTTCTTTCAATGGTGTAACACACCCTACTTCAACATATAGCAAACCCTAGAAACAATTTAAATATAGATCTACAAGATATCTAACAACTTTCAGAATTCATATGTTAGACTTTCCACTAGAAATTTATACAAATCCTAGATTTCATACAAGAGAATCAATCAAAGTCAATCACTGCTTAGTGATTAATATGATCAACTTCCACTAGGTTTAGTTGCAATCCCTAGATTTTCAATCAATCATCAAATCCAATCAAAACTTAGATTTCAACAGTCTTACACAAATCTCAAATCATTATATTATCATACATCAGAGATTTTTACTTATACTAAGGTTTAACTCCAAAACCCTAGAATTTCATTTTCACAACCTCAACAATCATTATATAGATAAATCTCAGATTGTTATATCACACATACTAGATAATTTGACTACTACTAGGGTTTAGCTCCAAAACCCTAGATTTCCAAATACTATCATCTTAGAATCTCAGACAAGGATTTATACTAAATCCTAAGACTTGTGACCATCAATAACTAGGTCAACACATGTATCTAGGAATTCATCATCATGCAAAGGTATATCATATGTTCGACAACATTAATACATTAGACAGACACTGACCTAGATCAAGCTAGGGTTTCAACAAGAAAGGACATATCTTCATATACCAAGGGATTCATCATCAAGCAAACGTATTTCATTTCATAGTCAAACCCAACTTCACAACGTATCGATAATTTTGATTAGACCAGGGTTTGATCAGATAAATAAGACCTTATAAGGGTCTTGCTTACAAATTCCACGAAACCCTAATGAGTTAGGCTTTCAATGTAGACACATAGCAAACCCAACATTACTAGAACTGCAAAGGTTCAGGATTTTAGACCTTATCATTTAACCCTAACAAGTTAGGCTTTCGTGATCATGCCAAAATCCCAAATATGACATCATCAATAAAATTTCAAATAACATTTCACAATATCCCTAAGCAGTTTAGGGTTTCAGACATTCACATTAGCATACCCTTCAGTTAGGGTTTTCCAGAACTTGTCTAAAGTTCTACAAAATCAGTTAAGAATATGAGTGGGGTGGGCAAATTTATCAAGTGATGAATCGCCCAAAATAAGAATCAATGTGATTCAATATAGCTGGACACAACGACGTTAGTAATATATTGTCAAATGAATGAACATTTATCATAAAGAAGTCAATATTTTAAAGCATACCTTTGTTCCTAGACAAACCTTGTCTTGAGAGGTCCTCCTTCATACTCCTTGACAATATAGCAGATGTTTTCCTAATTAAGACAATAGAGGGAGAAAGGTGATTAATATTAATATAATCAAAACCTAAATAAGTACATGAAACCAAAAATTGAAAGGAGATGAGATACTTATCTTTGGGAGTTGTTGAGGGCTCCCTCCAAAGCTTGAGGGATACCTATAAACTTATAAAAACAATAAAATATCTTTTCCAAAAATATGTTAGAAACCTTTAAATTCCAAAACATCAAAAATATGAAATAAGATATCTAAAGCTACAAGCAAAAGACTTAGTAGTGTAAGTCTTGAATGTCAGATTCTTCGGGCTTGACTTTCTTTGAGTCTCCTTCGTCAATAATGTTGGCTTGATCTCTTTCTCTCTTCTTGTTTCTTGGATTGTTGAGACAGTCACTCCTATAGTGACTCTTCTTATGGCACTGATAGCATTCTACCTTAGACCTGTCAACTTTCTTCTTTGGTGCTTTCGATTTCTTTCCTTTATGTTGAGCAATGTAGGCATTTGATACTCTTTCAAGACTGGAAACTAATGAGATCCTTAATTCTTCCTGACTGTAGGTAGTCCATAGTTCTTCAAAGGTAGGAGCTACCTTCCAACTGTTAAGTCTTGTAGCAAATGCACCCCAAGTAGGTGGAAATCCTAATAGGTCAGTGATCACGAGTTCTTTGTCTAGAACAATTTCATCAATGGCCAAAAGTTCATCCCTGATTCCTTTTATCTTCACAAAGAAGGAGGCCACTATGTCTTCTTTAGTCATCTTTGTAGTTCTTAGCTCATTTTTCAAAGCAGCTACTTGACCAATGTTCTTAATAGTGAATAACTTCGACAAGGCTTCATACATTTCCTGAGCATGGTCGATGTTGGCTATGAATGGGACAAGGCTGTCCTTTATTCCTTCTATCATTAGAGTCATGGCCACCAATTCTAGTTCCTCGAATTTCACTTTGTCACCATCACTGGAATCCTTTGTAGCCTTCTTTACAAATCCTTTGACCAAGTCCAGTACCTTATTCTTTTCAAGGATGAGGTCAATTCTCTACTTCCAGGACCTGTAGTTTGAGGCTCCTTCAAGTTTGTTTTCTCCCTTGATTGTGTTAGACATCTTTCTAGAGTGTAGTAGATTCTTTCCTTGAGATGATCCTTCGAATGGTTCCTTGATTAAGTGCTGAAGACTAGCTTTTTCTTCCTCCTTCACCAAAGTTTTGATACAATGTTAGAAAATCATAAAGGTGGGAAGAATTTCTTATTCTTGATAATTACTTGTGATGTTTCTTGTTATTACAATTCTTTATATCTTCTTTCTTTTAGTTCATCAAGCAATTACCAAAGCAACAACACATAAAACAATAGACACCAGATGTAGGCAATATGCCAGGGCAAAACCCCCCTCGAGGGGAAAACCCAGTCAAGATAATTCTTCCTTTCAATAATATTATTTGAGACTCTTTACACTAGACATATACCAAACCTTCCCTTCACACTAAGTCAGCCTCCCAGCGCTTTGACGCCTTTCCAACAACTTTGACTGAGCAACAACTCCCGGCAGTAGCAAAACTTGGAAGACTTCGATCTCCCAATCTAGGGCATGAAACAGAGAGAGAGAGGCACCAAAATTTCATTTTTCTTCTTCTCCTTAGACTTCCCCAAACTCGCACTTCTTTCGGCTTCCCAACAACAACCTTCGAACTTTTCCTAGCTACAATAGATATCGAACTTGCTGTGAGAGAGTGTGCTCCAAATGAATTCGATTTCCTTCCTTTTATAAGCTCCAGGTGGGGTCGAATAGGTGTCTCTTAGGCCGACATGATCCCCTTTAGGCCGACTTGGTGTGGAAGTCACATAATTCATATTTGACTCAATATTAAACCTTTTAACATGATTCAAAAGCCCAAGAAGGGTCTCTTTAAATGTACAATGACTCTATTAGCTCAAAATAAATCCTAGAAGTCCTGAATGGGGACTTTGACCTAAAACATGGTGACCTAAGCATGAAACCCATGCTTTAATAAGTCACAATAGTAATACAAATTATTTTTCTTTATTCTTTTGACAAGTACATTACAAGATGACTCAAGTACATTTAATGAAGACTGAACCTAGTTACATTTTCCAACTCAAAAAACAAGAAAAAGCTTGGAGAGAACATAATTAGTAAATGCTATGCCTGGACATGGCAAGTCCACCCTCATTAGATTTCCAATAAATTCAACCAACCTCATAACCAATTTTTCATTCTTATGTTACCTGACCAACGCTCTTCTTGAGTGCACCTCTCATGCTTTGCCTCTGGAATATGAATTTTATATCAAATCCCATAAGCTTATTACCACTATTCCAAGTGATCATTATGCTTATATGTAGAAGAATGGTATGATTTCTTCTGTTTGTTTGAACTTTGCAATTCGCTGTGTAAGGAGATTTCTATCAATGCAATAATTCTATATACCCTTAGTAGCTGATCTTATCTATGTTCCACCAAAACTTTGGGACGGGGGGGACACAGGTGCGGGGAGACGCACAAGGGGGGTGTGTAGGAGTACCCTCAAATTTTTAGGAAATTTAGGGGGGACAGGGGGACACATAATTTTTTTAATATATATAGTGTTGGGAACATGGGGATTGGGATTAAATTGGCGAGGGGAAGAAATAGGAAACAATTGTAAAAATCGAGAAAAAATCGGTAAAAATCGGCACATACAAAAATATTCATTTTTTTTTTCAATTTTTTTAATATCTAAAGCATCCACAACATAAAATAAATGCATTGACACATAAACATTAAAAGAGAACTAATATATAAGATGTGTAATATCATGTCTACTGCTAGATCACACGTAAAAGTGAATCATGTATTGAATACTGAGTCCTGAGTCCCAAGTTAGCCTCAAAATATAATAATGTATCTCATATCATGAGTCATAATGTCATATAGAAAGGAATGAACCAAATAACTAATACTATGAATCTCCTATGCCCCTTTTGCAAGAAAATGTAACAACTTTCCCTCTAGACGAAGAAGCTAGTGGGGTTGGTAGTGGACTCTGTTGTGTTCTAGAAGATGAAACAACAGGAGCTATAGGAGGTAGACCACGTCCTCTACCGGTGACAGGGGTAGGTGGTGTCACCTACTCCTCCTCCTGTTGTTGCTACTGCACCTTCTCTACTACCTCCTGTTCTAACCAATCAAGGGCCGACTCCATAATAGGCCTTTTGGTCTCAACCCTCCATGCGGTAGTGGTGTCAATCACATTCAATGAGATGGCCTCCACATCAGGTGTCCTCTCAAGTTGCCTCACCCACAATCTAAGATTGTAGTAGACGTAGACCATGTCATTAAGTCGCTGTGACTCCAACTTGGACAAGGGTCATAAATTAATAAATTATATAATATTAATAATAAATTAATAATTATAAAAAAATATTATTTAATGAATTCAAAAAATCAATTGGAATATTTTAACATGTTGCGCTTTTTGGTGTGTATTTTTTCAAATACACTTCGGTTGCGCTCACAATTTGAGGAGCTACATGTTTGGCTGAGTATTTGAATGGCAAGCCTTTGGAGATTGGGTATTCTGCCACCGTAGCTTCTCCACCATGCATCTACAACAAATAAGATAAAGCTTTAAACATGAGAAAAATAATGAAAAATTGAAAATTGAAAGTTGAAGCAAAGTATGAAGTTATAAATTTGAAGAGACAATGAATTTTGAAACAAACTAAATCTTACTTGGTATTTTATTATTTCTATCTTGGATAGCCATGTTAAAGCAAAATGTGCCACCTGCCATTCTGTATATGTCCATTTGTTTGGAGATTTTGCACGTTCTGTTGGGGATGGTACCATCTCCTGAACACAAGTGAAGAATCCATCCATGACCTCCGCATCAAATAAGAAACCACATGAGTAAGAAAATGCGAGGTTGAGGAAGATCCATGCAACATGAATGGGACGATGGAGTGTGCTGTTCCATTGCTTATCAATCACTTCCCATACAAGAAGTTGTTTTTGAAACCCGCATTCCCTTTATCTTCATAGTAGCTCTGAATGGTTTTTTTGGCCCTATCCATAGCCTCATACAAGTAGCCCATTGCGGATTTCTCACCATCAACTAATCGAAAAACCTTTACCAAAGGTTCAATAATGTTGTACACCTCCTACACTCTCGCCCAAAAGCTTTCTTGGTATGTTACTAACCTGCATATGGCCTCTCCCTCTAGTTTGCGGCTGTATGTCAAAGCACACCACTCCTTTGGAAGAAACATTCTTGTCACATCCCACATAGAATTCAAGAGGGATTGAAGAGATATGAAACTGGTGGCAAACCGTGTGATGGCAGGGCACACCAACTCTTTGTTGTTGGTGAATGTTCTCATCAAATGAAGCACAAATGCATGATTATATATAAATTTTGTGATGTTTTGTGATGATTCAACAATATCCTTGACAAAAGGAATTATTCCTATGTCCTCCAACATCAAATCAATGCAGTGTGCAACACAAGGTGTCGAAAATATGTTAGGATGCCTCTCCATAAGCATCTTGCCAACAACAACATAATTTGCAGCATTGTCCGTTATGACTTGCACAACATGTTGTGTACCCACCTCTAGAATGAACACATCCAATAAATCACATAATAATCATGCATCTTTGATATGTGCAGATGCGTCAACAAATTTAATAAACATTGTCCCATTGGGACAACTGGCCAAGAAGTTAATAAGGGTTCTACTTTTTTGATCAGTCCAACCATCTGACATCACTGTGCATCCTATGTATGCCCATGATGCTCTTAACTCCTCCAATCTCTTAGTGCAGTCAATCTTTTCATTTTGAAGAATGCACCCTTTATAGTCATTATATGAACGGGCTTTGTACTCTTGGCTAACAACAACAATAGCATCAACTGCGGCTTGGTAATAGGGATTGTTCCTGGCAACACTGAAAGAAATGTCACTCCAAAGAAAAAACTTCCCAACAACTTGTCAACTTCTTCCTTCTCCCATTTTTTAATAATTGAGGCACCATGTGTGGTCCTAGAAACAAAATATGATGAGGCAGCTACTGGGTTGGTTGTAGAAAATCTTGATGATGAAGAACCAATACCAATATCATGGTCACCTCCCAATCCTGACACTCCACCTTCTATTTGACTCCTCAGAGCTACATTGGTAAGTTTAGTTTTCTTTATTCCTTGCAATGATTTGAGGGCTCTTCGGATGATTTTTGGATTTGTATTTGTGCAAGGCCCTACCTCATGTGCAGGAACTTGTGTAAGGTGGTACTTCAATCTGTATACCCCCCCTGTCATATGGTGCCTACATAACTTGCAAGTCCAATTTGATTTGTCAAACCCCCCATTAGGTTCACCAAATTCCCACATAGGGTCCAATTTCTTTGGCATGTTTGTAAATTTGTTGGACTCTTGAGTTTTAATGTAAGATGAAGTTTGAACTTTGAAATTTGAACCTAGGGCACAAGAATAATTGCAAGTTAAAAAATAAAAATAAAATTTACAATTTTACATACAACATTTTGATTTTTTCATAAGAAAAACCCCTCATCTCAATGCAACAATAATGACAAAAAATACACATTTAAACCCAAGCAAAATGATGGAAAGAAACTAGGGGCAGAAGAAGAAATGAAACAAATAAATCTAACAACTAATTTTTTGCATTTTTGACCAAAATAAACCCTCCCCACTACATGAAAAAAAAAAAAAATAGAAGAAGAAAAAAACCCCACACACAACCAAATGCAAACAAAAATCATGGAAAATACATGGGTGATAGAAACCCATGGAAAAACAAGAAAAAAAAAAAAAAAGAAGGCCAAATTTGATGCCCATACCTGGAAACCACGCTTTGCTGAAGAAACTTGGTTCAAACTGAGTTTTTTGGGCTTGAGATGTAAATTCCTTCACTTTTCTCCTCTCTTGCCCTTGTAGATGACTTCTCATCCTCCTTAGCTCTTTCTCTTGCACTCTGTCTGCAAAAATGACAAAAAAAATTGATTTTCTAATTTATTGAGTTGCTGTTTGACGGGCCTACGATTTTTTGGGGTCGAATCGCAATTTTTTCGAAATACAAAATCGGCAATTTTATCGTTTGGGCGAAAAATCGCAATGTTCGCTTCACTGATATTCAATAATATATATATATATATATATATATATATATATATATATATATATATATATATATAAAGGATATTCAAATTCATATTCAATAATGAAAGTATAAATACATTGATCAATACATAATTGAATTAAATAATGAAATACACTGATCCATACTCCATTCATATTGATGGATATATCATTCATCCATACATCACGAGATTCAATAATGAAGTACATTGATCCATATTCATCATTGTGGAATCTACATTGATTTAAAAATCAAATTCGCCATTCATCATTCTAGAATCTAATTAGTACTAAGCAAGATAGACTATAGTAGATACTGAAGTTTGAAGACTAGAATAGTAAATTGATGTAACTCAATCTAAAAAACAGTAAATCGCGACGAGTCAAAGATTCTGTCTAAGGTCATCGATATCTAGAGTTAAGACTCGAAAGTTAAAATTGAAAATTTAAAATGGACAATGAGCATTGAAGGGGCGTTGCGGGGGAGGAGAGACAACAATTAATTTGTAATTTAGATAGCACTTCGTGGTAAGCCAAGTAGAAGTAAGCTTGGTAAGTCAAATGAGTGAGTTAGGGATTGCAAAGTAGTTTAGGTTTTTCTATTTGTTATGTATTTTTCCTTTAAGTTTTAATTTTGTTTTAAATTGTTTTATAAATTTCAAGGGTTATTAGACAAAATTGAGGGGGAAATGTCCCCCCTCAAAATGGGTGATTTTGAGCTTGGTGCTCTTGATTAAATGCTAATTCTAGACTCTCATAGTTTAAAATCCAATGGAAACATTACATATCCCAATCTTGAAATCCTAAAAACTGTTAAGTTTTTTGAATTTTGAATGGGATACGAAATTCTATTCTCTCTATATGAAGTTTGATGAAGTTGGAACCACTCTCAAATATCCTGAGTCATTTCATGGTAATGTTAAAAATTTAAGTAAAACGATGAAAGTGAAAGATAAAGAAGAATGTCACTTTCTTAACATTAATATTATTTGCATAGCATTAGTAGCGCCCTAGGATTGAATATTAAACTTCCCCATTCATAAATTATTATTTTCAAGCAAAATTAAGGGGGGACACCTACCCCTTTTTGAGGGGGGACGCATAGAAGCACCTTTTTTGGGGAGTCGTGTCCCCAACACTTGGGAAATGTACCCCCTGCATCTCCTTGTGTATCCCCAAAAGGGGGATTTGGGGAAACGTTTCCCAAGACACCCCCTATCAAGTGCGTGGGGTGCGAGAGGTGCATGCACCCCACCTTTGGGAATGCGTACTGGTGGAACACTAGATCTTATCCTTTCATTTACATAAGATTCAAACAAATCTTGGTGATAAATCTGCAACCAAATTTATTTGGTATTAACATGATATTCATGTTGAATTTGTAACTATGGTCGGTCTTCATAATGTATATTTGGTCACTTAGATGTACTTGTATTGATTATTGTAAAGCATATTTTAAATGCTAGAATCAAAATAAAAATTTATTGAGTCAAAGTCCCATTGTGACTTTTAAAAGAAGAAAATTTGAATTTTTGAATTGTAATTTTTGGTTCCAAAAGAAGTCAAGTCGGCCCAAGCAAATGACACACCCATTCAACGAAGACATATCACTATATAAAGGCAACTCGACCTCCTCCACAAGTTAAATTCGCATCTCTCACACAAGACATCTTGTTTGCAAGCAAGCAAAGGACAAGAAGGACGGATAGGACAAAGAAGAAGATTAATTAGGCTCTCTTTCTCTCACTTGCAACTTGAACGTGTGGATAGACTCTCTTCTTTCTGGTTTAGAGTTTTTTTGGGCATTCTGTTGCAGGGAGATGGAAGTTTGGGCTACTGCAGGGGCCAAAATTCTGGGGCAACTGGAAGCTGTAGGAGGGACGAAATTCTGGGGCAACAGGCAGCTGTAGGAGGGCCGAAATTTTTGGGTTAGATAAGGCAGAGCGAATTTCTGAATCAGATTGAGAGGTTTGACTTGGAGGGGAAGACCAGGTTTGAACATATGTCTAGGTGTGTCTCTTGTTGAACAAGATAATTTCTCTATTGAAAAGGTTAATGGGTTTTCCCAGGGTAAATTTTGTCTCTTCTTTTTGCATTGTGATCTCTACTGTTCTACTGTTCTTTATGATTGAATTTCTGAAATATAATCACTGAATGATATATTGGAATAAAAGTAAAAGAAGATCTACATCATAAGTAATTAACAATTTTTTCAGAAATATTGTGCTAGTTTCTGTTGCACTAAGAAAATCAACAATTCGTTAGTTATTCATCTCGATATGTTGTAGCTTGTGACACTATTGAAGTCATTTTAGGGTGTCACTGATTTTGTCTCGCAGAAAACTCACTAAGATAGACCTATACAACATTCCCTTCATAGCCATTTCGCTGCTGAACCTGCACCTAATTATCATCCCCATGACTTTCTCCTCGAGCATAGGGTGCATGAAAGTCTAGATAGAACTAAGGCTAAAGTTTCAAAATCAAACTTCTAAAGATATTTGTGTGTCGTTTTCACTCAACTTTCCCCTGATAATTAAAATGACTACTAAAAACAAATCCACCAATCAAATCATTCCACTTGCTGTAACTGCTGGTTATGGATTTCCAATGATAAGGACTATCTAGAGTCTAGACTAATCACCTTTGTTGGGTACATTGCACTCAGTAGTTTGTCAGGACCTTATTAGAATCTTCACTCTGGCCATCCTTTGATCCTCTTCCATACATTATTAGGGGCACATATGATCACTTTTTTTCACTACTAGATATTCCTTACCATTTGAGATCATTTTGCATTTTTGGCATTTTCTATTTTTATCAAGTCTATTTTTAATGGAGGTTTTTCCTAGGACGGAATGTGATGTTGACTGGATGTTGACATCGCTGTTTTTACTCCATTTATTCATACTACCTCATACATAGGCCTCTCTAGAGTATATGCACACTTTATTAAATTTAGTAATTGCCACCTAACTCCACTCACCTACACCTGTTGACTTTCAATTCAATTTTTGAAGTTTTACTGGGTAGTTATTGCATATAAGTTGTTACATCGGCACTAACTGATTTCTAACTCCACATACTTCCAGATAACTCTTATTAGATATTTTGCTAATTTAGGGTCTCCGATTCCATTTTTGACTCATTAGCTAAGTAGGGAAAGTGTTTTTCTAGTTAACTGAGTGAATGCACTAGGAACCTCAACCTAGTTCATATTGTCCCTTCATCTTTGGAGAGTCTAAATATTGTATTTATGTTCAACGATGATTGATATGTCAGATTTTCATATAATGTCTTGTGTAATTCGAATTGCTTCTTTGGTTAGTCAAATGTCTAAGCAATTTTTCTCTTTTCTTTTTTGTTTTGCAGTACCTATTCTAGTAGTTTTTCATACATAGATCTTGAGTTTTTGTTTAAAATCCTACAACCTTCTCTCTGCAATCTCATCCCGTAACTGCATTTTTCCAAAATTATCTCTTTACTCTGCTGTTTACTGTCCTTCCCAGCGCTGAATTAGTGTGTAAGATGAACTATTTTAGTATCTCTTCCTGAAATGATCTTCCATAAAACATGTAATATCCCCAAATGGGGATTAACAGTAATAAAAGTGCAAATAGACAAGTAACTACAACAAAATTGAAAACACCATTAAATACACAAGAAATGAGACCAAATTCATCGCCGAGCCATTTTATTAAAATGCTAGGAAAGAGTACAATATGGTGCTTAGAAGGATAACACCTCGGCCTGCTCAAGGTAGGCTGAAGAACAACTGTAATCCTAGCAAATCATTTGCTGAAGTATGCTCTGCGTGGCTCACCCACTGCGCTGCCCAGTCCTGGAATTTACTGTTGCTGCCTGATTTTGGACTGTTGGTTGGCTTAGCTCTTGTGCTCAAAAAATTTCGGGAATTGGTCATCGGACTCATTTTACTAAACCCACTAAAACTCGCGAAGGGTTTGCAGAAAGCTCAACCCTGGAAAATGGCCCCTTTGGGCTTGACATGCTGCTTTGTTGTGGAATTCGACCTTCTAGCTGAAACTGCTGGAAAATTCCTTTGAAACACTGCCAAAATCCATGGTAGGAGGTGGCTAGCCTTCCTTCCAAATCCTCTGGTTGATCTCCTCTTCAAACCCCTACTTTCAACACTTCCCCTTGGCTGGATTGCACAATCACTGCGCTATTTGGACTGTCTCTGCGCTGTCCTGAAGGGATTGCATCCTCTTGCTGGTGATGCTCTGAATCTCTCTCATAAAATGGTGGAACTTCCTCTCCTGAGCGGGCACTCGAAGTCCCCCGAGGTAGAAGTTGAGATATCCGCTTGAAGGTCTCGTGCGCTGAACAACACTACAAACTTGGCTCTCCGGCTCAAGCGTTCTTATTCAAGAAAACAAAAAATTCTAAGGTGAATGAATGATGAGGAATGAGCTGCCTCTTCCCTTTTGTCTCCAATAGCCCAACGTTCCTCTTGGGCCCCACCTAGGATTGCGTTGCCCCCTCACTGGCCACTATTGCACTGCCCCTCCTTGGCCACTCTCAGCGCTGCCACTCAGCCAAACGCAAAGCCTTCTCATTGGCTCTCCCGGCTCAACCAAGGCCGCAATTTTTGCCTCTAACTATAGGAAAGATACTTTTGCTTGCTTTATTATGATTAGTGGGTCTTGACCCACATTATTTTTGCCTAACATTAGGAAAGGCCAAAATCTGTCAAAAATTAATATTCCCAATTAAGTGACTGCTAATTGGGGATATTACAGTCCTCCTTGCTAGAATGTTGCTTGTCCTCAAGCAATTGCAAAGATGGGTGCTGAAGAATCTTCCCCCCTCCCAAGTGGCATCCTCATTCGGAAGGTTCCTCCATCTGATCAAGTATTCCTTCACCACCTTGCTCCTCAAGTGCCTCTCCCTGGTATCCAATATAGCCTCTGGCTGAAGTACCAAATGCCGCTCATCATCCATGGGAGGCAACTCAGCTGCTGGCCTAGAGCCTTCTTTAGGCAAGATACATGGAATATGTTGTGGACCCGGCTCCTCGGGGGTAGCTCCAACTCATATGCTACCTCCCCCACTCTCTGAGTGACCCTATAAGTTCCATAAAAATGCGGCTTCAACTTCTCTGCTCCCTTCTGCTTCACCGTGGACTGCTTTATCGTTGGAGGCGTCGGTACACTAGATCCCCAACCTCAAAGTGTCTCTCCACGCAACCCCTGTCAGCGTAGATCTTCTGTTGGTTCTGTGCTGCCTGCAATTTGTCCTTGAGAGCCATCAAGATGTCTTGGCTTTCCTGGATCCACTCCTTGGCCCTGGGGGCCTTACCGTCTCCAAACATGACATCAACAAAAGTCAGTGCATCATAACTATGCAAGGCACGAAATGGAGACATACCTATGGAAATGTGGTAGGTGGTGTTGTAGCACTACTCCCCCATGTGTAGCCACCTCAACCACGCCTTCTGCTACCTGGTGACATAGTTCCGCAAGTAGCCCTCTAGCCACTTGTTAACTATCTCCGTCTGGCCATTCGTTTGGGGATGGTAGCTCGTACTAGGAGTGAGCTTTGTAGCCACCAACCGAAATAGCTCTTGCCAAAATCCCCCTATGAAACAACTGTCTCGGTCACTTACAATGGTCTTGGGGAGAGCATGCAACCAGAATACCTCTCCGAAGAACAATTTGGGCACCTGTGAGGCCGTGTACTTGGCCGAGATCGAGAAAAATTGAGCATACTTGGTCAAGCGATCCATAATCACGTAAATGAAATCTTTGCCCTGTACCATGGGCAACCTTGTAATGAAGTCCATCGAGATGCTCTCCCATTTCCCCTTGGGGATGGGGAGTGGCTGAAGCAACGCTGCCGAGTGTGTCATATCCCCCTTGTTCTGCTGGCACACTTTGCACTCCCTGATGTGCTGCAAAACATCCTTCTTGATGCCCTTCCATGAGAACCTCTCCGTGATGACCCTGTAAGTTTTGGTTTACCCTTGGTGCTCGACTAATGGTGAATCATGGGCTGCGTGTAGGATCTTCTCCCGCAACTGGGAGTTGGCCACTAAATAGATGCAGTCTCTGTAGTATATCACCCCATCCATCACCCTGTAGTGGTCATCAGTCACCTGCCCCACCAAAACCTCACATGCAAAACAGTCCTTGGAGTACTCTACCAACAAATGAGCCTTCTAATCTGGCTCAATACTCATCAGTGAAAAAGAAGCCAACCTCTTGGACAATGCATCAGCCACTACATTGTGCTTCCCCTTGACATACTCGATGTCGAAATCGTAGGCTTGGATCTTGCTCACCCACTTTTGTTGCCTCACCTGCAACTGCTTCTGCTCCAAGAAAAATCTGAGGCTGTTGCGGTCAGTCCTTACCCGAAATTTGTTCCCCACTACATACTGTCAGAACTTGGCTAGCGCATGCATGATGGCCAACATCTCCTTATCGTAGATGGGGTACAACCTCTCATTCGACAATAGCTTCCGGCTCTCGAAAGACAATAGCTTCCGGCTCTCGAAAGCTATGGAGTGTCCCCCCTTCATCAATACTGCGTCTACTCCCTCCCTAGAAGCATCGTACTCCGACACAAATGGCTGCGTGAAGTTGCGTAGAGCGATCATCGGACATCTACTCATCACCTGCTTGAGTCGATCAAAAGCCCCTTGCGCTGTCTTGATCCAACTGAAAGCCCCCTTTTTAATTAAATCCGTGAGGGGTGCTGCAAGCTGCGAAAAGTCATTTACGAACTTCTTGTTGTAGGTGCAAATTCCCACAAACCCCCGAAGTTCTGTCACATTCTTGGGCTCTGGCCAATCCCTTATGGCCCTGATCTTCTCCGCGTGGACCCTCACTTTATCCACCCCAATGATATGCCTCAAATAGAGCATCTCTATCAAACCAAACTCGCACTTGGACAACTTGGTGTAGAACCATTGCTCCTCCAGGATCCACAATATTGCCTATATGTGCTCTAAGTGCTCCTCCCATGTGCGGCTATATATCAAAATATCGTCGAAAAATACCAGCACAAACTTCCTTAGTTGGTCTCGGAAGATATTGTTCATGTAAGACTCGAAAGTGGCCGGAGCATTGGTCAACCCAAAAGGTATCACCAAAAACTCGAAGTGGCCATAGTTACACCAGAACGCAGTCTTGGGGACATCCTTGCCCCTCACTCGGATTTGATGGTACTTGACCTCAGATCAATCTTGGAGAAGAAATTCTCTCCCCTCAGTTCGTCCATTGGCTCATCGATCTTGGGGATGGGGTAGCGGTTCTTCATGGTTTTATTGTTCAAGGCCCTTTAGTCTGTGCACATCCTCAATGTCCCATCCTTTTTCTTCACTAGAACAATAGAAGAAGCGAAAGGACTGGTGCTGGGCTTGATGTGCCCCAATGCCAAGAGCTCATGAATAACCCTCTCAATCTCGTGCCTATAGGCCTTGGGGTGCCTATAGGGGGTGGTGATCATGACTTGAATGCCGGGCTCCAACTCGATAGTGTGATCAAAATCCTTGTCAGGTGGCTGCCTTGTTGGAATGTCTGTGAAAATCGTGGAGTAATGGTCTAGGATGGCCTGTACATCGAGTTGCGTGGGTCGAGCTATAACCTCTACCTTTGAAATCCTCAGCTCAGCTGCCCACTGTATGTCTCCCTGCCTGAAGTCTGCCTCCATCCTATGTGCAGAACTGTCTGAGGGGGGTATGTATGCATGCCCCTAAGCATCACCGATTTCCCGCTCTTCTTATCCAGGAACTCTATCTCCAACTTCTGCCAATCGGTAGTGACTCTACCAAAGCTGATGAGCCACTGGAACCCCGACACCATGTTGGTGTCCGGAATGTCGACCACAAAGAAATGGTCGGTCACCGAGTATGCCCCCATGGTCACTGTCATAGTTGGAACATATCGCATGCACTGCATGGTTCTACCTCTGGGAACTAGTATAGAGAATCCATTAAACCCCTCTGTCTAGATACCTCACCTCTGCACAATTTGGGCATATATGAAGTTGTGCGTGGTTCCACTTTCCACTAGCACCGGGACCCACTGTCCTTGAAGTGTACCCTGGACCCTCAACGTTAAGTACTTGGGTATTCCCCGCAAAGATGCGAGGCCCGTCCGGTCGGTGCAGACGCTGATCCTGTTGCTGCTGGAGGTGGTGGTGGTGGAGGACCTTGTCCCGACTCTGCTGTGTTGTCATCTCCTCCCATCTCGAAGAGTGTCTCCTCTTCTCCCTCATTGTCTGAGTAGACCTCAATGTAGTGTGCCTTCCATCCGGCACACCTGTGACCCGGTGCCCATGGTTCCTGGCATGTGAAGAAAAGCTTCTTCCTCCTCAGATTTCTCCGAGTATCATCATCTAATGGCCCCCGACCCTGGTTACCTCATGGGGGTGGAGCCCTTGTGTCCCTTCCTCTCTGCTGGAAGGTTGGTCTGTTGGGAATGGGGGCCCTAGACCTTGGCAATGCATCCTGCAAATCCCGGGTCCTCATAACTGTGTCCTGCAGTGTAGTGGGTCGAGTTGAACTCACTAGCCCACGCAATGGCTCTGCGAGCCCATCTATAAACATAAAAATCCTCTCGGGTTCCGACAGATCTGGAGCTATCACTGATAACCTCAAGAATTCTGAGATGTAGGTCTCAGGGTTCCTCGTTTGCTTGAGCTTGGTCAACTCCCCAAAGTGCTCCTTAGGATCCCTCTGATCAAATCTCTCCGTCACTCTCCTGGTAAATTCATCATACACTGTCACTCCTGAGTGACCCAACGTAGTCAACCCATGAAACCACCAGTCATGGGCTTCTCCCTCCAAGTGTAGTCCAACCACCTTGATGGCCTCCAACTCTGTCATCTAGTTAAGCTAGAAATAGATGTCCAGCGTCTTCGCCCATGCTTTAGCTGACCTCTTCGATGACCCATCAAAAGTCGGCAGAAAAAGCCCTCCCACTGTACGCTACAGGTCATTCCCCTGCGTGTACCCTCCTCCTCTAGCTTGACCCTTGGGTCTGTTGTTGTTCTTCAACTGGAAAAACTCGTTGAAGGTGATGGCTTCTCCAAACTCCAGTCCGTAGGACTTATACTCTATAAAATAATATCCATAATGATCCACCTCCGACTCTTGTTGTCCTCCCGCTCCTGAGGCTAGAAATGTGGGAATGGTAGAGCGTGGTGGAGTATGTGGCACAATCTGGTGTGTAGTGTGAGGACCGATCTGGTGGTGTGAAGTGCCAGATCCTTCCCCAATCTGGAATTCCCCTTGAATTCCCTTTTTCTTACTTCCCCTGCCAATCTTCTGACCCATCTCCTCAATCTTCTTGGAGAGGTCTTGCACCTATTTCAAAAGAAGGTGCGTAAAATCCTTCTCCTCATCTCTTTCGTCATCCGTGTGTGCCATCTCTCTCTCTTCAACCTCCGAAACGTTGTCAACCTGGTCAGGAGTGATTTCAAGCCTCCTTTCCTTTTGTATCATCGTCTCCGGTAGGTGACATTTTGCCTATCTTCTGGTGTCATAGACCATGTCCTCCACAGGCTGAATCAAGTCTATGAGCTCTGATACGATTGTAATATCCCCAAATGGGGGCCAAATGGGGATTAACAGTAATAAAAGTGCAAATAGACAAATATCTAAAACAAAAGTGAAAACACCATTAAATACACAAGAAATGAGACCAAATTCAACGCTGCACCATTTTATTAAAATGCTGGGAAATAGTACAATATGGTGCTTTGAAGGATAGCACCTGGGCCTGCTCAAGGCAGGCTGAAGAACAACTCTAATCCTAGCAAATCATCTGCTGAAGTATGCTCTGGGCCTGCTCAAGGCAGGCTGAAGAACAACTCTAATCCTAGCAAATCATCTGCTGAAGTATGCTCTGTGTGGCTCACCCACTGCGTTGCCCAGCCTTGGAATTTACTGCTGTTGCTTGATTTCGGACTGCTGGTTGGCCTTGCTCCCATGCTTAGAAAATTTCGGGAAATAGTCACTGGACTCCTCTCACTAAACCCACAAAAACCCTCGAAGGGTTTGCAGAAAGCTCGACCCCAGAAAATGCCCCTTTGGGCTTGACATGCTGCTTTGCTGGGGAATTCAACCTTCTGGCTGAAGCTGCTGAAAAATGCCTTTGAAACACTGCCCAAATTGCTGGTAGGAGGTGGCTAGCCTCCCCTCCAAATCCCCCGGCTGATCTCCTCTTCAAGCCCCTACTTCCCTCACTTCCCCTTGGCTGGACTGCGCAATCACTGCGCGGTCTGGATTGTCTCTGCGCTGTCCGGAAGGGACTGCGTCCTCTTGCTGGTGATGCTCTGAATCTCTCTCACAAAATGGTGGAACTTCCTTTCTTGAGCAGGCACTCGAAGTCCTTCAAGGTAGAGGTTGAGATTTCCACTTGAAGATCTCGTATGCTGAACAACACTGCAGACTTGGTTCTCCAGCTCAAGCGTGATCAGTCAAGAAGACAGAAAATTCTAAGGTGAATGAATGATGAGGAATGAGCTGCCTCTTCCCTTTTCTCTCCAATAGCCCAACGTTCCTCTTGGGCACCACCTAGGACTGCGCTGCCCCCTAACTGGCCACTCCTGCGTTGCCCCTCCTTGGCCACTCTCAGTGCTGCCACTCAGCCAAATGCAGAGACTTCTCATTGGCTCTCCCGGCCCCAACCAAGGCCGCAATTTTTGCCTCCAACTATAGGAAAAATACTTCTGCTTGCTTTAATATGATTTGTGGGACCCGGCCCACATTATTTTTGTCTAACATTAGGAAAAGCGAAAATCTGTCAAAAATTAATATTCCCAATTAGCTGACTGCTAATTAGGGATATTACAAAACACTACTTGCCAACTCAAAAAAGGACTCCTCTTCATTTAATTCACTGACTCTGAGTGGCCCAATTAATGTGCTGATTCTGATTGGCAACTTCAACAGATTGCCAAAAAAAATTTACGTTCATCACAGATCCTGTTACAATTTCTGTTTTAAGCCATCTCCATCGGTCAACTGCTGCTGCCTTTTTGTTATACTCTCCTTTGCATGGATTGGAAAGGATTCCTAGATCACACATCTCAAAAACCTGTAGTTCTAAGTTGCATGATATGGGGAAATGGGTATGCATTTCCGAAACATACACGTACTGGAAACATTACTCCCCAAAAATTTGGAAACGGGAAACATTATATTGAAACTTGGAAAGAAATCACCATGAATAAATGACAAACATAAATAACAAGCAATGTTCCACCATTGCTTATATTGGGTTCTTCATCATTAGTATCACTTTTTGCCTCTACCTTGATCATCTAGGGACATCAGTCGACACTACCTAATTTTGATGAAACTACCTAATCCAAGCTTTAAAATGTGGTACAAAAGGCTTAGCATGCCCAATCAATGATTTTGGTTCGAGTGAAGGGTACATTTTTGCTAAAGACACGACAAAGGAGTCCAACAAGAAATATTACTAACATTGAGGTACACAAAGGGCTTTGTGCTCTTGATTAACTGCCAAATCCATACCCTCATACATGATAAAATCTACTAAAAATGTTACAATCCTATTAATACCGAAATCCTGAATACTGTTAAGTGCTGAATTTTGAATGGAATATGAAATTCTACTTTCTCCATATGAAGTCCGATGAAGTTGGAACTACTCTCAAACATCCCGAAACAATTAAAGGTATTGTTAAAAATTTTAGTAAAAGGCTGAAAAGGAAAGATAAAGCGAATCGCGTTTCAGTCACGTTTTGATATGGAAACATGGCTGATATGCAGGGGGGGGGTGAGTTTCCTGCAACATAGCTGTAGTTTCATGCAGATCTGAATAAGTTTACCAGCTACTAATCAAATCTGGCTAAAGGACCCTTTCCAGTAAACTCCTCATTAAGCCAAGACGAATTTGATATATGCTGACTGATGGAATGAGGTGGACCTATGTTTCCTGTATTCCAACCTTAGCAACAATAGACCTTCTCTTTATGCCCTTCTTTGAATGGGAGGATTCAGAAAAGGTTAGATCATGCTTTTAGGCTTTAGTGAATTTACCTTGCACTTCTCTGTTGTCATATCTAAGCTTAAAAAATTAGGTTGAGACTTGGTAATTTTGTATCTCCCTCTGGAATATTTCCATTTTTTTGCTTCCTTTTGCGTTGCTAGCTTGTTGATTCCCTCTTCCCTTCAATTGGTAAATGTTGCCCTTCTTGCCAATTGACTTCCAGGAATATGTTTCATGGCTTCACAGCATGATCTCATGGCATTCACCAATTGTAAATTGTAGAATATGCCTGAGGCTGTTCAAAAAAGAGAAACCATTGTTCACCCTCTTGTGTAAGTTTTTGACTTTGACACTTGTAACCTATGAGACTGAGAGAACACCTAATCTCAGTGACAACAGATGGGATTCAATTGTCATAAAAACTGTGTACTGTACTACTGGTACTAGTTGGAATCTTGATGCCAACCTGTAGTGACCAGAATGACCTGCTTCTTGATGTTGCACTTCTTGTTGCTGCTTAATGCTTCTATTTTTTTGACTATGCTTGGGCTAAGGATCATGTTTTTATATCTTTGTTTCAAAGACTGCCTCCTTTTTATTTGTAGCCTTCACGACATTTTCTTAATTACCTAGCCCATTTTTGAGTTTTGCTAGTGCTTGTGGTGTCTATGTTATTTGCCACTTTTTTTGTTGTTGTATAAAAATCCATCTATGTACATATCCTGTTCACATATATATTGGTTTGAATGTGACAAAAGCAGCCTTTGGTTAAGCATTCATGATTGGGGGTTATCTAGATCACAAAAATTGCAGGATTTACGCCTGGACCCAATTATATTAAACAACTCACTTGCACAATGAGGGGTGAACTTGGGGGGATTTGAGCCTTGGTGTGGGGGGGGGGGGGGGGGATAACAACACCTGTGCTTTACCAAACAAACGAGCTGCTATTGACAACTTGTTCATACTATAGTCAGAGGATGCTATTTACTGAAAGGAATTTTGTTTTTTGGTCTAGAATTGAGAGTTCTGAAGCTATTTACAATGTTTTACTTTTATCTTTAGGACAAGATAAGAGAAGTTTATTAATGTCCAACAAAGGACCAAAAATATGTTAATTGGACTGTACAATACGAAGTGTTGATGCAAAGTGAGAGTACTAAGGCCACTCCTATAAAAGCAAAAGCGAAAGCGAAGCTAATGTTTAGTATCTAAACTCTAATGGCTCAAAACTGGAGAGGAAAGCAATGCTCTGGTGAGAATAGGATGGTTTTTATTATTTTATGTGATTGACCTGCAGTTAAATGGTGTGATCTATCTTTTCTGTAACCTTGATTCTTTATTGTCTCTGGCTCTGCATCGAGAAAGATTGGGCTTGCAAATGGCTATTGTTTACATGCTTGAAGATGGAGACAGATTTCCATCTGTAATTTATTTCATAAAGCAGAAAATTACTGAAGAACAAGCTTCCTGCACAACTTCTTTTTTCAAATGCAAATCATGGTTCAGCTTGATTTCATATAAATATTAGTAATTTGTCTTTAAGTTGGTTTGTACTTTGTTAGGATTTGATAAAATAAAAAATTAAAATTAGTTTGCTGTGAATGCACCTCTTTAATAAAAGTGGGGGTTACCTGAGTGAAGCTATTTTAAACTAGAGTCTTACTCTTGGGTTTTGGTTGGCTGTTCTTTCTGTTTTCTACAAAGAATTTACTGGTCTTGGTAGCCTGCCAGCAATTACTAACGGATTTTCATTTTGTATTCATATTATGTGATAGTAGGACAGTGATTTTTTACAAGGTATTTAGTGCTTTTTTGGTATTTTATTCTTGTCATCCTATATATCCTTGTTATCCTTCTAGAGCAAATTTAGCTGCCACTCTTTGGTCAAATTTTCCATCTACTGCTGGCTAATAAGCTTCTTTTGGTAATTTTTTATGCTAAAAGTGGATTACTAACTTTTCTGCCTTTGAATCATGCATTAGATGTATTTATTGTGAACTCAAGTGGTAACAAGAAGTAATGTCTTTGAGGCAATTAGTTTACTTTCCATTTCAAACAGTGACATCAAAACTCATTTTGATCTATATCCCTTTGTTCTTTGGGATGTTTACTGCTTTTGTTATAATGCACTTCATTTTATTGTTTTTGGCAAGGTGTTCTTACCTATGATCGTTTGTGTATCTTTTACTGTCTTATGAAAACATGTGGCAAATTGATGCCTGTAGTTTGGCATTCAGTTTAATTATGATACACAATTTTTTTATTGTTTCATAGCAGATTATCTCAAAATAAGTTCTTGTGATGGCAGATATTAAATTCCAGGGCATGTGATGGAGTGGTCGTTGGAGAATTCTAGGCCTTTTCAAGGTAACATAGTTGTGGCCACTTGCTCACTCTCCTTTTCTATCGTTTTTGTTGAAAGACATTATGGATGCAAAGACTATACTCTGGTCATGTTTTATCTACAGGTCGTCCAATATGGATGTCATCAATGGGAGTTTTTCAATCAGAGGAAAGGGATAGTAATGGTTTCCAATATAAATTGAATGGTTTTCATGGCTCTAGTGATGCTAGTTTGTTTTCAAGGTCATTGCCTGTCACATTTCATGACAAATGTAAGGTGTATCTCATTCTGGAATCTGTACCATTGGGGAAATTTTATTTCTATTCCAATATTGATTGCGTAAGTAAGTTTTAATTTCTATAGTACGTTTTGGTGGAAATTTTTGCAGTGAATGTAGCAGATGAGGAATATGGTGGGCAAGCAGTTAATAATGCATCTTATTCAAAGCGATTACAAGAAGAAGAGCTTCTGCAATCTCCTGAGACTATAGAACCCAATACTATTGGTACTGTTCTGCCTGATGATGAAGAAGAACTTTTGGCTGGCATCATGGATGATTTAGACTTGAATGGATTGTCCAGCCAAGCTGAAGAATCAGAAGAGTATGATCTATTTAGCAGTGGAGGTGGGATTGAACTGGATTCTGATTTTCAAGTTCCAAATGCACACTTGGCCAAGGCAAGAATATCAGACAGTACAGGGGTTGGTATGGTTCATCATAGTATTTCAAATGGGTCTGGAACTATTGCAGGAGAGCATCCTTATGGTGAGCATCCATCTAGAACATTATTTGTGAGAAATATTAATAGTAACGTGGAGGATTTTGAGCTCCGTGCTTTATTTGAGGTAAGTCTTAGCACACTTTATCCTCTGAGATCTTAAGTTGATGCTCTTGTTTCATTTTATAAATCTATTATGCTATGATCCTCGTTCTTTCCATGAGCTTTTACACACTCTGACTTTTCATCAACATCACTGTCATATTCAATTTCAGTGATATGTGGGAAAGCAATTTAGATGGTTGATGAGTTCATTATCCTCCCACAGAGATTGTAAAAATATTTCAAACTGGAGAGTAGCTTCATGTATTTTTGTGTACGTCAATGCTGCATAATTTTAGATGGAAATATTTTCTATTGCTTACAAATCTATATTCTTATTGTAATATATGTCTGTGTGTTATGAATCCTGAATTCCTTTTACTTTTCATCGTGCACAGGGGATGCAGAATAATAACCTTATTATTTGAAGTCATTGATAAAATGAGGTAGATGTAGAAGATTTCTGGACAAATGGCAATTAATGCAAAACATAAATTTTATCTCTTAACTAGAGGTTTCTTGGATATCAGTTCTGTTAGGGTTGTTACGAAAGATAAATATAGCAGCAGCAAGAGCGGACAATATTTCAAAACTTGAAACAATCCACTATGCAATTCAGGAAATATGATACTAGTGTGTTTGAATAGGATTCAGTCCTCTAGGGCAAGCTTATGATGCATGTATCAGATCTGAAAATCACTTATGGTAGCTGTAAACACAACAGCAAATCTGCCTTTACTTGTTCAATTATATTGCTAATCACTTAAACACATTCACCTTTAACTCATGTAAAGTCAGAAAGACATGAGGTGCTGGAAATTACAAAACCATGAAGAAATAGATGACTGAAAATCAAACTACAATTGCGCAAGTATTGGACAGCTGGAAATTTCATTATCCAGTACAATTCTCTAGGTTTCCAAAATCCTAGCTAGGGAAAACAACGAAAAACTTTGCTCGACCAAGGGGAGACAATAAAGCTTGCATCACATAAACATGTCCTCCAAGGCAAGATGTCTCTTCTTCTTCGTTTGAAGAAGTATAACCTAGGATTTTATCTAAAAACCCTAATTTGTAAGCCTCGAAGGGATGAAATCCTAACCTAGTCTTCAAGATGCTCCAAGAAACTCAAGAAATTTTAGTCAGTCCAAGAGAGAGAGAGAGAGAGAGAGAGAGAGTAGAGTAGAATAGAATAGAAGATCATATAGAGAGAGAGAGGAGTAGTACACTCCTCTTGATCAAATTTCTACAGAAGAATGATGGGTAATTGAAGGATTTCCTCCTTTTTCTATATATGTGAGAGGTAAGGGAGGCCAAAAATACATATGTGGGCATATGCCATTACAAGCAATGTATAATAACACGTGTAGGCCAATAAATGTGGAGTGCTACACCCCAAGGGTGCACATGTCAAGCTCAATGATGGTGTTGTCCACAAGTAACCCTCCTGATGCAAGGGTGCTCCATGAGATGTGCCCAATCTTCCTTCTACAAGTCTTTAATGACTTCAATGAAGTTTTTAAGCCATGTACTCCAGATACGTGAACATTGTTTGCAACCTTGGCATCCTTGAGTCAACATCAAGACTCCATGCAAGCATTTAAATTACCCCATGTTGTCTGGTGTCCAATGTACTCTTCTAGGATGTGAAACACACCTCTTGTTGAAAATGGTTGTTATTGATGTCAAAGGCCATCCAAATGAAAGAGAAAGTTACATAGTCAAATAACATATTTCGAGACCTTTCCAACCATATATGGCACACCTTCTAACTCCTCATAGTTGAGGAGAAATGATTTTTTGAATATTCATTAGTTGCACAAGTCGACCCAACCAATGGACAAGTTGGCCTAGCTAGTGGACAAGTCGGCCCTCTAGACCTCAAATGCACTATAAAATTTAAATAGGTGTGAGGAGGGGCAGTTCCAATCACTGCTCAGGCAAGTTCGGTTCTATTTTAGTGAGTAGGAGGAGAAAATCTGAGGTTCAGATCTCATGAACCAAGTGAAGAAAATCTGAGTTGGAAGCCGAGTTGGAAGGGTTTTTGGCGTATTTTTTTGGCAGGGTTTCTGTTTTCTTTGAGGCCCGTTGTGGCTTGTTGGGGCCAAGTTTTGCTGTTAAGGAGGTCGAGTTTAGGTTTGTTGAAGAGGCCAAGTTCTGGTGTGAAGGGGGTTGAGTTTAGGGGCTGTTGGAATAGCTTTGGTTTGAGGCCGAGTTTCAGTCCTAGTTTGAGGCTAAGTTTCGGTCTTGTTTTGAGGTCAAGTTGAAGTCCTGGTTAGAGGCTGAGTTGCAGCTTTGGTAAGAGGTTCAATTATAGACCTGTTTTGGCTGGAGGCCGAGCTTTGTTGAAGGTTGAGTTACAGTCCTTGTGGAAGCCAAATTATAGTTTGAGTTGGGTACAAGCTGCCAGAAGGGTAGACCTTCTTTTGAACAAGTTCTAAGCCTAAATACTATCTGCTGAACAGTAAAACAACTGTAAGTTGGTGCTTACTGAGGGTTGGTGTCCTCATCTTCTTGACACGTTAGACCTTGCTATATTTGTAAGTTGGTTCTTACAGAGGATTGGTGCCTTCACAATTGGTTGTAATCAATTGATGACTGTTTGAAAGGCATTTCTTCTTCAAGTTTGGATTTTCACTTTAATTCCTGTGTTCAAACATGGTGTTGATGATTGATTATGTAACGAGATTTTATTTTTAAGATTAATAAAGTGAAAAAGTTTAAAACTGAGTGATACCAACTCACCCGTCCTCACACTATCACTGTGTTTTTTCAACAATTGGAATTAGAGCAGGCTTCTTAAAGAAGAGTCTAACAACTAGAAGAAGATCTTACAGGGGCCATGGTTAATTGAGAATGCTTAATCAAAATTATTTTGTTTGATGGAACAAATTTTGCCTTTTGGAAGATAGAATGAAAACTCAGTTGATGTCTCTTGGTGTTGAAGTTTTGCAGTTTGTTTTAGATGGATATAAGGTTCCATCTTCTCCTCCAGCTGATCAAAATGGGAAAAAGGCTTATGTATCCAATGTAAAAGCTATGAACTCCATCTTAAATGGCTTGCCATATTTGTAATTTGTTAAAGTTATGCAGTGTGAATCAGCTAAAGAAACGTGGGACAAACTTGTAAGCAACCATGAAGGAGATGGCAAAGTAGAGAAGGCAAAGCTTTAGACTTTCCAGAGACAATTTGAAAGCCTGGAAATGAATGATGAAGAAGATGTTGTTTCTTATTTTCTTTGAGTAGATGAAGTGGTTAATTCTTTCAAAGGACTTGGTGAAAAAGTTGAAGCAACAACAATTGTTCAAAAAATTTTGTGGTTTCTTCCTCTGTGTTTTGATGCCAAAGTCCCTGCCATAGAAGAATTGAAGGATTTTGAAAATCTAAAAATGGACGAGCTTGACAAAATTCTCACTGCATATGAAATGAGTACAAGAAACTCATCACATAAGGAAGCAACATTTAGAGCATCTAAGAAGTTAAGACAATACGAGTTTGGTGGTTGCTCCAGTGTTGAATCTGATACAGGAATGGCTCAACTAGTCAGAAAACTAAAGAAAATATCCAAATCCAAAGGTAAGTTACCTCTCATTTGTTTTAATTGTGGTAAGATTGGACATTTTGCTGCTCAGTGCCCTTTTAGGGAAGATAGTGATGATGAGGAAGAACCTAGAAAAGGTGACTTCAAATGAAGATCTTTGAAAAAGAAAAATATCTACTCCAAAGAGGATAATGATTTCTCTAAAGAAGAAGAATATGATTTCAATGATGATAGAAGAGAGGTCCTAATTTTAGCAACAAATGAAGAATCCAACATAAACAAATCAGGAGAGAAAAAAGAAAAAGCAGAAGAAGGTGGTGTTGAAGGCATAGTGGATCTTGAAGCAGAACTCATCAATGCATTAGAAGAGATTGATAACATCAGGAAGAAGAACAAAAGACTATCGAAGGAAATCATCTTCATCTAGACTAAAAAAGAGGAAGCAAAAAGAGTGGAAGAAGTGTTGAATATTCAACTAAAAGAAAAGGGAGAAAACTGTGAGAAGCTTGAAGGAGAAATTGTCTCATCAAGGAAAGATCTATATAAGCTCAAGAAAAATGTGAAAAGCTATCAAACCCTAGATGCTATTCTCATTTATCAAAGACTACTATATGACAAGACTAGTCTTGGTTATATTGGTGAGACTTCATACAAAGAAGATGCAAATCCCAAGTCACCAGGAAAGGAATTTGAAGAAAAACCTGCAAGCTCCAATCTCAACAAGAGCAAGAAAAGAAGTCGGGAGGAGCCTGGAAACACTGCTTCACCAAAAAGCTACATCAATGCTCTCAAAAAGTCCATTCACAATGCAGGGAACAATCTGATAAATGACAAGGACAAACAGTCTTCTCCAAAGTAGATCAACTCTAGAAGAACTGTTCCATTATGGCAATCATACACAACCAAGTATCAAACTCTTTTTCTTGGTCATTGTTTTTCATGTAAAAAGTTTGGACATCAAGCAAAAGATTGTAAAGCTTATGTGAAAAATGATTATGAAAGAGGTTCTCATGAAACCTATAGAAATAAGTTCGTAGACAACGAAATCAGAGTTATCGATGGCTTTAATAGTAGAAATCATAATTCATTTGCTCCATTATCCAAGTACAATGTAGAATGTTACAAATCCAACAATTTTGGACATATGGCAGGAGATTGTCCTACAAAATCAAGAGAAGGGTTTTGGAAGAAAAAATAGAAAGAATTACCAACAAAAAAATGCATAGTTATGTATGCTCTTAACAATCAAAGTTAGTGGTATGTTGATAGCAGGTGCTCTTAGCACATCACCAAAGATGAAAAGAAATTTATTTCTCTAAAAGAAGAAAGAAGAAATGTGTCTTTTGGATATAATGGATCTGCAAAAATTGTTTGAAGAAGGATCATAAACCTTTGTTGAGAATTTGGAGGGCTGGAGATTAATTCAAATTCTCTTCTTGATAATTAATTGTGAGCTTACTTGGGTTACTTATGTCTTTTCTTCTTTAGCTTATTTAATCTTTCATCAAGTCAATTATCAAAATACACAAGACACACAAATTAGGCTCCTAGAGCCAGGGCAAAACCTCTCCCTCTTGGAGAGGAAAACCCACTAGAAATTCTTCTTATAGATCTTCAAATGACAAGTACCATGACCCAGACTTCAGACCCTTGACCTATGAATGCCTCCAAGACCTTGTATTTACTTCTTTGCTTGCCTTCAACACTGACCCTTCTCTTCTGCTCTAATCCGCACTGATCTGCACAAGTACTAGAGAGCTCGATCTCTACTTCTTATTACTTAGTCAACACTTAGATACTTAATCTTCTTCACCTAGTCCTTCTTCAAACAGATCTGCACTCTGTTCACCGTCTTCAACCTTTCATATAATACAGGTTCTTTTCATAACTTGGTGACATACAAACGATAAACAATCCTTCTATAATATGACCACGGATTTTACTTGAGATGAGGTGCAGTGATATCTGCAACTTAACCCTGTACTTAGTCTCCGTAATCCTTTCTCATCTCTGTGTTATTTAAACCCTTGAAATCCGCATCAATATGTCTCTTGAAATCCACATGTACATCACAAAGCAATCCGCAATTTCCTCCACAGGACAGTCTGCAATCAACTTCAGATTATCCTCATACAGATCCGCACTTCATCAGAGATAGGATCTGCACTTTATCACAGAGAAAAACCCACACTTCTGTTGCAGAGATAATCCGCACTGCACTTCTGCATTGCACTTAGAGATAGCCCGCACTTCAGATGTAGAGATGATCTGAAATTCTTTGTTTTATGCGAAGGCTACAAGGGTATATATAGTTGTTTGCCCCTGTATATAAGCTGACTTGACTTGGTGAACTGATGTGACTATTTGGGAGCCAACATGACTGTTATGAGGCCGACTTCTAATGCATCATTTAATCTTATCTTCCAGCGTTTGAGTGAGGGTTGATAGAGCCATTCTTCCACGGTTTCTAGGACAAGGTCTTGGAGCATTTCATGAGACTAAATCCTTCATATATATAAGACACTTAATTACATTTATCCCTAGAAGACAACCTTAGATAGACATCAAGAAGAAGTATATTAACCTATAATAAACTCTTGCTCATGAAACCCATGAAGCAAGTACAAAATACATTTTATTATCTTTTGTCTTCTGCTTTTCATAATTACATAGTCAATATGAAGACAACCTTGACATTTGTAGGGCTAAAGCACAAAATGTTTTGTACGTTGAGGGACTTGTGGTTGCAAATTGTAAATTTATGTAGATGTTCTATGCTTGATGCAACTTTACTTTTCACCACAACAATCACATCAACAATCAATTAAAATGCTGATAGAACATACCAGTGGATCTATAAAAGACAAACTAGAAACAGAAAAATGTGGTGCTGCGTTACGGCGATCAACAAGATATTTCAACCAACAAAGTCTCCTTGGGCAGCCAGCCTAGCATGTGTCACAACAACCCACAAAAGAGCCACATGGTCAACTCAAAGTCAACCTCAGAAAAGTCAACGCTGCCCCAATGGCAGCAACACCAGTAACAACGGCAACAACAACGACAACACTAGCAACAACGGCAGCAACATTGGCAATAACGGTAGCAACGATAACAACACTGGCAACAACGGCAGCAATGGCAACAACACCGACAACAACGGCAACAACACTGGCAACAACGATCTACGATCAACCTTTGACCTCGGTTCTTGTGCCAAAATGTACGACCTTCCAAAATCGAAGTCTCCACCAAAAATCAACTCCTTTGGACCATGCGTTGACCAAAGTCAACGCTGGTCAAACTTGCGTGGAAACCCTAACTGCAGCAACTTCCTCTTCGTCCTTCTTTACCACGTGTGAACTGGAACTGCCTCGAAGGAGCTCGAACCAATCAGAAGGGGAGAGATGATGCGTGAGGATGAGATGAGTGAAATGTTCTCCACCGTTGACTCTATTTATATCAATCACTGAGGTGTGTGACACATTTGCTGGGGGTGTAAAACCTTAAGGCCGACCTGCACATATTTGAAATTATTAAAAATAAATTCAAAATAAATGTTCTGCTCATTGGATTAAGATCAATTTTAGATCGATCTTACACCTCTCCGAAAGAGGAACCCAATAAAAATATTGGTATCTTCATCTGAGCATCACAACATGGAGTTTGGACCTAGTTGTCCAATTTTAAAACTCCCTCTCAACTAGGGAGAACTCCATCCACCTGTGCAATCAAACATCGTGCGTCATCCCACCGTAACTTGCTTTGCTAGCCTCTTTATTTCAGAACAGTAATGGGTGAGTCACAAAGACATCATTCCTGGCTGACAGATTCAGCCCAGAGGTTTGAAACCTCTATAGGACTCACAAAGAGTCTCATACCAACCCGAAGTTGGTTTAACTGACCTGAAGTCAATAGGAGGTCCGAAACCTCACTTGGACTCAAGAGAGTCATATATACTAACCCGAAGTTAGTCTCACTAACCCAAAGTCAGTTGGAGGTCCGAAACCTCACTAGACTTGATCCCAGATCAAGTGGTTGGACACGTGCCATTCTAGATAGAGAGTACAACAATCTCTGATGCATCCATCAGTATTTGCTACTAGTCTCTAGCTTTTCCCACCTCATTGGCCAAATGAGAGGTCCTTCCCATGAGTCTAGAACTCAGTGGGTAGGATGCATATGGGGCACAGATCATGAGAGGTGAACCTACTCAAATATCATAAAGGTGGGGCAGAAGCACCACGAGGTTCGGTAAGCCTAGCCCCGTGTGTGCTTATATCCCGAGGAACTATCCCCAAGGTCCCCCCAGAGCTCCCAGAGCTCATCGTCCAACAGGACCCTCAGAATAGGGTCGTTCCACGATTCCAAGATTCTCACTGAAGGTTAGGAACATGACCTTCCCCAAGGGCATTAAGAGAATATCTGCGACCTGCTCATCAGTTCCTATATGATCGAGCCTTACAGCGCCTCGCTGTACCATATCCTGGATAAAGTGGTACTAGCCATCAACATGCTTGGATTGTTCGTGGAACATGGGATTCTATGACAAACGAATCCCCCTTAGGTTTTCACAAAGGATAACAGTGGCATCTAGCACATGCTTGAACAACTCACTGAAGAGCTTTCGCAACCAAGTGGCTTCACAACAGGCCATACATGCTGCAATGTATTTGGCCTTAGTGGTGCTCAAGGCTACCGACTTTCGTTTCCTGCCCGAAGTAGATCTACGTGCGAAGCAGCATCCAGATGTGCTCTTGCAATCCACCACACTGCCAGCCCAATCGATATCAGTATATCTAAGGAGTGTCATGCTCCCGGCAGTGTATCTCAGCCCATGGTCTATCGTGCCCCAGAGATATCTCAAGAGTTTCTTGGCACCAACCCAGTGAATGTTATGATCAACCATGTGTTGACTCAAAGTGTTCACTGCACAACATACGTCCGAACGGGTGTTCACTAAGAACATCAGGGCCCCTACGAGTTGAAGATACTCAGTAGGATTTTCTAACACGGGCCCAAAAGCGCTACCACTCAACTTCTTAAAGTTGAGCTCCATTGGTGTTGACCCAGACTTACAATCCACCATACTAAATCTTTCCAGAAGCTTCACAATGTATTTTCCTTGAGAAAGGAAAATCTTGCCAGGTCTCTGCCAGACCTCCAGGCCTAGGAAATAGTGCATCAGTCCTAGGTCCTTCATCTCGAACTCAGCAGCGAGCTCCCTCTTGCACTGATGAATGAGAGGGTCAGCACCTGTCAGAAGAGGTCATCCACATACAACACCAGAATGAGAGGCTTCCCTTTGACAACCTAAAGTAAAGGTTCGGATCAACATTACTTCGAGTGAAGCCCAGCTTCATCAAGTAGCTATCTATCCTCTCGTACCAAGCTCTGGGTGCTTCCTTCAACCCATAGAGGGCTTTCTTCAACCTGCAGACATGGGTGTCCCGATCCTGGACTTCGAACCCCAGAGGTTGCTCCACATATACCTCTTCCTTTATCACACCATGCAGAAATGTGGTCTTCACATCCACCTGATGAAGACTCCATCCTTGCGTAGCAGCAAGGGCTATAATAGATCGAATGGTGGTGTATCGGGCCACAGGTGCAAATATGTCATCATAATCTATGCCTTCCTTTTGAGAGAAGCCACGGGCAACGAATCTTGCCTTGAATTTTTCAACACTTCCATTAGATCCATGCTTGATCTTGTAGAGCCATTTCGAGGTGACAACTGCTTTGTCCTTCGGTCCTGGAACCACGTCCCAGACATCATTCTTCATAATGGACTCATACTCTTCGTGCATAGCATCCTTCCAGACTTGATGCTTTACGGCTTCTTCAAAGGATCGAGGCTCAGATTGTACAATAGTACTCATGGCTGTTAGATACCCTTGGTATCTACTCGACTTCTTGCTTTCACGGAATGTCCCCCTTTTTTGGGCTACATGTCCCTCAGCATCCTCGAGAGTGTCCTTGAGCCATGATGGTCTCTTTCCCAGTGAAGGAGGTGGATCAATCGGGTCCATCGGTCCTTCAACATCAGGCATTGTTTCATCCTTTGGTTCTTCTTGATTTCCAGGCCTTGCTTCATGATCTTCCTCAGATCTCGAAAGATTGACTACTTTCCTCAGGGAAGTATCTTCGTCAAAGGTGACATCGTGGCATATCTCCACTTCCCTTTGACTAGGCACATATAATCTATAGGCCTTCGAAGTTTCGCTGTAGCCCACAAACATTGTGGTCTCCCTCTTAATGCTGGCTCCTCTGCAAAAGTTCTTGAACTCATTCGTCTCATATTCAGTGCCATTATCGGTTTGTCGGATAGCATCTCATGTCATCGTTCCCAAAGGGACTCCCTCCAACCCGGTAGAGTGTATCAATTCTAGACCCAAACGGATAGATTCCTCGTTCTTCTTTCCAAATGCGCATCTTCGCATCAAGAATGTCCGATCTAAACGTGATAGCTTCCTTGAAGCTCTTTTTCCACATGCGCACCTTTCCATCAATGAATGCCACATTGAAACCTTTGTCTTCCATGGCTGATATAGACACAAGGTTCTTCTTCAATTTTGGTACATAGAGTACATCCTGCAAATGTAGGACTTGTCCTCGAGACAAGTGGAGGGTCACAGTCCCTGTCCCTTTCACGGGATATGTGGCATTATCTCCAAGGATAATTTCCAGATTAGTATCCTTCTCAACCATGTCAGAGAGTGCTTCCTTGAACCCAGTGATGTGTCTCGAGGCACCACTATCTATCAGCCAGACATCCATAGTGTCGGGCGGGGATGCAGCAGAGAGGGCAGATACAAGAATGTATTCATTTCTTTTATCAACAACAATTGACTCCTCATACCTGGAGTTTCTAGACCTTTTGAAAGGTTGATTGTTTCCGCCATAGGGAGCCTTTTCCATTTCCCCGGAACTTGTTGTTATTGTGATTTCCTTCCTCTCGATTTGTTGTCATCATCAGGAGAATCCTTCTTGAAAGGGCATTCTCTAGCATAGTGACCTGGCCTATGACAAGTGTAACACTTGCCCTTCTTTCCTTGTGCCCCTGCTCTTCCTTTGTTCTTTGGACCACCAAAGTTCTTCTTTCTAGAATGAGCAGTGTAGGCAGCATTCACTTCATTTTCATACTCCTTCATTCTTGTCTCTTCTTGAACGCATCTCGACAGTACCTCGTCAAAGTTAGGTATCACATTATTATTGAGAATGGTAGTGTTGAAGACATGCCATTCGGATGGGAGCCCTCTAAGTGCAGTGAGTACCATCTCTTGATCAGCTATTGTCTCCCTAATAGCCAGCAGATTGTTCCTGATCTCGGTCAGCTTCAAAAAGTATGATTGGACAGACTCATCCCTGCCTTTCTTCAGATTCTTCAATTGATTCTTGAAGAATAGCACTTGATTTGCATTGTTGGCCTTGAACATTTGGATCAACTTATCATACATCTCTTTGGATGTGCCCAACTCAGACATGTAGGCCACCAGACTTTTATGAATGGATTCCCTAATCATCAGCTTTGCTTTGATCTCCCCCTAATGGATTCCCTGATCATCAGCTTTGCTTTGATCTCCCCCTTCTTGTACTTTGTTTTGGCAGCAATAGTCACAGTGGATGGAGGTTCTTGGATTTTACCTTGCACATAGTCCATGACATCTTGGTCTTCCAATTTAAGATCCAATATCATCTTCCAAGCATGGAAGTCATCCTTCCCAGTCAACTTGTCATCCTCCTTGAAGCCATAGTTTGTGGAACCCATTTTCTTCTTCGGTGATTGCTATAAATTAGGGCTTGTCTTCACCTCAGCTCTGATACCATGTAAATTTATGTAGATGTTCTATGTTTGATGCAACTTTACTTTTCACCACAACGATCACATAAAAAATCAAGTAAAATGTTGATAGAACATACCAGTGGATCTATAGAAGACAAAACTGCACAATGTAAAAATGTGGGTAGGGCAAGCATATGGTCAACAGGATGTTTCCAACCAACAAAGTCTCCTTGGCAAATGTGCCCCAGATGTGTCACACAATTTACTTAACAAATGCACACGGTCAATTCAGTCAACCCCGAAAGTCAACGCCGCCCCCCAACGACAACAACACCAATAACAACGACAAGAATATCAACACTAATGGATAACGGCTCGACCCAAGAATTCACAAAGAATAATCAATGGCAACAACGGTAGCAACAACACCGGCAACAACGGAAGCAATGGCAACAACACCAACAACAACGACATCAACACTGGCAGCAACGATCTACGATCAACCTTTGACCTCGGTTCTTGTGCCAAAATGTACGGCCTTGCAAAATCGAAGTCTCCACCAAAAATCAGCTCCTTTGGACCATGCGTTGACCAAAGTCAACGCTGGTCAAACTTGCGTGGAAACCCTAGCTGCAGCAACTTCCTCTTCGTCCTTCTTTCCCACGTGTGAACTGAAACTGCCTCCAAGGAGCTCGAACCAATCAGAAGAGGAGAGATGATGTGTGAGGATGAGATGAGTGAAATGTCTTCCAATGTTGACTCTATTTATATCAATCACTGAGGTGTGTGACACATTTGTTGGGGGTGTACAACCTTAAGGCCGACCTGCACATATTTGAAATTATTGAAAATAAATTCCAAATAAATGTTCTGCTCATCAGATTAAGATCAATTTTAGATCGATTTTACACCTCTCCGAAAGGGGAACCCAATAAAAATATTGTTATCTTCATTTGAGCATCACAACATGGAGTTTGGACCTAGTTGTCCAATTTTAACACAAATCTAGTAGGCCTTGGAGAGGGAAACCCCATAAGGTACAAACTAGACCAAGAAGCAACAATGGGGTAATGGTCCACTGTCACCTCAGCCGAAACCCCCTGCTCTTTATGGATTTTCACTAATGGGAAGAGTCTCGATAGGAAGAGATCACTTATAATGGGTATTCTAGGGTCGAGGAATGAAAATATCTCACTAGGAACTCTTCAAGAAAGACACAATTTATTCTCAAGGCTTCATAAAGAAGCAATTCACTTTATATAAAAATGTCTAGAAATAAGGGCACAAGACTTAGGGTTTGGTAACCTAGGGTTTGATAAATTTGATGAGTGTTGAAGTAATTAAAGGTCAAGGCCTAGGAGAAAAGGTTTCTTATGATGTATATTAGTTATGCCAAGACTCATGAAACCTTCAAGGAAGTCCTTAAGTTGAGGCAAGAAAAACTAGGGCTTCCCTCTTAGGGAAAACAACCAAGAAAAGAGAATTTGTGGACGAAATTGGAGTGGATGCCCACCAAATTGATAGATTTTGTGGGAAACCCTATCCTCTCGATGTTTAGGCTCTCCAACGACCAAAATACCTCTTCCTTGGAATTTCGTACGAAGCCCTAGTTCTCTACCGTAGCCTTGATAGGACCAAAATTAAGAGAAGAAGAAAATGGATAAAATTGAGATATGATCACCAACCAAATGGACCATCCCCTTGTTCCTTGGGGGAATGGAGTCCTCAATGCGTTAGATCAGCCAAAGAGCTTCTAAGGAGGCTAAAATTTTGATGCCCTAACAAGCAAAATTCTGACAATTACCTATGCAATGGAAGATGGATTTTTCATGGGAGAGCTATCAAAGAGCTTACCACTAAGGACATTCATTTACACTTTATCTATGAGTAATGCATGAAATAGATCATCTAGATTAACATTCAATAAATATTCAACAAATTAGGGCACAATTGCAACTACTAGAATCAACAAAATTCTATACATTATACATGCAAGAGATAAATTTTGAACAACTAGTTACACTTACAAGATAATATGCAAAGTGTCTATTCCATTCGTCCAAAGAATAGCTCCAAAGATAAATAAATCAATGCCAAATGTCAATGTGCATTAAGACTACTCCAAATTCTCCACCAAAAAAAGTGCAAATTGCTAAAGAGATTCGAAATTCCAAGTGTGATAATGATGAGAGATCACAAATGAATGATCTGTAATATATGTGTGCTATTAATGTCTAATAATTAATTATGCCTAGAATCCCCTCAAATATTAAAATAATGGGCAAGGACTAATCAAGGTCACAAGTTGGGCTTGTAGCTAATGCAAAACATAATATATCTCCCAACAAGAGGGCTGAAATGTTGACGTCATGCTGTCGTAGGCCCTTGTAGGGCTTGTGTTGAGCTCCTCTAGTGCCATGACAAGTGTAGAGGGCTCCTAAAATCAAGGTCTAGGGATTGGCCCCTAGATCTCTCTAAAAATAAAACTGTAGCTCCCCAAATGTGGGTTTGGGGCACAAAATGGGTCTCATGATTCTCTAAGTGATGAATAAGCATGATACTGTTCCAATGTTGAGGGCACTGTAGATGATGCTCGCCCTCCCATGTCTCAAGGCATGAGACAAACCTCATTTGGGCCCTGGATTAACTACCAAACCATGTGTGACTACTAAGTCGACTGGGGGCATGCTGGGCCAGGTGCATCATCCCATGAATAATAAAGCAAATTCAGGAATGCTGTGGGTGCTGAAGGTGCCCACTGTTATAAATGATGCTCGACATCTATCCAGAGTCCCATGACTCTCAACGCATCACCTATGGGTGTTAATATGTCCCTTTGGAGGACTTGGACCCCAGTTAAGTTGCCTAGACCTATAGATGGAACCACCTGCTAATCACACACAATATCTAGTGCTGCAACTGTCATCATCGAGTAAATTAATCATATTACAATTTGCATCTAAGTGAACCAAGCTTCAGAGAAATGGGCAAAATCATAAGACGCATCTCTTCCAAAATTGGGGCCTTGGTCATGTAATGGTGTTTCCTCCCTAGGTAGGAGTGGTTAATAGACTATCCTATTAGGTGTTCCCAACCCCCAAGGGGAAGTGACATGTCCTTAGCTCACCCTTCAATCCGATAAGTGACATGTGAATAATGATGGAACAGAGGGGAAAGGACTTCATGGCCAAGTGCCATGGTCAAAGGGACCGACTAGGATGGAATACCTCATCCTGGGTGTATAGATGTGAGGGAGAAATCATGGATGCATGAGTTACTTTGGCCTTTGTTTTTCCACCCCTCTATATTGTCTTTCACTTTTTTTTTTTTGATTTTTCCTTGTATTACTGCTCGTAGCTCGGGGAATCAGAGCTTGCTTTGTATGGTGTATAACAGTTATTAGCCCATTTAGGATGGGGTAGTTCATTGCCCATGAGGGGCTGGGACATGCAAGGGTTCCTTGTCTTCTATGAGATAGTTCAATACTGGCCCAGGAATCGGGTGATGGCCATATGATAGAGGTAGAGCTTATGCTTGGCTTTTGCCCATGTGCTAATTCGTAAGTCCTTAGCGTCTTTTGGATTTTGATTTTTCTTTTATTTTTCTTGTGGCCATCATATGCTCTTTCCTTTACTTTTAGCTGCTTCAACCACCCAGGGTGCATTTTTAGGCCCTACCCAAGAATGAGGATGTGTGGATGCTAAATCCCAAAGAACCAATGGTTTGTTGAACTCGAAGAAGGAAGGTGGAATAATGGTTCATAATGTAAGATGGAAAGTGGTAAGTATGGAATAGGGAGAGATGGGGGTGTTAGTTTTTGCAGCATTAGATGTGTTCTAGCCACGAGATTTGGTAGAGAGGCTAGAATACATGTATTCTCAAAAACCCAGAAATCATTTCTGGAAATTCGACCTAGAGACGACTTAATTAGATTTATTAGTCAGTTTTTAATATTTCCTAAGTCCAAAACTTAGGAAATATGATTAATTAATCTGAATTAATTAAGTCATGGTAAGAATGTTCTAGTCATAGATCAGTTGAGCATTCGATTTTGCTGAGAAATCGATTTCCAGAGTAGTAGCTGTGTGTTGCCGGAAGTGATTCAGTGAGGTCGAAGCAGTGAGAGAGGGGCAAAGATAGTGAAGTCGGAGGAAGATTTCCAATTTCCGACGAGTACATTTGCAGAGAGGCAGAGAGTGACACAGTGAGGGAACGCAGTTCCCTTTAGAGGCAAATTTCGTTTTGTTGGGGAGAAGTCGAGACTCGGTGCCAAAAGCTGGAGAGAGGTTCCAGAGGCTGAGAGAATTAGTTTCCTAGACAACAGCTGACAAGACAGTGAGAGGAGACACAGGTCCAAGCTGGAGGGACGCAGTAATTGTGCAGAGGCAGTTGGGAGCAGCTGAATTCGAGTCGAGGTTAGTGTCGGATAGCTTGTTGAGTGAGGAATTTTCCTCACTAGTTATTTTTGCTAGTTTTTCTCTGTTTGGATTGCCAGTTTGGGCATCCATAGTTTGTACTCGGATTTTCACTACTTCATAATATTAAAACCTTCAGGTCCTGCACTGGTTTTCTCGAGTTGGGTTTTTCTGGGGACATTGTCCAAAAATAACGGTGTTAATTGTATGTGTGCATATATTTCTTTCAACATTTTTATTTCTTTCGCAATATATTATTTGTGAAGGTTGTAGTGTATTTAATTTGATATTTGCCATTGGAAACTGCAATTAAATTGTTGAGTGAATTAACAATTAGAAGAGTTAACATTAGTTGTTGCAATAGGATTTAGGGTTAGCCCAATTTTCACAGGGTCTATGTTATCTCAATCATGGCTTCCCAAGTAGTGCCCCTTCCTAAATCCATGTGCGATTAGGGGAGATCTCGCTGGACTAGGTGTGAGAATTAACCCCTCATTTAAGGTGAGGGAACAAGACTACGACCAAGACCCTTCTTTCTTCCAAGTTACCCCATAATCCATGCCAAGATGCCCAGATGCAAACAAGCATAAGCACTCGATTGCAAATGAATAAAGTAACTTTTGATCAGAAGCCCACTTTCCAACATGTGCTCTTGGCAAATGGGCAAGGAAACATATGATTGATGCAGGTGGCGCAGATATGAATGACACGTTGTCATCGGCTACTAATGGCTATCAGGGGCTGTTGGCTACCGGATGGAAGTGATCAAGGGAGAAAAATTTCTACTATAGGGTCACCCACTTTGGGTGGGTAACAAGACTCAAACATAATATTTTAAGTGTAAGGCAGATGTGTGGTCAAGGTTATGATCTCACTTTTTGTGTAAAGATTGTGAAATAAGGAAGAGTAATTCAAGAAGATTAGCAGGAAGAGCGATAAGGACTCCATGCAATGTATATATTCTTGATGAAATTCAAGGAGAAAAATGCTACATTGGATAAACAAACAAAAGTTGGTTATGGCATAAAAGGCTAGGACATTAGAGCTTTCATAGTTTGGTAAAAATCAACAAAACACGAGCAATGAGAGACATGCCCAAAATCTCAAAACCAACAAGCGTCATCTACGAATCTTGCAGCATGGGAAACATACAAGAGTGAGCTCCAAATCATGGTAGTGCTCGACATCAAGACCACTAGAGTTTGTTCACATTGATCTATGTAAACCAACAAGAACACTATCCTTGCCAGGGGAAAGGTATTTTATGCTATTTGTTGATGATTTTACTAGAATGGTATGGGTTGCATTTCTTAAAGAAAAATCAAGAGCACTAGATACTTTCAAGTCATTCATGGCCTTAGTTGAAAATAAAAGCAACCTTAGAATCAAATGCTTAAGACCAGACAAAGGAGGTGAATTTTCCTTAAATAACTTTAATGAATTTTAAGAGAAATATGGAATCAAGGGACAACTTTTAGTTGCAAGAGCTACACATCATATTGGAGTCACAAAAAGAAAGAACAAAGCAATGTAAGAAATAGTGAGAACAATGTTGCTAAAAGCCAAATTACTAGATAAGTTTTGGAAAGAAGCAGTTGCTGCAACAATTTTCATCATGAATAGAGCAACACAAGTCTAAGTTAACAATGACAAGAGACCATATGAGTTATGGAAAGGCAGGGCAACTTTAGTTAAGTATTTAAGAAGTTTTGGAAGAAAATGTTACATGAAGATAAATGATGATAAAATGGGAAAATTTGATTCTAGAGTAAACGAGGGAATCTTCCTTGGATACTCAACAAGAAGCAAAGCTTACAAATGCTATAATAAATGACTACATAAAGTTATGGAATTTATTGATGTAAGAATAAACGAAGCTTGGCCAAAGAAAGAAGTAGAACAAACAAATGAGAATTCAGAAGGTACCATCTATGCGGACTAAGAAGAGATTACTACAGAGGAAGAACAAGAAAAGGAAGAACAATCTCCATCCAAGACAACTTTTAAATTTGTGCCAAAACATCACCGAGAGCACCAAGTTATTGGAGATGTTGATGTAAGTATATAAACACAAAGAAGAATGACCAATTCACAAGGAAAGTTCAAACTTTCTTTGCTATCCTGAATGGAGCCAAAGGTCTTTGCACAAGGCAGTAAGATCTAGGATTGGGTGAATGCTATGGAAGAAGAATCGAATCAAATTGAGAAAAATGGAACCTGGGAACTTGTGCCACAACCGAAAGATAAATATGTAATTGTGACTAGACAGTATTAAAAAACAAGATGAATGAAGAAGGAAAAATTATTAGATACAAGGCAAGACTTATTTATAAGGGCTATGCAAAAAATGAAAGAACTGGCTTTGAAGAAAATTTTGCTGTAGTTGCCAAATTAGAAGTAATAAGAATGTGTTTGGAATTTGTGTGTTTGATAGGCTTCAAAGTTTATTGGATGGATGTTAAATCAACCTTTCTAAATGGAGATTTAAAGGAAGAAGTATACATTGAACAACCAAAAGGTTTTGACTTGTCCGAAAATAAAGACTATGTGTGTCAATTGAAGAAAGCTCTTTCTGGGTTAAAACTAGCTCCAAGAGCTTGGTATACCAGGATGGACCACTATCTTAAACAACACGACCACTATTTGGATTTGATTGAAGATTACCCTGAGAGGATCTAGGACTGTGTCTCCTACCACTCCATTTCACCATGAACATGTGCCTCTTCCACTCCATCGAATCCCTCAATCAAGGATTGTGCAAGTCTCTTTGGAGAGTTCGAATTGTTGCATGGGATTTTTGTTGGTTGCCTTCAGATTGTCACTCTGCCACTTGGAGAGGAGCTCTCACATTGGGATCTTCTCCCATTTTTCTCTTTAAATGAGCCTTGGGCTCCTCATTGGTTACATTGGTTGGACAAGCTATTGGGCTAGCGAAGCTTTGGAAAAATTTGTACCCACTACTTTCATATGATCAATAAAGTAAAGCCTTTGGGGGTTTACATTTGATTTGATGTTGTTGTTCTTCCTTTAAGGTAATATTGTTCCATTTATGTTCTTCATGTTCTATACTTCTTAAATTTGAATTTTGTTAGCTCATTTGCCATATTTGTGGATAAATTTGTTTAAGCTATCTTGCATTGATTATTGGCCTTGAGAGATACTCTAAATTGAAAAGCACTAGAATGTTCTCAGTTGAATATCTAGCCTCTTCTCTCATTGCTCAGTCAAGTTGCTTGTAATGCTAATATTTCCTTTAAGTGTGTAGAAATCATTTTATGTGTTGGAAAGAAGCTTGAGTGTGGGGTAAGTTCTGGGTTGAATGAACTTACTCTCAAGGCGAAGGTTGTAAGAACTCATATCAAACTAGCTTGCTCTCAAATTTTCATCAAGCGAAATTGAAAGGGGGTTTCTCACCCTAGCTCTCTATCGAACTTATTTCAAAATTCAAATCTACTTGTCATATTTCATGTGTTGTCATTGATTTCATCTAGTTTCAAGAGCTTGTGGAAGGACACTAGTCCTTCTTGCTTGCGCAAAGGAGAATGCACGTTGCTTCTTTGTGTCTTGTACATGTACATTAGTGTATATTCTATCATTCTTCTGGTTCAACCATTGGAGACTTTCTTTGCCTATCTAACTCGTGATCAAACCATACCTTTCTTCCCTCCTATTTGCACAAGGATCCCTCATAGAAGATTGAAGGATTTGTACTACCATGATTAATCACTTGGAGGAATGCGAGTTTCCTCTTTGATGAGCTCTTGATTTGCAGTCTTATAACATCATTGTAGCTTCTTTTTCATTTTTATTTCTCATTTGATCTTGAGAACTTGTATCTTCATTTTCATCACTTGGGAGAAAAAAAAATTGAGTATCCTTTGAGAGGCTTCTCATTTTATCATTGTCATTTCTCGTTCTTTGATCTTGAGGAGTATGCTTGCTCTTTGAAATTTGTTGTAAACCCTCCTGAAGTCTCAAGCCCCTCATTTCTCCTTAAGAGGGTTGTTCATTTTAATAATAAAAGCAAAGTTTTCCTTTGAGGGAGCTTGGGGATTTCCCCTTGGCATCCTGGTCTCCTCATTTGGTAGGAGGAATCTTGGGTGATTGGGTTTCTTATTTTGCATATCTAGGTTTCTAATCTCTTTCGCAAGTAGTTTCCAACTTCATTTGCTCACATTTACATGCTATAACTCACTCTCTAACTTGCATTCTTGCTGATCTAAGTAGCATATCCAAGTTTCATTGCAATTTGTATCTTATTTTCTGATTTAATTGTGGCTGATTTGTTTCATTTGCAGCTGTTATAACTCACTCTATTGATGATATCTTAGCTATCTTGCTAGTTATTTTCATCACTTACATTTCATTTGAAATTTGGAATTTGCACTTCTAAAATTTACCTCCAAGACCTAAATCTTCGTTGAATAGACATTTTAGGAAATCTTCTTTGAAGATCCTAAGTCTAAGTTTGGAGAAAATGTTAAAACGCGTGACCACAAAGTTCAGGTGCTGGCATAGTCCCACGTTGGAACGATGACTTGCAGTTTGACTTGAGGGACTAGGTGGATAGTCATTAATGAAACTAAGCTTCTCCACTTAGGCCCCTTTCAAGAACCTCTATGCATACAAAGGTGAAGGATTTGAGAAGGAGTAACACCTTAGATAGGCCTTTAATAAAATCAACCAAGAACACTTACCTCACTCAACTCACTCCAATAATTTTGTATTATCTTGCATGCAACTGTTATATCATTGGTTATCTTATTTCTTTTTGAACTCTTTCTCAAATACATGCAAGTTGAATTGTGAGCACTTATATTTACTTATTTGCAAGTACTTTGCTTCATTCACATTCTTGTACCTTATTTGGTTCATGCTCATTTGCTTATCTTGAAGTTTATTTGATGCAATATTGTTTATATCATATGTGAGCATATATTATTTCCAAGTACAAGTATTATTTCACTTGCAAGTTTCATTCAAATGCTCTTCTTCCAAGGTTGTATCTAATATTTTTCAATTGTAGTCTTATATTGATCTACTAACACTTGTCTGGTAGCTTTCACATATCATTGTACTTGTTAACTCTTGAAAGCATTTCTTTTATTGCAAGTATTGTCATTTATTTGAGCATATTTTTCTCTTGCAAGTTTATATCTATTGGCACTAGTCTACTCACATCACTTTTCCTTGCAGGATATATTGTTGAATTTCATTGATCTATTTATATGTCGTTGATGGTTATATGCTCATGTTCTTTTGTACTTGCTGATTTATTTATGCTTCAAGATTGCTTTTCAAGTCTTTGAATGTGAATGCTTTAATTGATTAATAATTTAATTAACAATCTCCTAGAACTTGTTGAGTCTAACCAGTCTTTCTTAGTATCTTCCTTAGGGTCCACCCCCCTTGGCTTTAACTATGAGAGAGCCTAGATGGAGATAATTGGGATAAGGTGACAGCCCCAATGTTGAGCTTTGCCACCAAGGTCACACCTAGTGGGGTTGAAGATTTTTCCCACATTAATTTAGGTGTGTAAAAAAGGTGGCGACATTTTTTGGTGTCGTTGCTGGGGATAAGTCCTCTTAAACCTGGAGTACGACTAATTTTGGTTTCTAGCTTTTGAAAGTTTTAGAATAAGATTTCTGTCCAAGTGGAAACTCCACTTGATCAAAATTTTGCAAGAGTTTCTACTAGGAGGAATCCAATTTGTCTAGTTAGCCCCACTCTTGATCTTGAAAGGGTTTTTAGAGTGAGGTTATATAGACTCTCTTCTAGTAGACTTCTTGCTAATCTTGGGTCAAATTGTGCAAGACATCCATTTGCTTTTTGAGGGTCAAATTGTGCAAGACATCATGGGTGACTTGTTTGGCCCTTGTGATTTCACTAACATTAATGGTTATCCTCACAATATTTCTGATAAATCCATTGAAAAATTGCCTTCCTTCCAAGGCAATAATGCTATAAGTGCTAAGACACACATAGTAAATTTCAACTTGTGTGTCACTAAGTGGTGCAATGGTGCAAACTTTGAGGATTGGAGGATGAGATTCTTTGTGCTTTCCTCCGAGGAGGATGCACTTGACTGGTTCACGGAACAATCAGGTAACTCTTATGACACCTTGAACAAAATCATCTATTACAGTATATGGTTAAGGTTGATATTGGCTAGTAAATCTATCAATAAAATGCTAGGACATAGAAATTATCTGTCTGTAATGATTGGATAAATAATATACATATTTATATCTGATAGATAATTAATTTAAGGGAGTGTTAAATGCCTCCCAAAGGAAGAATTCTGAGGAATCTTTATAACATCTTTTGATGGTTTATTCTTTAATAATATTTTAAATGGTTGCTTAGATCACTAATTAATTCTTTACTATTGATTAATGTTATGTTGGAGCATTCTTTTGTGGCATTTTATTCATGTATGTTTAAATAAGGATGTCCAAGTTGGAGAAGCACATATTGTCGCAAAAATATTTTTATAGTTTGTATCATACTTCTTGTTTTGCATGCCAGTGATGACATTTTGAGAATGATTGGGAATTATTAAGAAACATATATATGAAGTTTTCTAAAGACTTTTAAACAGTTTAATATGCCATTGATACACTATGTTATGAGCTTTTTCATTGTGCATTTAATGAATTCGTTTTATATAGGGTCTTTTAGAAGATTTTGTATGTACAATGAATTTATGTTTCCTTTGATATCACATCATTTCACCGTAGAAATTGTGTCTTTTTCAGCTGCCTAAAGTGTTGGATGCTAACAAATTGTGCTTAATTATTGGCAGCAACATGGTGATATCAGGACTCTTTACACCGCATGTAAGCATCGTGGTTTTGTTATGATATCTTATTATGATATTCGTGCTGCTCGAAGTGCAATGCGAGCTTTACAAAACAAACCACTACGGCGACGCAAACTCGATATTCATTTTTCAATTCCAAAGGTGTACATTCTCTCTCTCTCTCTCTCTCTCTCTCTTTATATATATATATATATATATCTGTGTGTGTTTATTCATTTATTTGGGAAAGAGCTGCTTATATTAATAGAAAAGAAGATACTTGATAGAAATTTAATATACGAACTATCTTGTTAGCACTTGAATCCATTTGGTAACAAGGTAACTAGGAATTGGATCAATGCCACCACAATCTGATTCCTGTACGCTTTGGGCCAGTGCATGCTAGCAATAGGAGGGACTTCTTAAATGATTTGAATAGATGAATAATAGAAGTTAGCCAGCAAAGATAATCTTGGAGATGCAAAACAGAACATTGGAAATTATATTTGTGTGTGTTAAATAAGTGGACAAGAAGAATAAATGTACAGGTGTACAGATAAAATAATCTTGAAAACCTCTTCTTCCATGATAATCTGCGATTGTACTTTCAAATATGCAAGAATAACATAGAGATCTGCAATAATTACTACTTTAAAATGTAAAATAAATGATATTTATCGTTAAAAGAGGTATCAGTGCTCGAATCACAGGGGTTATGGAGTTAGAAAAGAAGAAAATTGCACAAGTAGGTGCTATCTTAGGTTGCTCAATGCAGAAAAGTCTAGAACAAGTAAGCTAACACGTCTAAAATAATAGATAGCAGCCAAAATTTTCCACCTTTCTAACCATTTTTGCAAATACGATTTCCTGAGTTCCAAGCTGCAAACAGAAATAAGCTAAAGGGAATTAGATCGTTCCGAACCATTTAGTCTTCATATAGAACCACAATATAATCAAAATTTCTTCACTGAAGTGACCTCTTTTTCTCACCAAGGATGTACTCTCCCACTCTCTAGTTGAACAAAATAATTGAAGGTAAGAAGAATGAATCAAAATATTGATCAACCTCTCGTGTTCAAACTCTCCATCTCTTAAAGATGAGATTTGGAATGTACGATAGAGAGTTACCTTGAGTAGAATGAAGAAAGAGAACTATAACCTAGAAGGGCATCCTCATGTTGTCATGAATAAAAGAAAAAGGTCGGGTTGATTGCAACGTCGAATGTGGGAACTTATTGAGTGTTGGAGATATTGTTGTCATTGATTTCAAGGATAGGGGGAGACTACAAATGCCCAAGATAAAGATTGCAAAAGGGAGATTATTTGAAATATTATTTTTGGACTTTTGATGCTTGTTACCACTCAAACTAGCAGGGGACCTAAAAGGGTTTCCTAAGGGGAAATTGCTAGGTTAAGGGAAATAGTGGAGGCTTAGCCCACTGTCACCACAACTAAGGCTCCCTGCTCTTTATAGACTTTCACCGATGGGAGGAGTCCCGATACTTTTGGGAAGCCACTTATAAAGGATATATCAATGAATAGACGAGAAGTGACCCCTTAAACTCTTTCCCTAGGAGGAGCTGAAGAATGGAGATTGCTTGCTCTTTAAGCAAGGGCCTTGACTTTCCAAGGAGAGGGGGTGAGGATGAGAGGGTGAGGATGAAGGGTATAACTTGTAGAAGGGCTTCTCGATCCCTAAAATTGTATAAGAACTTGGATTCCCAAATAGTGCTTAATGAATAGTCTTTGACAACAAATGGGACCACATGGGGCCAAGTGGACCCAACCCAGGTTCGGGGATGGAATTTAGCAATCAATGGTGTTCTTATCCTGGACAAGGTGAGAGGAAAGGATCAAACAATATTTTTTACTTCAAAAGGTCAAAATGATCTTGCTAGGTGCTAGCCTTGGGAAGCACAGAGCAAAAATTGATCCTAGAGCTGGGGCTTGGGATATCTCGAGATTCCATCGTCGGCATGTCATCAAAATTTGAGGAGACCTGTGGGATCCACCAACACAGCTGACCCTAGGATATCAGATTTTTTCTATGGCCAGATTTCCGGGAAGGTGATACCTTAGGTAACTTGATATGGCTAGACCTGGGAAAAATGGAAAAAAGTAAAAATAAGGGTTAAAATGATCACCCTGTGAAGGATACATGCTTAATTTCGCTTGGGGATATGGAGTCAAGGATAATTAAGAAGATGGAATGTATTTCTATCGTTCAAGGAGGCTTCAAAGTCAACTTCGTCCAATGTTAGAGGCTAGAGAAGAAAAGTGACATTAAAGCATTTATACGTCTTGCAAATGTTGAAGGCTTATCAAGATAACAGGATCTCTAGGAAATTTTATTCATATAACGCGACCCATACACATATATACACTAAAACAGACACATAATTCCACATTTAACATATGCAACAATTAGCCCTAATCATAGCGAAGTTCAAATGTATGCAACAATGAGAAAAATGACATAAAAGTTGCACTTACACGTTATACAATATATCTAACCAACATCGCCTTCGCAATATAAGAAGCTCTACGATAGAGAGAACCCAAATCCATACATCAAAATTCATCTATCATCCAAAAATCTCCACCAAGGAAAAAATGTGAAATTCTCTTAAGAGAGAGAGATCCCAATCCAACTGATGATACAAATGAATCCAACTAACTCTTATTTATACACCTTTTATGTGTTCGATTTAGCTAATGAGGCTACATTAGCCCCTAAACATAAAATAATGTGCAAATAGCCTAACTTTTGGTGACAAACCCACCAAACTAGCTCATAAATGAAATAATAAGCTTATCAGGAGGTCAAATAATAATATGTGCATGTAGTGGGGCCGTCCAAAATGCCTGATAATGTCTAGAAGTGCCATAATGATGAATAAACTCCTCAAAATGTGATGGACGAGGGGGTGGCCCCTTGTTCTTCAAGTAGTAGACCTGTGGTGTTCCTAATGGGTCTGGGGGCACACCAATGACCCCATGGATCTCCATATGAGTCGAAGATGCCTGTAGATCATCTGTAAGGGATCAAATGATGGGATGGGCGTTGCCATGTCATCGTACAAGTCTCGAGACACCTGCCAAGTGTGTGGTGCTCCTGTGGGCCCTGGTGGGCATAGTGTACCAAGTGCATCATCCTCGTCCCCAAAGTGGATCTCTAGTAACCTCTGGACATCGGTGGGGATCCATGGAGTGTTGTCTGTTGCTGTGGGAGCCCATGGCTGTCTACACACACCCTACATGTGCCAATGTAGCCCTCTGGGAGGTTAGGACCCATTATAGGGAGATCAAACCCAAATGTACACCATCTGCAATCCTGTATAAGATCCAATACGTCCCCTAGCCTTCCAGTACAACAAGTCATTAGAGTAATCGTGTAAAAGAGCTTACAAACCATAGACAACAAAGTGGGCACTTCATAATGGTATGTCCTTCCGTAGTGGGCTTTGGCATGTGCTGATGTCTCCAAGCTCCAAAGGGGGTTAGCGAGGTACCTTATTAGGTGGTTTCTACCCTTAGAAGGGATAGTATGGCCAAGGTACATCCCTCAAATGGGGGTGGAAAATGATAAAAAAGTGAAATGCAATAGGGAATGAGAGGGGTAGTCCTGGCGCACATATTGGGGCTCAAGGGTATCTAGATAAGGGGAAGCCTACACATGGGTATATAATGTGTAGGAGGGAGCAATCGTGGTACATGAGGTGCCCCGACCTTGATTTTTTTACCCTTCTTTATATGCTTTTTGCCTTTTATGAATTTTCTTTAATTAACTACTAGGGGCTCTAAGGACAAGAGCATGATGTATATGATTACTCCCTTTTAGGTAGGGCGATTCATTTCCCTCCAGGGGTTGGGAGAATCATGGGTTCTTGAATGATAAAGGAGGCTCATCTAAGGCCTATGGAACCAGGGTGATGACCATGGATATGGGGTAGAGCTCATGTATTGGTTTTTCCCCACGTGCTAATTATTTTTTTGCCCCGACCATCTTTTGCATTTTGTGGTACAATTTCCCGTTAAATGTGGCCATTTATGATTTTACTTTTTCTTTTAGCAGCTTCAACCTCCAGGGCATCATTCTAGGCCTGACCCAAGGTGGGGGCAAGGGGACAGGGAAGCTTACACTATGTGGACCTAGAGAGGCAATGTGGACCCAAGCGGGAGAAATGATGAATGGGGGTATAGTGAGTGGAAATGGAGTAATATATGCCGATAAAGGAGTGGGACCACACACCCAAAGTCGGGATTTCCCATGTAGTACCACCCTAGAACCAAATGGTCAATAAAGGAGATCCCACGAGACTAAGATCCAAAGGCAACATCCAAAAGAGATCAAGGGGACAAGAGCACAAGCTAAGCCCACTCTTTTCGCCAAATCCCCCCATCGATCCATGCCCAAAAGTATTCATGATAAGTAAACCCACAATTACTAAATGACAAGACATACCTTTAGATTCGGGAGGCCAACCTTCAAACATACGATCAATACAAATGGGTGAGGGACCACATGGTTGGCTCAGGTGGTGGAGAAATGGTACAACGCGCTAGTTGAAGGTTGCAAGGGGCTACCGACTGAGGTCTATCATGGAGAAAGAATTTCGCCTAGGGATATCACCCATGAAGTGGTGGGTAACAATGCCTAGTCTAGATACCCTATCTATGAAGGTCGTTTTACTCTAAAGACCTAACTAAATTGGGAGCATAGGATATATGATTGAAAAGCTTATTTTGAGACCTTGCCAATGGTATATGGCACTCTCTCTAGCTCCATAGGAATGAGGATATATGAAATATTTTGTTAGGTCGGGTTAGCTAGTTTTACAAGTCGACCCCATAAGTGAATGCATAAGCACTAAGAATAAAGGATAGATGAGCATGTTTTAAGAGTATCCAAGCAAGAAGATCAAGTATAAGTATGCAAAAGAGATATGAGGTGTGCAAGAGGAGCGCAAGGAGTTTTCTTGGAGTGTTAAGGATGTGTTTGGAAGGACTAAGGTTTATGAAGTTGTGAAGTGCATTGCTTTTGGGTTGTGATGCTGTAGCATGTGAAGTGCACCAACTTGGGATTATATTTTGGGGAATGATACTATGAGGTTCATTGGGGCATGAATGCTAAATTTGACTAGGTTTGAAACTATGTTTGTGTAATATCCCGTTTCAAGGATATCTCTCAAACACAAGCAAACTCCACCCAGAGATGGACTGGGAGGGCGCTTACCAGATATTTCACCTTTGAAAAGAGGGTGAGATCTGGAGGCTACCTGGCCCTTTCCAGACTCTGTCTAAGAGTATGGGGAAAACACACCAAATGGTATAGTAACTAAAATGCTCAAAGAGAGAGAAATAACAATAGTGCAAGCATACAATAACATATATCGAACATGTAACAAATACTCCAGAAATATAGAGAGAATGCTAAGCCATTTTATTATACTGAGAAATATAAGGGAGTACAATAGGTGATCAGAGTGATGGCACCTAGATTTGCTCAAGGCAAGTGAAGAAATACTCTCAGAATGACAAGGAAATGGCTGCTCTCTGATCTGCATCCAAGCTGCTGGAAAATTGCCGTGTCGCTGCTACTGCTGAAACAAAATGAGGATTTGGGGCTGCTCCCCTCCTCAAAATGCGCTGAAACTCTGGAATCTTCCTTTGCTCACCAAACCCAGAAAAGCCCAGAAAGCATTTCTGAAATGGTCGACCCTCGAAAAGCACCCCCTTGAGGATCTATGCTATCCTCCAAGGCTCTGCGATGAGGCTGAATGGAAACCACCAAAATATGCCCACAAACCCTACCAAAATCCTCCAATGGGCAAGGGCTGGCCCCTTGCTCAATATCCAGGCTCGAATCCTCCAAAAGAAACCCAATCCGAAGCTCCCCAAGAATGGACTGCGTCCTCCCTCTCAAGACTGCGCAGTCTCTGAATGCACTGCTCCTCCACAAAAGCCAAACACCAATCCTCCTCCAAAATACTGATGGAACAACCTCACCCGAGCAAGCACTCGAAGTACCTCGGGGCTGAGTGTGAGATCTCCGAACAGAGACACTTGGTGCACTAAACAGTGCTGCAGACTAGCTAAACAACTAGCGTGCTCAAGAAGTCGAAATGACCAGCTCAATATCATAAACGTCGAATGCCCAAAATGAGGAGGCTTCTCCTCTCTATATAGTGTTGGCCTCTCTCAAACCCTAAGGCCCACCTCCTCCAACGTAGCCTCCTTTTGCCACGTGCTCAACTTGGCCTGTGCAGTCCCTCCATGTGTCTACGTGGGCCCCCTCTCTACGTGGTCACTTGGCCCCCCTTGGCTCACTTAAGTTACAACGTTGTGTCTACAAGGGAGTGCACTTTATTTTTAGAGTGAGTTATGTCCCCCCTCAACTCACTTTTATTTATAATTTAACTATAGAAGGCAAAATTAATCAAAATTAATATTTCCAATTAGCTATCGCTAATTGGGAATATTACAGTCTCCCCCGGCAAAATGTTGCTTGACCGCAAGCAACTGTAGTGATGGATGCTGCAAGATCTTCTCACTCTCCCAAGTGGCATCCTCATTCGGCAAATTCTTCCACCTCACTAAGAATTCCCGGACTATCTGGCCTCTGGCTGCAACACCAAATGCCCCTCATCATCCGTAGGCGGTAGCTCATCTGTCACTGTCACCTGCTGCCCCAATGCCTTCTTCAGGCATGATACATGGAAAATGTTATGAATCTTACTGCCTTGGGGCAGCTCCAACTCATAAGCAACCTGTCCAACCGTGCGTATCACCCTGTATGGCCCATAAAAACGGGGCTTAAGCTTCTCAACTCCCTTCTGCTTCAGTGACGACTGTCAATATGGCTGCAAACGTAGGTAGACCAAGTCTCCTACCTCAAACTGTCTCTGCACTCGACCCCTATCGGCATACAGCTTCTGCTGGTTTTGCGTTGTAGCCATGTTATCCTTGAGAGCTTAGAGGATGTCCTCACTCTCTTGGATTAAATCTTTGGCTCTCGAAGCCTTGCTAGCACCAAACATCACATCAACAAAAGATAAAGAATGGTATCCATAGAAAGCATAGAACGGAGACATACCGATGGACATGTGATGTGTGTTGTTGAAGCCACTTCAACCATGCCCTCTGCTGCCCACTAACATAGTTACGCAAGTAGCCCTCCAGCTAGTCGTTAACTATCTCTGTCTGCCCGTCTGTCTGTGGGTGGTAGCTGGTGCTCGGTGTCAACTCTGTCCCCACCAGCCGGAAAAGCTCCTGCCAGACTCTGCCCATAAAGCGGATGTCCCTGTCACTGATGATGGTCTTGGGAAGACCATGTAACCTGAAAATCTCTCTGAAGAACAGCTCTTCCACCTGCATTGCTGAATAGTGTGCGGATATGGTGAAAAAGTGTGCATACTTCGTCAGCTGATCAACGACGACGTATATACAGTCCTTCCCCTGCACCATGGGAAACCCTGTGATGAAATCCATCGAAATGCTCTCCCATTTCCCCTCCGGAATGGAAAGAGGCTGCAACAAACCTGCGGGATGGTTCATCTCTCCCTTGTTTCTCTGGCAAACCTCGCACTCCCTGATATGCTGGAGCACGTCCTCCTTGAGGCCCTTCCATGGGAACCTCTCTCTGATGGCCCGGTAGGTTTTGGTAAACCCCTAATGGCCGGACAATGGTGAGTCATGGGACGCCTGAAGTATCTTCTTCTTGAGCTGGGAGCCCTCAGTCAAGAAGATCCTATCTCTGTAGTAGATGATCTCATCTAGCACCCTGTACCTGTCATCTGTCACCTGACCATTCAGAACCTCACAAGCAAATATGTCCTTGGAGTACTCCGCCAAGAGTCGAGCCCTCCAATCTGTATCCAAACTCATCAGAGACAACGTGGCTGGTCTACGTGAAAGTGCATCGGCTACCACGTTGTTCTTCCCCTTGACATACTCAATGTCAAAGTCATAAGCTTGGATTTTGCTGATCCACTTCTGCCGCCTCTCCTGTAGCTGTTTCTGCTCCAAAAAGAACCTGAGGCTGTTGTGATCAGTCCTCACCCTGAACCTGTTACCCACCAAGTACTGCCGAAATTTGGCCAATGCATGCATAATGGCCAGCATCTCCTTGTCGTATATAGGATACAATCGCTCATGAGGAAGGAGTTTCCGGCTCTCATAGGCTATATGGTGGCCTCCCTGCATCAAAACTGCACCGATCCCCTCTCTCGATGCATCACACTCCAAAACAAAAGGCTGCATAAAATCTGGCAATGCAAGCACTGGGCAGCGGCTCATAACCTCCTTGAGCCTATCAAAGGCCCGCTGCGCTGTATCTAACCAACTGAATGCCCCCTTCTTCGTCAAATCTGTAAGGGGTGCAGCGAGCTGAGAGAAACTCTTGACGAACTTCCTGTAATAAGTGCAGATATCGACAAATCCCCTAAGTTTCGTCATGTTTCTCGGCTCTGGCCAATCTCTGATGGCCCTGATCTTCTCGTCGTGGACCCTCACTCCGTCCACTCTAATGATGTGACCCAAATACAACATCTCTGTCTACCCAAACTCACACTTGGAGAGCTTAGCATAGAACTGTTGCTCCTCCAAGATATGTAGCACTGCCTCTATATGCTGGAGATGCTCCTCCCAAGTCCTGCTATATATCAGTATATCATCGAAAAAGACCAATACAAACTTCCTCAGATGACTGCGGAAGATATGGTTCATGCATGACTGGAAAGTAGCTTGGGCATTGGTTAGCCCGAAAGGCATAACCAAGAACTCAAAGTGGCCATAATGGCACCTGAAGGCGGTCTTGGGAATGTCCTGTTCCATCACGCGAATCTGGTGGTACCCGGATCTCAAATCAATCTTTGAGAAGAACTGTGCTCCTCTCAACTCATCCATCATCTCATCTATCCGTGGTATGGGGTACCTGTTCTTCATGGTCTTCTTATTCAGGGCCCTGTAATCAATGCACGTTCTCAATGTGCCGTCCTTCTTCTTCACCAACACCACAGAAGAAGCAAAAGGACTGGTGCTGGGCCGAATATGTCCAAGAGCCAGCAACTCCTGGATGGCTCACTCAATCTCATCCCGATAGGCCTTGGGGTGCTTATAGGGTGTGGTAATCACGGCCTGAATGCCCTGCTCTAACTCAATAGTGTGCTCAAACCCCGATCTGGTGGCTGGCCTAGTGGTATATCCCCAAACACCGTGTCATACCTATCAAGGATGGCCTGTATATTCGGATGAACTATCTGCCCAGTAGTCCCTGTCTCTGATGCCCGCAACTCAATTGCCCACTCTATGTCTCCCTTCCGGAAGTCTGCCTCCATCTAGTGAGCTGAAGCAGTCTGGGGCGGGTAAGTGTGCATCCCACGAATCTTCTCATGCTTACCGGTCTTCTTATCAGCCCACTCCATATCCAAGGCCTCCCAATTTGTGGTGACCTTCCCCAGAGTAATCAGCCACTGTACACCCAATACCGCATTGGTATCTGGTATGTTGACCACGAAAAAGTGGTTGGTCACTGTGTAGGTACCCATTGTCATAGCCAGCTCTGGAACATACCTGGCACACTGCAATGTCTGGTCTCTTGGGATGAACACTGAAAACCCATCGAAGCTCTCTGTCTGTATGCCTCTCAGCTCAACCATCTGTGCATCGATGAAGTTGTGGGTTGCCCCATTGTCTACCAAAACTGAAACTTGCTGCCCACGTACTGTCCCTCGGACACACAGTGTCAAATACTTGGGTACTCCTCGCAAGGTTGAAAGGGTCCCCCCTGTGGGTGCAAAAGCTGCACCTCCTACTCCTGGAGGTGGAGGTGGCAAATGGTCCTGCGTTGTCTGACTGTCTCCTGCCTCCCCATCCTCATACTCCTTTTCTTCCCCGCTGCTCTCTGAGAAGACCTCGATGAAATGTGCTTTGCCAGCAGCACATCTGTGTCCTGGTGCCAACGGCTCTTGACAGGTAAAGCACAACCTCTTCTTCTTCAACTCCCTCCTGGGATCATCATCTAGCTGTCCCCTACCCGGATTCCCTTTAGGAGGCGGAATCCTCACATCCTTCCCCTTTGGCTGGAAAGCTTGTCTCTGGGGGTAAGGTGTTCTGGTCCTGGGTAAGGCATCCTGCAAATCCCAGGTCCTGCCAATGGCGTCCTGGAATGTGGCTGGTCTAGTGGATCTGACTAGACCCCGAAGTGGCTCTGCTAACCCCTCAACAAATATGTAGATCATCCGAGCTGCGGATAAATCTGGCACCATCACTAAAACCCTCAGAAAATCTGCAATATACGTCTTCGGACTCCCGATTTGTTTGAGCCTCGTCAGCTCAACAAAATGCTCCTCCGGATCCCTCTGGTCAAATCTCTCTATCAATCTCCGGGTGAACTCGGCATATGTGGTCACTGTCGAATGCCCGAGTGTCACCATCCCATGGAACCACCAGTCCTGGGCCTCACCATCCAAATGCAGCGTAGCCACCTTGATGGCCTCCGACTCTGCCATCTGGTTAAGCTGGAAATATATATCTAGCTTCTCCACCCAAGACCTTGCCAAACTGTTTGATGAGCCATCAAACGTTGGCAAATGGAATCGGCTCGCTGTGCGCTGGGTGTCCACATCATGATAATGCCGGTGCCCTCTGTGATGGTCGCGGGGTCTGCTATCCCGCTGGAGCTGAACAAAATCTCTGAATGAAAGGGCATCCCTAAACTCCTGCCCATATGCCTGATACTCAGCAAAATAGTCACCCATGTGACCAGGCTCTGGCTCATGCTGTGCTCCTGCCCCTGTGTCTGCACCCAGAAAGGTGGGCATAGTGGAACGTGTGGGTGCATGTGATGCCTGGTGCGGAGTGGCATCCCGCTCCGGCAAATGATGGGATGTGCCCGACCCCTCACCAACATGGAAACCTCTTGGGGTTTCACGCTGTCTAGCCTCCACAGCAGTGGATCTCTGACCCATCACCTCAATCTGCCTCGCCAGATCCTGCGCTGACTTGAGGAGTGCCTCCCCAAACTGTTTTGCCTCACTATCATCTGCAATCGGCTCTCCCTGCTCTGCGTCTACCACATGCTCCTCTTGTTCTGCGTCTATGTCAGGCTCCTCCTGTTCTGTGTCCACCACCCGAACACAATCCCCCTCTCCGTGGGTGTTCTCCAACCTACGCTCAATATCTCTGTACTTCCTACCTCTGTAGCAGATGTAGGGCTTCTCCCCCGGTGTCATAGACAACTAGCTCCACAGGCTGAGCCAGATCTATGCTTTGATACCACTGTAATATCCCGTTTCAAGGATATCTCTCAAACACAAGCAAACTCCAACCAGAGATGGACTGGGAGGGCGTTTACCAAATATTTCACCTTTGAAAAGAGGGTGAGATCTGGAGGCTACCTGGCCCTTTATAGACTCTGTCTAAGAGTATGGGGAAAACACACCAAATGGTATAGTAACTGAAATGCTCAAAGAGAGAGAAATAACAGTAGTGCAAGCATACAATAACATATATCGAACATGTAACAAATACTCCAGAAATATAGAGAGAATGCTAAGCCATTTTATTATACTGAGAAATACAAGGGAGTACAATAGGTGATCAGAGTGATGGCACCTAGACTTGCTCAAGGCAAGTGAAGAAATACTCTCAGAATGACAAGGAAATGGCTGTTCTTTGATCTGTGTCCAAGCTGCTGGAAGATTGCTGTGTAGCTGCTAGTGCTGAAACAAAATGAGGATTTGGGGCTGCTCCCCTCCTCGGAATGAGCTGAAATTCTAGTCATTGTGTAAAGAAACCAGGTTGAAAAGCAAAGAGCGACGTGGGACAATGACAACAAGCTCAAGCATTTGCTACTATAAGAAGAGGAAGGTTTGAAAAATTTGGTCCTCAGGAAAAGAAGAAGAATGATATGTCAAAGATCTATTGCTATGGCTATTAGGAATATGGGCATCACAAGAGAGATTGTCTGAAAGTTAAGAAGGACAACAAGAGGAAAGAAAGAAATGAAGCTCATATCACCAAAGAAGTGGAAAAATTTGATGAGAAGAAATCCAAAGGGATATGTTGCAGACTTTTTGTCAAAGTTCCAAGGAAGCAGTTGTACCATATTTTTCACAAGATCAAGATCATTGCCATCAACTTTTTGAGTCATTGCAAACTCATTCTGTAAATTTTGTAATGTAAAAGATGCTAGTAAGACCATGTATGTATGTAATAACCTAGGTAAGCCTCTTATTTTGGCGACGAATTTCATCCTATGAAGTTTTTCACCTCACTGATTCATTAATGTTTTTAAACACGAATGGTCGACAAAGTTTTTCCCTCCAGCCTCACCCCAAAGCTAGGGTGGAATTTATTGTCAAAGTCTTAGGTGTGTCCTAGTGTTTTAGTCGAGTCTTTTGTAAAAGTGATTTGGGAATAATTTAAGGTAACTGGCTAAATAATTTTATTGCAAGTCACTTGGTCTACTAGATCGTATTGTGTCGCAGAATTGGGTGTGTTATTTGAGGGTCTATAACGAATGGGTATCCCCCTTTGAGGTTTGATTTGTAAAATATTATGTAAAAATATTTTAGTGCATGGTCCATCATTTTTAGACACCATGGCTAAAATATTTGAGGGTGGAAAAAATAATTAATCCCCTTGAGTGTCAATTAATTAATTTTTCTAGCAAAAATAAAATTAATCTTATGCTATAAAATTAATTAATTAGAGTCAAAAAATTATTTTGTTAGAGAAATTAAATTCTCCAAGTTGAAAAATTTGTGGGCCTTGTAGAAATTAATTTTTGGAGGTCCCCCATCAAGGAAATATTGGAAATTTCAAGAAAAATTGGACTCTTGGGCCTTGGTGGTCATGTCAAAGTCCATTTTTTGAGGAAATTAGCTCCCCTCTTGATCCTTGCCTCCTTGCAGAAATTAGTGAAGTTCTTCTGTAGTATCATTAAACTTGAATTTATTTTCTCCTTCTGTGGTAAAAGCTCATCGTTGTTTGCAACATCTGTTGCTAATGCATGATGTTTTTCTTTCTTGCATGGTCATTTTCGAATAAAGAGTGTTCCAGATATGAACCCTTGAATTGCTAGAGATACATTGCAGTGATTGGTTTTTAATGCTGTTGTAATCTTCCAATCTGTTATTCATATCATCTCATAGAACCTGGAATCAAATCTGGAAGTACCCTTTGCTGTAGAATTTTCCAATAGGGTAATGCGACCAACACCTTTTTTGCATTTGACATCTCTGAATGAAGCAACATCCTTTCTTCAAACCCAATAACTATACGTCTCTCTGGTAATGACAATGTTGACGGCTCCCCAGTTGCAGAGGTTAGAGTAGGTGTAATACAAGTAGCCACTCCATTGTTATTTTCTGGTATCTCCAGAGCTAATTTGGAAGAACTAGACACTTATGTTGGTGCAAATTGAGGTGCTAAAGACTCCTCATTGAGGATTCCAGACTCATGATGTTGACCACAAATATCACAATCAAGAGTGCCATCAAGATTCAACATAGTGGAGTTTATGTAAAATCCCTTAGTGTGTATTGCAAAATCTCCATAATGGCTCCATCCATTTTCATTGACATAATCTTCCAGTGAACCCTCGTGCCCATACAAAGCCAATAGTTCATAGATGAAGTCCAACCATGGACTTGCTCTCTTTCAGATGATAAGAGTTCTGCCCAAAGTCAACAGTGCCTTGCAGCTTGTCTCCGTCTGAGGAGTCAACCAACATACTATCCTCTCTGGTTGCTACACCAAAATTCTAGGTATGCTTTATCCTACCATCAATATTATGGTACTTTGGAAGAATAGGATTAACATCCTCATTTTCATTGTCTGAGTAATCTACTTCATTATTATTGCTTCACTGTCATTTTCAAAAAAATGATCATACTCTATGCTACTTTAAGAGGACAACTCTATGTCATGTTTGCCAACTCTGTTGAACAATGTGACTTGTTATGTCACTTGTCCAAATTAATTTTGTTGTGGCACAATAGCAAACAAACAGAAAAGGTTTCGAATCCAACTCATGTTGATATGACTGCCAGCCATATGTCTTAGCCCGACATACATTTGATGGTTCCACCTTCTCTACGTTATGTGTGACTAATAATTTCACTTCTTCAATGGGTCCACCACCATGTCCAAGGTGCATACGATTACATTCAATGATTCCATGATGTAATACTTCATCAACTGTTCCACAATGTCCACCGTGTATCTCTCCATGATTTATAAAAATAGTCTGACGTGCGTGGGTATCCATTGATTTATCTGTGGTATTCGTTGAACTAGATAAACTACCTATGTCATTGAGCATCATACCAATGCAAAGCCTATGTAGGCGTCTTACTTCCACTTAAGTTCATTTTTCATGCCAATCAAATGTGTTAGCTTCTTTGACCACGTATCGGAGTAAGCAAATCCATTAATCAACGAATGCTGATCATAACAATGTGTTTGCATGGCTTAGGTCACTGCTTAGTGATAACGAGAGATTGATGTGAGAATCTTCATTGCATGGTTTGTCAATATATGTAACATGATGGGCTATTGGTGTTTCCTCCATGGTGTAAAAGTTTTTTCAATGGTGAGACTCATTACCTCTGCTAAATCAACCATTCATGTGTCTATGATGTAATGTACTCGAGCCAACCAACTCGAACAATCGATATGCAATAGAACATGCCTTCAAAATCATTCATGAAACAAACTTCAACATTATACCTTTACTCAACATATAGTGAACCAAAACCACATATAATGAACCATGAAACAATGACCCAAAACAACAAACCGTGAATAACAAAACTGAAAGCTCGTTATCGCCAAACTGCAACCATAGTTACAACACATTTTTATGATGAAACCACTAGGCCAGTCTCATTACATTGCGTCCAAACCAATAACAATGGTGAAAGCATCGTAGTGATTGTTGCCACACAATCTAGCAGGGGTCCTAGGAGGGGTACCTAAGGGGCAACTACTAGACCAAGTGATAACAATGGGACAAAGACCCACTGTGATCATTGTTTCCACACAATCTAGTAGGGGTACCTAAGGGGCAACTATTAGACTAAGTGACAACAATGGGAAAGAGACCCACTGCCACTTCTATCAGTGTCTGTTGATCTTTACGAACTTTCATCTATGGGAGGAGTCCCGGTATGAATGAAATCACGTGTAATGATGCGATCAATGATAAGGTATAAAGTGATTCCCAAGGCCCATTCAGGGAGAAGCTCAATTAATGGCTTGATGAAGGAAGGGATCTCCAAGAAAGACTTAAGAGGAGAGTGAAGACCTAGGGTTATGAATATTCAATGATGATGAGTATGTCAAGCATTAAGACTTCCACGATGAGACAAAGCTTCTCTAGGAGCTTTGCATGATGTTTTTTCTTCAAAATAGGGTTTTCACTCCACTAGAGAGACCTAAAAAGAAACTATGCGAGACCTATGGTTTGTGAGTAATCATGGGAGGAGTTCCTCCAATACAATCACTAGGTCAAGCTAGGGTAGGGAAAGGGTCAAGAATGATCAATTTCTCAGAAATTTATGTTCAAATGACCCTCAAGAAAACCTCTCATCCTATGACGTTCAAGATGGGCTTTCAAAGTTAGAGCTAGGGCTCGAGTTTTCTTGAAAACCAATTGTGGGAATTTCTTGAAACTTTGAGAATCCCTGGAGAAGACACTAGCACAGTTTCTTGTCCAGAGTTGAAAAATTCCTCCTCTAATGGAATTCGTAGGGAGCCCTAGCTAAGCCGTCTAGGGGAGGAGCCGGAATTTTTAGGAGGAGAAAAAGAGAAGGAAAGAGGGTGAGCACCAATTTTTCCTTGGACCAGGGCCTACCTCCCTTGGCCATGAAGTCAATGATGGTACAAAATTCGCTAAATTCGTCCTCAAGGAGGCTAAAAAGCGATGCCCTAGCTCCTACTTTTCAACGATTACCCACCCAAGGTCTATGGACTTTGATGGAAGAAAAACAAGTTTCAATCTACTAGGAACATTCATCTACTTGTTATTCAACGAGTAACATATGAAAAACAATATGCTTTGTTAATCTCCTCGGCTTCCTTCTTCTTTTGTGTTTCTGAACCTTTTATCTGTAATCTTCACCGAAAATTCTTGGTCAAATGAATGGTTCAACTCTCCTTTTTATATGAGTTTGACGTTGAACTGAAATGACACGTCTTTTGGAAGGTAGGTTGACATGAAGGCAAGGATAGGTCGGCTCACTGCTAAGGTTAATTTTTCTAGACTTAAAAATTCCATATCTCTTCAACTGCTGGGAGTTTCGTGGCAAGTAAAGGCTCATTAGAATGGGAAAAATATACTCTACAAGATGGTATAAGACCCATGTTGATAGGATGCCTCCAAGGAGCCCAATTTTATTTTTCTTTGTAACTGTCCTTGAATTTTTATGTGCAGAAGGTGATTAGGACAACAAGGGCTTCTTCATTGTAATATGTCACCAAGTGTTTTTAAGTGAGATCTCCACTTGTTATGTCTTTAATCATCTATTGTCATCAAGTGATCTCCAATTCCTTCATTGTCCATGTCATCAAGATAGTGCAGTGATATGTCGTTAACCATATGCAACATTCATCAATTTGTTAGGGCAAGGGATAGATCATCACAAGGAGAGCTTCTTCATCAAGAGTCACTATGAGCATTAATAAGGACTCCTTCATCAGGAGCAAGGACATCATCATGATTTCTAGGGCTTCTTCATCAAGAGCAAGGATACATGAGGTTATGGTGTCTTCATGGTTAGTTCAAGAACATCTAGGACAAGACTTCTTCATTAGTGGCTTGACATCACAATGGCATCATTAATAGCTTGACACCTTCATTAATGGCATCCTTAACGAACAAGAGGGACTTGTCATTATGGGTAAGGATGTCATCATAATATACATGAGGTTATGATATCACAAGAATATTTTCCATCCCAATAATGCCATATTGACATCAGTGACAAGCTTTACTAACAAAGCTGATTGGGGGCACTGCTGTCCGAATGCATCATCTCACATATAATGTTGGGCAACAGATAAGTTGTTGAAGGTGCTAAGGGCACCCATAAGATGAGAAAATGCTATATCACATGATGGAATCCCATGGCTCTCAACGCATCCCCTAAAAGTGTCAATATGATCCTCTAGTGGGCTTCGGGCCCAGTTATGTTTCCCAACCCATGATGAAACCACTTGCCAATCTTGTATAAGATCCAATGCGTCTCTTCAACTTTAGGTACAATAATTCATTAGTGCATCTTAATGAATCAAACTTGTTAGTCAAGGGCACAAATGAGACTTCACAGTGATTTTCCCTTCCAAATTTGGGCCGTTGAGCATGTAATGGTGTTATGTCCCTAGGTAGGAGTTGTTAATAAACAACCCTATTAGGTGTTCCCAACCCCTAAAATTAAGGACATGTCCAAGGTACATCCTTCAAGTGGTAGGTGTCATGTGGATAATGAGGTGGTGGATTGGGACATAGGGGTCTCAAGGCCAAATGCCATGGGCTCAAGGATGGTAATGATGAGGGATGTCCACATATTTGGTGTATGAATGTAGGAGGGAGCAATCGTGGTATGACCGACCTTGACCTTTATTTTTCCACCCTTATTCATTTGCCTTTTTCCTTTTATTGATTTTCTTTTATTTTACTGCTCGGGGCTCCAAGGGATGAGAGCATGTTGTGTATGATATAAAAATGATTACCCTCTTAAGGTGGGCTAGTTCATCACCCACCATTGGTTGGGAGATGCATGGGTTCCTTAATGATGTTGGGGGCACTCATATAGGCTTTTGGAACTACGGTGATGGACCTAATGATAAGGGGTAGAGCTCATGTTCGACTTCTTCCCACGTGCTAATCTTTATGTCCCAGTGATATTTTTCATTTTGTGGTATTATTTCCTTTTGTTTGTGGCCATGATATGCGTTTGTCCTTTTTTTTAGTTGCATCAACCTCCAGGGCATCGTTCCAGGCTTGAACCAGACATGTGGACAAGGGGAGGGGAAGTACGAGAGCCTTGTAGACCCAAAGAGGGAAGGTGATGAAGTAGGGCATGGGATGTGCAGAGGGGAGTGAAAACTGTGGAAGGGGAAAACATTATTGCGCTACGAAAATCGGGGTTTCCCAACTAGTGCCCATCCTGAAGCCACAAGCCATTGGGGGAGATCCTATGGGACTAGGGTTGATGATTAACGTCCCATTTAAGGTGAGGGAACAAGACTACAGTTGAAACCCTTCCTTCTTCCAAGTCACCCAATAAGCCATACCCAATTGCGCCCAAGAAAAACGAGGATAAGCACTTGATTGCACAATGAAGGACATACCTTTATGATTGGATGGCCCACCTTCAATCATCTGATCTTGACAGATGGGCGATGGGATTTATGACTAGCTTAGGGAGTGTAGATCAACAGGCACAATATAGTCTACACTTGTGGCTATCGAGCCTATTGGCTGCCGGTTGAGGACAATTCTAAGAGAAAATATTCTCATATGGGATCAACCACTGGTGGTGGGTAATAGCCATCATCAAACTTTTGAACCTCCGCACTTGCAAACGATTTATATATACACCAAAAATTGTTCAAACTAAGAACCAATACTCCAAAAGTATACAAGTGCTTGATAACCAAACTTGTGATCTTCTATAGAATCTGCAACTTCGTTCTTCCACCATCAACATTGTTCGAGAACCGTTCTAGGGCATGTTTTGGTCTAGATTTACTAGATCGAGAATGGAAAGTAGATAAGGCATAAATGCATAATCAATTAACACTCTGCAAAACCCTCCAACTATTAAAATATTCCTGCAATATCATCCTTCGACTGCAGTAGGCTTGCGGCCCTATGGCCTTAGCTTTCTGTTCTTGCTTCAATCCGCGATTAGGGCATCCACCGTCCTCCACAGTCCAAACTTGGATAAAACTTCGACCCTTAACGAACATACTTACTAACCAATTTGGTTCTCCTTCTAGGGCACTCGAATGGCTGCTCTTCTATGTTGCATTGGTTTTGGAGATGGGGGTACGACGAGGATGGGGGGATGCGTCCCCAAATTGGCTAGAGTGCACCCCTAATTTTTCCAGTGGATGACAGGTTGGGAATGACAATTTTGTGCATATATATTCAGAATTCACTATTAACATTTGTAGTTGTTTTAAAATTGTAAGCAAAACAATTTATACTTTATGGTATTATGCACAACCCTTACACATGCCAATTACGAAAAATATTTAGCAATTTGAAAAAGGGCCAACTGACATTCCATTATTTTCCATAGACACGAGCTTCAACTTTAAGAAACTTAATTGTAACTACTTTCTATTTATAACAAAGTCCATGGAGGATCTATCAGATAGTGACATTCCATTATTTTCCATAGACATGAGCTTCAACTTTAAGAAACTTAATTGTAACTACTCTCTATTTATAACAAGGTCCATGGAGGATCTATCAGATAGAGAACCGTCTTATAACAATTTTTTTGTCCTCATATTTGTTGTTAATGATGACTATGTTAAACATAAAGGGAATTCCCTTCTCAATAGGTTTTGCTAACTTTTGTTGTAGATTGTAACTAGGTTCGGTCATCATAATGACATGTAATTATTGTAAATAATGTAATGAAGAAAATGTATTATTATTGACTTGCTTCATGGGTTTTATGAGCAAGGGATGTTTGTGTTAAAGTCAATGTCATGTATGACCCTTCTTGGGCATATGAAAAATTTACCTAAGTCTACAAGTTGTCTAGAAGCCCTCCAAAAGACAAGCACAATCATCTTCTTCATGTCGGCCTATATATATATATGTGTGTGTGTGTGTGTGACACGTTGACTAAATTATGGAGACACATCCATTCAGATAGTCATGTTGGCTCAAATGTAGGATCAAACTCCTATATAAAGGAGCCTATACCCCTCGCAGTTTCAACAGAATAGTTCGGTGAAATGTCTGAGATTTCGGATGGGTTATTACAGTGAAAAGGTGTGGATTAACCGCATAGCAGTTCTTGGGTTTCCATTTGTAATTTTGGTGTCAAACAGTTCAGATCTCTCTGGAATAGATGCAGATGATCACAAGAAGAAGGCTCGGTTGAGAGAGCTCAGATTTCAGTTCTGAAGTAGGTCCCAGACCTCTTTGAGATGCACCACTGTCTCGGCATAGCCACAGTGCGGATGGCATACCACAAAACCTCCTCGTCATATATGTATTCTTTGTAATGCAGATATATCTCAGTGGCATAAGTGATATTCACTGTTGTGACAATAAATGATACTAGGTGCTGTACTTAGTGATACAGTAATACTCGGTGCTGTATGGTGCATCTCAGTGTAACAATGATAGTATGATGACATGATGCACAATGATACAAAGGAGCCATAGTTCGTGGAGGCCACAATTCAATGACATGCCTCTATGTTTGGATGATGCTTCAATGCTCATGTCTTGATGCCATGAAGAGAAGATCTCAGAATTGGAAAGATGGAAGAATCAAGCAAGAAGGATGACTGTGTCTTGTTCTGGGAGCGACAAAATAGGTCAAGGGTCATGGTATTTGTTGTAAAATATAACTAGGTGGGTCTTCATGTTGACTATGTAATAATGAAAAGAAGGAGACAAATGTATAAAATGTCAAAATCATTAAGGATCCAGTTCAGATGGATATGCTGCAAGACCTTGTAAAGAAGGTCACAAAACAACCCTCAAACAAGCTGGAAGACAAGATCAAAAGGCGTTGGAAGTTAAGCTCCAAATACAGTGAAGAGATCTCTCTAATCAATGCTAGAATCTACGCGAATAAATACCTCATGAAAAGCTTTTCATGTCAGCCTTAAAACTATGGACAAGTCGGCCCAAAGTCAGATTGATGAGTCGACCTATAATTAGAAAGTATACTCCTATATATAAGTTGATCTTCGGTTCATTAAAGCAGAGAAATTTTTGGTCATCCATAAGACAGTCTGCGGATTTAGTGCAGACTTAAGACATGAATTATGATTGGTTTAAGAATGCGGATCAATCTGAAATAAAGTGTACAAATTGTGGAAAGGACAAGAAGACAAGAAGACATAGACTGCGGATTGATGAAGCTAGTTTGAGAAGAATACAGTGCGGATATTTACAAGGTTGCAGTGCAGATATCGCAAGGGTTGTGATGAATTCTGAAGTGTAATGAAAGGAAGGTAAATCTGTGATTTGCCTTCCTACAATAAAAATATTACTTTTGCTAAAAATATTTGTGTCTTGTACATTTTGGTAATTGACTTGATGAAAGATTAACTAAGAAGAATACACAAGCAAACAAGCTCACAAGTAATTATCAAGAAGATAATTTATAACCCCTCCAAATTCTCAACATGGTTTCAGAGCTATGGCAAAAGAAGATCACCTTATTAGCAAGAAGATTGTGGAATTAGAGAAAAGTTACTATTTGGGATCAAATTCAAAGAGAAGAAGTTTGGTGCTTTTACAAAGAAGAAGTTGGGTGCTATTGCGGAGATACAAGCTTGGTGGTATTGATACAAGTTCGATGCAATTTCAGTGATACAAATTCTCAACAACTTCAACATTGTGCATCACAGTAATTGGGTCAAGGAAATCTAAGAGCTATCTCTGTCTATACTTTAGATATGCTGAGGACTTCTTTAGTAATATACAGGTCTACCATACAGCGTAGACAAGAGTGATTGAAAGGTTGCAAGGTGTGCTAAAGATCTTGGTCTTGAGCTAACAGATTTTAGATAACTTAGAGAAGAACTAAAGATATACATCGAAGCAAGAAAGATCTTGGTATTGAGATCAAGGATAAGAAAAATGTAAGAGGCTGAGGCTAGAAGTGCAGAAAAAGGAGTTTACTATGAACCAAGCTTTCCTAGGACTGGTGCAGAAGAGTGCAGAAAAGAAGGCTTTATAATCATTACAACAAAGATCTAATCCTTACCCTTGAAGAAGATCATTCAAAGAGAAAGCACTAACACATCTTTTCTCCACCGCCATTGAAGAAATCAAGCTGAAGACTTTATCTTCACTTATCAAGTAAGTATCTTTCATTCTATAATCAAATTTGGTTAAATGACTTTGTTTTTGTAGGGAGATCTATAAGCTGGTTGGGTTACCAAGAATCCTTGCATGAGGAGAATAGTCACAGTCCTCGAAGAAAGTAAAGTCACGAAAAGCCTATGAAGGGTTGGAGACATCAAGAGAATAAAAGATAAGCTGAAAGAACTATTCTATGCAAGAAATAAGGTTATGTCACTTAGACTAGATTTACACAAAATTGAGGTATCAAAGAATGAAGGGATATCTTCATAAGATCTCAACTGTGAGATCTGGAAAAGACGATAAGATGGACAACATAACAAATAGACAAGAAAATTACCTCATTCAACTAGTGGTCTCTATACTAGATGGAAAAAGACAAATCAAGGGCAAAAATGTTTGTTGAAGGATAAAAGACTCAAACATTTGCAGAAGGAAAAAGGGAAGTTGAGGAAATTACAAGAAAGATGGTCCTAAAGGGACAATCTCAATAGGAGAAAGAAAATAAGATTCAAGGAAAATCACGCAAACTTATGAATAAGGAATTGATTTCTGTTGGTTATATGATAGGAAGCAATGTAGCATCCTGATCTAAGCATGGCAGGAACTCCTGGTGAGTCAGCTCTGGGAAAACCTCTTTGACAAACCTTAAGAAAGTAGTCATCAAGAGCAAGGGTCATCATAGAAACATACTTCTGTGATGTGATGACATATTGATGAAACAAGCCAAGGGAATGAAGCTATTCATTCCTAAAAATTGCTACAGGATGACTCGAGGGAAAAAGGTATGAGGTATGTATATATTTATATGCTGACATTGGATGCTGTGATGTCATGTTATATGGTTGTAGGTAATGAACTTATGTACTTAGAAGTATGAACTATAAAAGAGTATCTCTCAGTGCACGAACAGATGAAATCAACATAATATGTCCTCATGGTATATGAGGTGGTTGTTGAAAGTTCCTGGAAATGGAAAATGTGCAGAAAGGAAGAGATCATGAATTGCAACCATGTCTTGAGGCAGGTATCATTCAAAGTCCAAGTAGATGTGACTAGAAGATCTCCTGGGAAGATATGTAGACTTTAACGAAAGTCTGGAAACCCTTAGCAAAAACATATCATTAGGAGATGTGTCAATCTGTATGAAGGATACCGATGCGTATAGGAATATGTCAAGGTGAAAGGTCATCACTAAGGTAACTTTCGTTCTAAAAGTTAATATGAATATGTTTATCTGGATGAATCTGTGCAGGGCTGCTAATCATGAGAAAGGATGTATGATCCTTGGAAATGATTCGAGGGAAAGTAGCATGGCATAACAATGGACCAGATAAAGGAAGTCTGATGAATCACTCTGATAGCTGACATGACTCAGGAGAAAAGTGATGGATGATATGTGCCCTATGAAGCTAAAAGTTGGAGATTCCTCAATATCGAAATCCATGACATCGAGAACAGGAATTCTTCATGAGCAACTGGGTGTCTCACCATTGCTACTGGAGGTCCCTGGTTAAGAGGGAGACTGATGGTAAGTTTCTTACTGGGAAGAAACTTGATAATTCCTAAGGATGAACTTAGGTACATTCCTTGTATAAGAATGAGTACATTTCCTTGTGGAATAAGGTCCTCCCTGGTTGAGAGGGAGAGATAGACACATCATTCTGGTCTTGGGAAGACAGAATGGATGATTGGGTAATCATCTGACATTCGATACTCTTTGAGAATGTGATAGGGCATTCAAGATAAGAGTAGTTGGGGATCGATATTATTTGAGGGCTAGCTACCCAAAAAAAGAATAGTCCAGGAAGGTCATACTTTGGGAACACCCGGGTGGAGTATGTACCTTGGAGAGATAATGACGAAGGTGTCTGTAAGTCATGTGTCTCGCCAACATTGAAGCCCATTGTCTCGTTGAAGAGATGGGGATGTTAGTCAAGGCCTTGCACTAGTACAATGCTGGTTGATATGATGCTATACAGATGCGATTACCAATCCGAGTTTTCTTATGAGATTCTTTAGTTTGAAAATGATCATGTAACTATATGAATACCTCCCTAGTTAAGAGGGAGTGTTGTAAAATGTAACTAGGTCGGTCTTCATGTTGACTATGTGATTATGAAAAGGAGACAAAGTTATAAAATGTCAAAATCATGAAGGATCCAGTTTAGATGGATATGTTGCAGGACCTTGTAAAGAAGGTCATAAAACAACCCTCAAATAAGTTGGAAGACAAGATCAAAAGGCGTTGGAAGTTAAGCTCCAAATACAGTGAAGACATCTCTCTAATCAATGCTAGAATCTACGTGAATAAATACCTCATGAAAAGCTTTTCATGTCGGCCTTAAAACTATGGACAAGTCGGCCCAAAGTCAGATTGATGAGTCGGCCTATAATCAGAAAGTATACTCCTATATATAAGCTGATCTGCGGTTCATTAAAGCAGAGAAATTTTCGGTCATCCATAATACAGTCTACGGATTTAGTGCAGACTTAAGATAGGAATTATGATTGGTTTAAGAATGCGGATCAATTTGAAATAAAGGGTACAAATTGCGGAAAGGACAAGAAGACAAAACATAGACAGCGGATTGATGAAGCTAGTTTGAGAAGAATACAGTGTAGATATTTACAAGGTTGCAGTGCAGATATCGCAAGGGTTGTGAGGAATTCTGAAGTGTAATGAAAGGAAGGTAAATCTGTGATTACTTTTGCTTAAAATATTTGTGTCCTGTTCATTTTGGTAATTGACTTGTTGAAAGATTAACTAAGAAGAATACACAAGCAAACAAGCTCACAAGTAATTATCAAGAAGAGAATTTATAACCCCTCCAAATTCTCAACAGTATTGATATTCGTCAATTGGAATCTCTATAAGAAGAATTTGGCTCGGGTTTTCCTCTCAAAGAGTGAGAGGTTTTGGCCTTGGCTCATAGCCTACATGCTGTGTCTCTTATTTATTTGATGGTCATGCATTGGTTAATGTCTTGATGAAGAAGAATACTAATAATCAAGAAGAAGAACATCCTAATCTAAAGAAGTAAAAATCTCTCACAAACAGTAACTAATCTAAGAGAAATATCCTAATGCTAATGCCCTAGATTTCTGAACAACTTTTACAGTTGTGTTGAAAACCACTATTAAATACTTTGGTTTTGTAAAGAGATTAAATTCCTATTTCAGATCAAGAAAGGGGACTGAATAGGAATTTATTTAAACATTTTGTAGCCAATCAAAGTCACTAGTGTTTGATTGGTTTCACAATGCTCAAGGTTGGGATGGTGGAAGCACTAAACTTGAATGACTCATTGAAACTTGCATATAGTATGTAAAAGCTGAGATTATACAAAAAATGAGAAAGAGCAAGAAAAATGCTAATAACCACAAGGATTAGCCTTTTAATATGTTGCATTTTATGTTTTATTGACATGGAGGTTGCTTCTTGTAATTTTACCATGGAAAATACAATATTTAAATTGCCAAAAATCCAAATTGAAACCCATCATACAAAACCCATGTGTTGAGCTACAACTCGTTCAAAAAGTTTAGATTGAATGCTTTACAAAAATAATGGATGGGAAAAATGATCATATTGTTCAATCATCAATGTCTATGATTGTGAAAAGTGAAGTTACATTCTTGTATTATCCCTAAAATTTGCCCAAAACATCCCTGAAATCTATCCATAAAATCCTTGAAATCCACCAAAACATCCTTGAAATCTATCAGAAACTCCCTTGAAATCTATCTGAAATGTCTTGGGAATGTCCAACAAGTCCTCAAGTCATTGATGAAGTCCCTCACAATTTGGGGATTTATCTAAGCGTCGAGAAGTTCCCAGAACATAGGGACGAAAGGTTTGTGGTTTTATTTCTAGGGGTGGGGGATGACGGTCCCCATGCAACATTACTGCTCTTTTATCAAGGATCTCATACCATGTTGAATTTTCTACAAGGATGCACAATAGAAAAACAATCTTTTGATTTAATAATTACTTCTAATGATCTTCAATTAATTCTTCTTATGCCACTGATATCATCAAGCAATTAGACATATAAAATCTCAACAATAATGTGGCGAAAACAATAGAAACAATACAAATCATAAAGAGACAACCATGTGCAATAGAGACAATTAATTTTCCTTGGGAAACCCAAATGTGGGAGAAAAACCTAGAAACTCTGCTTTCCAGAGAAATTTCCTCCAGAAAAGTTTACAAATCAAATTATCTAGAAATATGTGTCAAAAATCCAAGTCCAAACTTTAGCCAAATTTGTCCTCTATTTGCTCCCACATTAGGCTAATAGAGAAGAGAGATGATGATGAGTGAGTAATCAAATGAAGTGTCACACCATCTATAAATGTACAAGTCAAATGGGTGCATTAACCCCAAGGGAGACACCCTTTCATGGTGGGGCCTGTTGTCGCTCAGACTGTACAGGCATCACGACAACCGCTCATGGTGGGGGTTGTCACTCTGATCCCCACCCTGAGTGGTTTTCATGGTGCCTGTACAGTTTGATCGACAACATTTTGTGGCACCATTGTCGGGGATGACCCTGTGGTACAACCTCTTCACCATTTTCTAATCTCTTTGGGACTTCCAGATGATACTTTATTTCTACTTCTCTGTATAATTTGACCATGCCACTTGCTGCTGCTGGAGTAGTCGCATTAGATAGATCCATTTGAATTTAACTGCCCAGATCGACTGCAAACTTTTTAAAAAGAAGCATTCCCCATACATATGGAGGATCAATCACTGTTATGTCCATGGTGATGATCCTGTATGGGTAATCAACTAAGGAGACCCGTAAATCTTTAACCACACCAAGGAACTCAACTTTTCTAGAATCCATTGAGCAAATGTTATGATAAGGTCTTGAAATTCTTAAGTTTAATTGTTCCATGACTTTCTTAGTCATAACATTTGTAGATGCATTGGAGTCAAGCATGCAATTATGGAGGAAGTGATCATTTATATCCAATGTCAGAAAGAAAGGCTGATGGTCTTCATTAGTCATATAGCAATTTAAGTCTTTTAACTAGATTTCTTCATCTTTAGGCTGAGTATCCGATCTTTCCTGTTGAGCAATGCCTTAGGACTTGAAGAATGAAGCTCTTTGTGATGGAATCTTCAGTAATTCTAAAATTGGGGCTGACATTTTGATGTTATTAATCCAGGTTGCCCTATCCACCTTTAATTCAGACTTATACCTTTCAGAGGGAACTTGTTTATTTTGGCTCTGACCCTCACCTTTTCTTCTATAACCTTTACTTTTTGCAAGCACTAGAATCTTCTCCTGAGATGGCTTTTTACCATATGCCTGAGTAATGGCGTCTTTTTCTTCATTGAAGGTAATGATGGCAAAGGATGATGAAATCATGTCAGTTCATCGACTTTCCTTGGAGTTATCTTGGCTTGTGTTATTATCTTGTTGGTTTCTACTTTCCTTCAAGATTCTTCTAGCAAAGGCACATGTACTTTCTTCATGGAAACTTTCACAAGGTCTCTAGAAAGGACAGGCTCATCAATCATATTAGCAAACTCAAGTGGTGTAGGAAGCCTTTGATCGCTTGGGGGACTTCTTCTTGGCCATGGAATATTGTTGTTACCCCTGCTATTATTATTATTTTTCCTAGGCGACATACTCTGCATTCAGATCCTTTCCATTTGTATGAGCTGATTTTGCATCTCGCTCATCTGTCTGGCATGTTAAACCTTCATTTCCTATATTAATCGGGTTAATTCTTTAACTCATTCAGACTCTCTTTAACTTCTTTCCCCATAGACTTGATTTGGACTCTTTCAAAACCATGGATTTCCGACTTCCCTGAGGCTTTCTTGTCCTTTTCCAATTCTTCAATTGTGCTTTAGGAAATAGCTAGAGTGTTGGAATGAGCATGCCTTATGTCATATTGAGTCTCTATAGGGTAAGCCTCAAGATATTATTCCAAAATTGTCTTTCCAGGAGGTTTGCAGTCTCAAGTCATATCCCTTAATAGTTTATTAAATCTTTGGTTAAATTCTTCAACTGTTTCATTTTTTCTCTTCTTAATAATGTTGAATTCCTTAACCAAATATTTTCCTTCTCTCTTATCTCCATACTTATCTTTGAATGCATCAAGAAGGGACCTCAAAGAGTCGAAGGCATTGTCGGCTTTATCCTGAAACCAATCGAGAGCATCATCTTCTAAAGAAAGCACAAACAATTTCATTCGAACATCTTCGTGATTATAAGTAGTAGCATGAGCAAATATGTGGATGAAACTGTTGAATTTCTTTATGTGCGCTTCAACATTGATAGCATTATTTCCTTGGAAAAGTGGCAGCTTGCTCATAGTGGACTCATTTGGCAGATCATGTGGATATCCATGAATGTTGGTGAAGTTGCAAGGCTTGTAGAAATCACCCATGATATCTTGATTTATAGGATGGTTGATGAAAAGAAAATGGAGATCAGGGAGAACTTATTGTTCGAGAAAATTTAAACAATCTCTAGAATGTAATTTGTTTAAATGGGCTTGTAGAACCTTTTCAGGATCGGGAGCAGGGTTCACTAGGCTACTAGGATTCCTTCTAGAGTACATTCTTGTGAATGGATGAATAAGTGGTGTCGACACCCAAACAGGAAACCAACATAAATGTTCAGGTGCTAAAAGTGTGGATGAACAAGATGAGAAACAAAAGATAAGTTGATGAAAAGATGAAAAATGATGGAAGAAGGGTGCCAAAAAGTGTGGCGTTTGACAAGCTAATGAATGGAAAAAAGAATTATAGGATTAAGAATATTATTGAGAATGTCATCAACGGTAAGGCCCAATAAAATGATCCCCGACAATGACACCAAAAAATGGCGGGAATCAGAGGGACAATCCTCGCCGTGAGCGGTTGTCGCGGTGCCTATACAATCTGAGCACAACATGGCTAATTGTCCATTTTGAGCCTACACGAAACCTAAAAATAAAATTTAGTTTATTTTAATTTCCATAATTCTTCTAGGCCGACTTAGGAGGCATGTTGGCATGTGGGAATACCTCTTGATGCTATGCAAAAGTCAATAAAGACGACATCACCCAAGTAGGAAAAGGCACTAGGAATCGTTGTGTTGGTAAAAAATCACAAAAACTTCAATATTTCCTTCCCTTTATTTTTATAAGTCCTTCAAGGTAAGTCGCCAATGCTAGTTTGTAGGGTTGAATTTAGTTAGGGCATCCTTTGGATGGATGCGGGAGCTTGTTTGGATTTAATTCGTCTTTGTTGATCCTTTAAGCACAAAACATAACACTTTACATGGTTGAATTTGCCTTACTAGTGTTGACGTCCTCTTCCCTATGCAATTTGTGCCTTGGAAAAACCCTAACCTTAGTTAGGGCTTCAGCGGAGGGCATAATTTGAAGGTTTGCTTTCTCTTTTGTTGACTAAGTAGTTTTGAAAACCTTTTCTTTGGTGCTTGTGTGCCTAGGTATGCCTTTGTTGATCTTTATCTTGAAACCCTATCTTCACACGTGACTCCTTTAGAGCTTAGTATACAGTACACTACTCCTATACTAAAGAATTGTGTGAGAAGTACCTTTATTTAGCGTTTCTTTTACATCATCTTGAGCCATCTAGCTTAGAATATCCTTTAGGTGAATCTCGGGAATCCTTGTGATGTAATTCCACTAATGATCAAGAGGAGAATTGCCGAGGTGATAGTGGCAATCCACCTCATTGTTGCAATAAGTTCAGGCCTTTGCCTTGTGAGGCCTCTCACAAGGCTTGCTAGATTTTGAGGCAACATGCACAATTATTATAAATAACATGTCTAAAAATAGAGGTCGTTAAAAATAACATCATTTCGCATATCATCGAAAATAGGTTCATTGGACTTGTGTGCCTTTTGAGGAGTAAAATATGTTAAGATAATTTTTATTGATGTTAAATAAATAACCACTAAAGTAGGTCAATAGGATTGCTAGATATAATGATGTCTTTATAAAGTAGTAGTATCAAAATGGCTCCAACCATTATTGTGTTATTATCATCAAACAACTACCAAATCATAAAGAACATTGAGACAAGAGGACACAAGATATAGGTGATCAACCAGGGCCAAAACCTATCCAATTGAGAGGAAAACCCACAAGAATTTTTCTCTTCTTATTGAACTTCAATTGACGAATTCCAAGAACTATGACCCTTGACCAAGACCCCTCCAAGAACAAGTCAAACCTTTCCAACAACTTTTGCAATTTCGATCCCCAGTAAATTCTTCTGCAACTGCGACCCCTAGTAGATTCTTTTGCAACTTTGATCCCAACAATTTCTTCTACAACTTCGACCAAACAATTTCTTATACACCTTCGACCTAGCAGGTCCTTCTCCAACTTTGACCCAACAACTGTCCAACACTTTGACTTTCCAAACTACTTTCCAACACTTCGACTTGCCCAACAATTTTCAAACACTTCGACTTTCCCAACAACTCTCCAACACTTTGACTTTCCCATCAACTTTCCAACACTTTGACTTTCCTAACAACTGTAGAAACCCTAACATGAGAGAGAGAGAGAGAGAGGCCAAAAACTTCAATCTTGCTCTTCTTCTTCTTTTTCGTCCTTTTCCAGCTTCTGTATCGAGGAGATCGATCTTGCTAGAGTGTGTTTCCAAATGAGGTCGAGTTCCTTCTTATATATAGGCTTTTGAGGGGTACAAATTGCTATCTTTAGGCCGACTTGTCCCTTTATGTAGGCCGACTTGTTTCTAGCCCGTTGACGAGGTCTTGGAGGGTCTTTGACTCTATTATTGACTCAAATAAATTTTCTTTACAATATGTAACATGCCCAAATGGGTCTTCCATACTTGATAATGGCTCAATTGACTTGTAGACTCAATGACAAGCCCTAGAAGCACTCAATGGGTGCTTGACCTAAAAATAAATTTCTCTTGAGCATGAAACCCAAGCTTCAAGAACAACAATAATAAATTTATTTTTCTCTTTTCATTAAATACATAAAATCATGATTACATGTCATTATGAATATTGAACCTAGTTATATATTTCAACACTCCCTCTTAACTAGGGAGGTATTCATAATCAGGTATTCATAATCCATACAAGGTACTTGGACATTCTCAATTTGAAGAGTTCTCATAAGAGGAGTCAGGTTGGTACGCCATCTCTTTGCATCATACTAACCAACATTGTCACATAGCAAGGCCTTTACTAACAACTCTAACTCTCCAAAAGATCAGGGCATAACGCTGGCGAGACCAATGACTGACAGACACCATCATCATTGTCTCTCAACGCACATACCCCACTCGGGTGTTAACAGGGTATGTCCTTCTAGGACTATTCTTATCTTTGATTTCCAATTCTCAAAGAAGATCGATCCTCTCCAACTACTCTTGTCTTGGATGCCCTGCCTCATCCTCAAAGTGTATCGGATGCCAGATGCTTACCCAATCCTCCATTCTTTCTTCACAATATGAAGACAAGAATGATGTGTCTATCTCTCAGTCTTAACCAGGGAAGATATACACATTCCTATAGAAGGAATGTATCGAAGCTCCCTCTTATCCAGGGAATTGTCCAAGCTCCCTCTTAACCAGGGACTTGTTTCCAACAAAACATTTCTGCCTTTTGGAGGAGATCATGGTACCTTCGGCTGCTTGTAGAGCTCCTCCTTTTGATGTCATGAATTTCTTCTTCATCATTATGGAGCCTTCATCTTTTCTTTGTAGGGCATCAACAATCCATCACTTTCCTTTGCGAACCATGTTAGTCATGTCATCCTTTTCATCATCGGAACGTGATCTTTTAATCCACATTTGGATTTTCTTCATAAAACTACCTCTTTCAAGTCATGTTTATTTTAGGATCTTCCATCCAACCACATGAGTGCTAGTTGTAGGTGACATCTACAACTCTCTTTCGGTAGCCCTGTATCAACCCATACAAATGTTGTTCAAATGTAAAAAATGTACATCGAATCAAAGTTACCTTTTGTGATGGCCTTTCATCATGACATCTGCTTCTTGCAACATCAACATCCTGCACATTCATAAATACATCTCCAACACTTTTAATGTCAGAAGTCTCCTTCTTTTACAGACCTTATTGGGGTCTTCTTACCATCTCTATGGAGATGTCATAGCTAATTCTTCTAGTCATCGGATGTTGACTTCCTTTTCTTACAAGACCATAGTTGCATCTTTCACGATCTCTTCTTTGTTTCTTCACATATTGCTCCCTAGGAACTTACAACCATAGTTCCTTCGTCTTTGTCAACCACCTCATATTCCATATGAGGACATATTATGTTAATTTCGACCCCTAGTAAATTCTTTTGCAACTTCGACCCTTGACAAATTCTTCTGCAATTTTGATCCCAACATTTCCTTCTGCAACTTCTACCCAATGGTTTCTTCTGCACCTTCGACCCAACAATTTCTTTTGCAATTTCGATCGAACAACTATCTTGCACTTTGACTTGGCCAACTACTTACCAGTACTTTGACTTTCCCAACAATTTTCCAGCACTTTGACTTGCCCAACAACTTTCCTGCACTTCAACTTTCCCAAGAACTGTAGAAATCCTAACGCAAGAGAGAGAGAAAGAGAGAGAGAGAGAGGCCCAAAAATTTGATCTTGCTCTTCTTTTTTTTCCTTTTCTAGCTCCCGTCTGTTGAGATTTTGTGTGTTTGGGGTAGCATCAGTTGTGCTCTAGCTTCCAAACTTTGTGGAGGGAGTAGAGTTCACTTGATCTACAAGACCCAGAAATGGATTTGGGAAATTTCATCTGGTTTAGGAGATATTATATTAATTAATTATTTTAAGTGTATTTCCTAAGTTAAAACTTAGGGAACCTAAATAATTAAAGTTAATTTAATTAAACATGTGATGAAATTGTCTTAAGTCAAATGGATCAAGCTTTCTTTTAATCTTAGCCATTGATTCAAGATCTGATCATGGCCGTTGATTTGTCAACGAGAAAAGTATAAAGGAAAGACTTGGGGTCATTTGTAAGACACACAGAGGCAGAGCACTGAAGCTAAGCTGAGATTCTAGGGCAGGGTTTGCTAAGAATACTGGGAAGTGTTTCGGCTGCAGAGAGGGGAATTTAGACCAAGGGGATGATCTGATCCCAGGGTCTAGAATACACAAGAGGCAGAGAAGAGATCAACTCAAGGACAGCGTAGAGGAAGGAAGCAACAACAGCAGCAGCAAGGACAACGTAATTTTCAGGAGACCTTTTAGGGGTTATGCAGAGAACCTTCAGGGGCAGCGTAGTGACTGCATCACCTAGTCTAGGGTAACGCAGTACCTTCCAGAGCAGAGCCGAGGGTTTGGGGGACTTCCAAGGTTGATGCAGAGGCTTTCATGGGCTTCACAGGCTGACGCAAAGCCTTTCAAGGACAACGCTGGGGTTTCTAGACGCTAATCTTGGCTGAGTTCTGTAAATCCCGTTTGAGGGTGTGGATCAGTGCATGTGCTTATTCTAGATCTGAATTGGTAGAGATCTGTTATGTGTTTTGCTTCTATGTTAACTTGAATTTATTCAGTTGATAACTTACCTAAGTAGGAGGAGCTTAACCGGATTAACAGTAATAATTTTTGCATAAGATATAAGATTCAGAAATTTCTACGTGGTATTAGAGCAATTGTAGATCTAGGAGTGTCACCAGCAGGCGAATCTGAAGGATCTAGCTGCAGAAAGCAGCTGGAAAAGCAGCGGAAAAGCAGATCAAAAGGGACAACGCAGTTTTCAGGAGCAAATTCACTCAAAGGGAAGGGTGAAGCTGTCCAGCGCTGTGTCCTAGCAAGCCGACACAATTATTGCGCAGAGGCAGCTCAAAAACAACACTGGTTTTGTCTGAAGCCAACCAGTGTGATTTAGATCTGAATCTGTCAGATCCATAAAAGACTGCAGAAAAAACTGCAGAAAAACTGCAAAAATTCAGAAGAACTTGTGGGGTTAAAATTTTGAAGTTTTCAGATTTTTAGCCTTAGCACAAGTGACAAAGATTGGGAGGAGATCAACTTCTCTGGAAGTTTCTTGCCAAAGGGAACTTATAGTTTGATCAGAGGATCAAAGAAGAAGCGGAATCATAGTTGATTTCGTAGATTATTTCCAAGGAGGGAAATCAAGTGTCAGAGGGAGCAGAAGGTCCCTGTTTCACCAAGGGCCTTAGATCCATTTCTCTAGCAAAGAGAAAAGGAAGTTCCGACACATTTTGAGCAGATGGCTCCTCATGGATTGCGGGATTAGGATAGGCTAGATGGCCTCTCAAACTTTTTGGTTTGGAAGGCAAGGATCTTGATTGTCCTTGAGGCATATAATCTAAGAGACCATGCAGAGCAGACTCTGGCCACACTGACAAGTGCAGATCTCCTACGGAAGCATAGGGAAGCTGCTGGGCATGCCAAGCGGCTGATAATGGACAGTATCAAGGACCATATTGTACCACACATAGTTGAGAAAAAGACAACTAACCAAATGTGGAAGGCCTTGACTTCCCTGTATGAGGGAAAATTAGTCCAAATGAAAATGCTGTTGGAGACCCAAATGAGGTCATTCATGATGACCAAGGGAGAAGACATGGAACACTTCCTCTTCAAACTGCAGGCAGTCAGGGATCAACTTACTACAACCGGTGCAACCGTAGATGATGCAGTGACAGTCAGGACTGCCCTCAATGCAGTCAGGGATGAGTGGGAAACCTTTGTCAAAAGTATCTTGGGCAGAGCAGACCTCCAAGATTGGGACAGCTTGTGGTCAATCCCGCGGCAAGAAGAACTACGCAGATTCACCAAGAGGCAGCACAGCCCTGCATTGAGCAAAGTGAAGAAGGAAGATGAGGAAAATGCAGCCTTGGCATCAAAGAAGCAGCCGAAGAAGAAGAAGGATCTTTCAAAGATCAAGTGCTTCTAGTGTGGTGAGATGGGACATTTTACCAGCCATTGTTCGGAGAAGAAAAGGGACAAGGAAGCATCCTCTTCCAAGGCAGCTGTGGCAGATGATGGGTCGGAAGATGATGTAGCCATGAGTGCTCGTGAACCACAGAAGTGGGGTGACATGGACATGTAGAGGAGCTACATGGAGGAAAGACGGGATGCTTGAGCAACTCATCTCTTGGATCACAAGCGAGCTACGACAGCCTTAAGACAGTAGCGGGACAAGTGGGGAGCAGTGGGTGCATAGATCACAGATGAGGCAGAAGTAGAGGCATATTTGAAGACTGGGAGAAGCAACGTAGAGCAAAGCAGCAACATCGCAGAAGTAGTAGCAGCGCAGAGGCTGATGTGACTTCAACATCACAGAGCAGTGCTGCTTACGCAGTATAGAGTTGCAACAACACAGAGAGCTTCAGAGGGACAACGCAGTGCAACAACAGTGTGATAGATTTCAGAACAAGGAGTTGATGTGACTTCAGTAGTGCAGAGGGAGTCTGACTACGCAGGCAGAGCTGTAGCTGTGCATCGTTCTTTAGATACCAGGATAGATTTGTAGCCTATGGAGCTTCAGTGATGAGGATGCAACCCATTTTGACTTGTTTGTCAAAGATTGGGCAGGAGATTCAGTTGGTTCTCTCAACAACTGAAGTTGCAGTGCAACAGATCGGCAGCGGCAGTGCTATGAGCAACACAGATGCAGCATATTGAGAGGGAGCTGCAGTACAGTGGTTGCAGTGGTAGTGGCAGAGTCATGGGCAACAGTAGAAAATGGAAACAACAATGCAGAGTTGAGTGGTAGGAGGCCAAGCTTCAGCAGCACAGAACTAATGCTCAAAGTCATGTAATACATAGTGATGTATTGCTAGAGCACACCCTTGATGCTAAGAGGGAGTGTTGAGATTTTGTGTATTTGGGGTAGAATCAGTTGTGCTCTGGCTCCCAAACTTTGTGGAGGGACTAGAGTTCACTTGATCTGCAAGAACCATAAATGGATTTGGGAAATTTCATCTGGTTTAGGAGATATTAAATTAATTAATTATTTTAAGTGTATTTCCTAAGTTAAAACTTAGGGAACTTAAATAATTAAAATGAATTTAATTAAACATGTGATGAAATTGTCTTAAGTCACACGGATCAAGCTTTCTTTTAATCTTAGCCATTGATTCAAGATCTGATCATGGCCGTTGATTTGTCAACGAGAAAAGTATAAAGGAAAGACTTGGGGTCATTTGTAAAGACACACAGAGGCAGAGCACTGAAGCTAAGCTGAGATTCTAGGGCAGGGTTTGCTAAGAGTTTTGAATAGTGTTGGGTACAACGGGGGGTGGAACTAAGGGACGTCCCGAGTCCGGGGTTACTAGAATACACGAGAGCGGAGAAGAGATCGTGGGATAGCGTGGGGAAGACAGCCGTGAAGCATTAGCAGGGGGACAAATAAATATTCAGGAGACTCTGCCCGGAGGTTACGCAAAGACCCCGAGTGAGCGTAGTAGGCGTAATCACCCAATGCAGGGTACGCAGGTCCACTTCAGTGATCAGTCACTCAGTTCAGCGAGAGGGGGGTAAAATGGATTTAAATACCGGTCATTGTCTTGTGAAACTTTCTTTTACACTTATTTACATCTTCATTTAGTGAACAACTTAGTATACAATGGAACAAAAATCTTAATAAGTGAGCAGCAGGTATTAAGAATATTAAATACAGAATATCAACATATAATCATCATCCACATAGACAACATATATAAGTGGAAGCCCATAAGGGAGAAAACCACATCTTATTATTGTTGTGATGCAAAGGCAAGCTCCACCTCCCTCTCACCAATGATTTTCTGTAGGCTCCAACCTACAGGAGGCTACTACTTCAATTCTGCAAGCTACAACCTGCAAGGAAGCTCCAACTCCATCCTTTAAGAACTGTCTATGAGCTCTATACCATGAGGCACTGTGGAATCTATAAACACAACGATGTGGAAAGTACCAACTTCCTCACTGCACAATAAAATCATATGTTGATTTACTTGGATATCAACTCTGTTTTTCTCCTTCTTTACTGCTGTCCTTCCAGCGTTCAAATTTGCTTTATATCATCTCTGGATCTTCACAACTCCTCTCTCTGCTCCTTCTTCTTACACTCTCTGACCTCTTTCTCCATTCTCTTCACTTATGCATATGCTTGTAACATTATTTATAGTGATCACCTCATAACACTGTGCATTCCACATGGAATTCGAAATGAACAGGTATGACTCTTTGCCTTCCCCCTTCTCATTTTCTTGTCCAACCCATTCAGAATAATATAACAGTATGTATACATTTTAGTATTACAGAGGAGTTTTGCTTTGCCTTTGGCAACTTGCTTTTGCATCACATACAATAAAAATAATTAAATCATTTACATTTACAGATACAATAATATATTTCACTCAGCCCTTTCAGCTCTTGGTTTGCCATACATTTGTCTTTTCTGCTGCTGTCACTGTCTTTTCAGTTTTTGCTATTATAGTCTAGCTCTGCTGCATAACTGCTCATTTTGTCTGACTTGACCCATTCTATTGCGTTTCTAACAGTGCCATCATATCTCCTTTTGCCCGACCATACCTTCGTAAATTTTCATTTTCGCCAATCTTGCACATTTATCATTGCCCAAATTAGCACTTCTAATCTACATCGTAGATCTCTACTTCGGGATCCAACGGTTATTGCTTCATCGCACTTCGACGTTTATGAGTGCTATCTCTTCTGAGCTTTGCGATCTGCGATATGCGATGAACTTCGCATCGCCGATTCACATCGCCACTTCGCATTGCGTCACGTCTTCGCATCGCATCACATTGCCACTTCGCGGTATGCGATGAACTTCGCATCACCGATGTGCGATATTGCGATGTGCCGCCACATGTCCCTTCGCGTCGGCACATCGCATTACTTCTATCCATATTATCGCAACTTTGCTCTTACGATCTTCACCCCTCCGATCTTGCGATTTGCGATATGCGGGCCAGGTCCATGCCATCTCCATGTCATCGTGCCATGTCACTTTGCCATGTCACTGCCACGTCATCTTGATTTATTTGCGATTTGTGGGGTCAGGTCCACGTCAACTGCCACGTCACTTGCCACATCATCTCCACATCATCATATCGCACTACGCATTTTCTGTGACCACTGTGTTTGTGCGATTTTTCTCCTGCCCCGATTGCGATATGCGATCGCATCGCATCGCATTCATCCATCGCATCGCAAATTCTCAAGGTTTATTACTCGACTTAACATAAGTCATAAATACAATATAACTTGCCCTTCCATACTTTGGTTTAAACACAAGGTATCAACATTACAATATATATCCGGGCCCACAGATTTCCTGAGGGTCAATCTCACTTTTCAAAAATATGGTTATAAACCATGATAAACCCAATGGTAATAACTTCATATGTGGAAGCTTTTATATCAATTTTTAAACAAACCATAATAAAAACCCATTCATTTATGTTCTGACTATACCAAATCGATTTTGGATACATATTCCAAAGTACCAACATGTATTAACATTGGCCCACATCTGTCAACTATCACACCTTAGTTTAATCGTATTTATGAGTTTGCTTTGGTTAAAACCCAAAGCACCAAAATAATATTATATTCGGGTCCCACAACATATACAACTTACATATTCATTTGTGCAGTCCAATCTCCGTCGTTCATTTAACCGCTCCAGATCCAACGAACATCGCTCGACAGCGCGCTCCAAATAGCACGATGGGTAAAACTTTAGAGCCTACGCGAAATTAGTGGTTTTTAATTGCCACGCGTTGGCCGACGACCACTATCGCGTTCACTCCAGCAATTACCGCTTATCCTCTAAAAGCGGTGCGAAAACCCTCAGGTGGTTTTGAAACCACTTTCACTGTTCCGTTTTCGTCGTTGGCTCATGGTTCCACATCCAATTTTTAATGTAGTTCTTCTGCTGCCTTCGCTATTCAACTGCCCTTGCTACCTCTGCTGCCTTTGCTGCCTCTGCCGCCTCTGCTGCCTCTGCCGCCTCTGCTATCATTGGTAATTCTAGTGTTACTCCTTTCTTCTCCTTTGCCATCAATGAAAATATTTCCAACAATCTCTCCCTTTGGCATTGATGGCAATACTCCAATGCTTCCTCCAAGACTTCCTCTGCTTGTTTTTCAGAAGCCCCTTTCTTCTTTTGCTTGCTTTTCCTCTCCCTTTGACATCAATGACAAAGGGTTGCACAGCTGCCAATGTAGTTTGTAACTTTTCATTTCCTCTGATCTTGAGGATTTGTTCCATACACTGCTCCATTGTTCTAGCTCTTTGATGACAATTTATTGACTGCTCTCCCCCCGGAATGATGCTTTCTTGTCTGATATTGTCTTCTGTACTGATCCAATTTCTTGTATGCAGCCCCCTTTTTTTTGATTTCTGATCATGTTAGAGAGTAACATCTGCAGACACTACCCCTAGCTTGTCTCTTAGATATTCGAATGGTTCTTTAGCAAGAGGTTTTGTGAATATGTCTGCTGTTTGTTCCTTAGTTGGTACGTATTCCAACTTCACTAATTTCTATGCTACTTGTTCTCTGAGGAAGTGGTACTTTATTGGAATGTGCTTTGTTTTTGAATGAAGTACAGGATTTTTTGATATACTTATTGCACTTGTATTGTCATATTTGATGGAAATCGGTTCATCAATGCTTACCTTCATGTCTTGGAGAGTTTGTTTCATCCACATTACTTTTGTGCAACATGCAGCTGCTGCTATGTATTCTGCTTTTGCTGTAGATAGAGAGATAGAAGTTTGCTTCTTGCTTAGCCATGCCACCAGACTTTTTCCCAAATAAAATGCACCTCCACTTGTGCTTTTCCTGTCATCCACACAGCTGGCCCAATCTGCATCTGTGTATGTTGTCAATGTGAAGCTTTTTCCTTTTGGATACCATAGGCCATAATGTGAAGTTCCTTGTAGATATCTAAATATTATCTTGATTGCAAGTAAATGATTTTGTTTTGGTGCTGCTTGATATCTTGCCACAAGTCCTACTGCCAACATAATGTCTGGTCTAGAAGCAGTTAGGTATAACAGACTTCCTATCATGGATCTGTAAATTTTTTGATCTACATCTGTTGATCCATCATTAGCACATAGTTTACATCCAGTGATCATGGGAGTTGACATAGGTTTGCATTCTTCCATTTGAAACCTTTTCAACATTTCTCTTAAGTATTTTTCTTGCGAAATGAATATTCCTGTGTTCTTTTGTTGAATTTGAAGTCCTAAATAGAAGGTGAGCTCTCCAATCATTGACATCTCAAACTTTGATTTCATTTCTTTAGCAAATCCTTTTGCTAACCCATCTTTGTTGCTACCAAACATGATGTCATCTACATACACTACTACAATTAAGAGTTCATTTTCATTAGCCTTTATGTACAAGTTGTTGTCTACTCCTCCTTTCTTAAAACCTTGTTTTTGCAAGTATTTGTCCAGCCTTGAATACCATGCACGAGGGGCTTGTTTCAGCCCATATAAGGCTTTCTTTAATCTGCACACAGTCATGTTTATTTGTTAAGGAGAATCCTTCGGGTTGTTCCATGTAGACTTCTTCCTCTAAATCTCCATTCAGGAAGGCAGACTTCACATCCATTTGATATACCTTGAAATCATGATAGCATGCAAAGGCCAAAAACATTCTGATTGCTTCCATTCTGGCTACAGGGGCAAAGGTTTCATCATAGTCAAGTCCTTCAATTTGAGAATACCCCTTGCATACAATTCTGGCTTTATTTCTGATTACCTGCCCTTGTTCATTCATCTTATTCTTGAATATCCATTTTGTGCCAATGACATTTTTCCCAGTGGGTCTTGGAATTAACTCCCAGGTATTGTTCTTCTCAATTTGGTCTAGTTCTTCATTCATAGCATTTACCTAGTTTTTGTCTTTGCTGGCTTCTTCGAACTTCTTTGGCTCTATTTGAGATAGCATGGCTAGGTATACTTCTTCTGTCTGTTTAGCAAGCTGTCTTCTTGTTTGGACTCCCACACTCTTGTCCCCAATGATTTGATCTTCTGGATGGTTCTTTTGAGTGTGTCTTGAGGGACCTTTTGAGTTTAATTCCGTATCTTCTGTTGTCTTGCTATGTTCATCATTATCTTGGTCCTCAACTTCATGATCATCTGGAGGATTGGCACAGCTTGTGCTTCTTGTTCTATTTGGTAGATCTTCGTCAAATCTTACATCAATGCTTTCCACAATTTTGTGCAGTCTTTTGTTGTAGCACCTGTAACCCTTACTCTTAGATGCATATCCTAAAAATATTCCTTCATCAGCTCTTGCATCAAACTTCCCCAGTTTTTCATCATTATTTTTTATGAAACACTTGCTTCCAAAGACTCTAAAGTGCTTGATTGATGCTGGTTTACCATGCCATAATTCGTAAGGAGTCTTATCACAATTTGGTCTTAGATGAGCTTTGTTGAGAATGTGAACAACTGTGTGTATTGCTTCTGCCCAGTAGGTTTGGGGAATGTTACTTTCTTGCATCATAGCTCTGGTAATCTGTTGTACTGACCTGTTTTTCCTCTCTGCCACTCCATTCTGTTGAGGTGTACCTGCAATTGTAAACTGTTGTTTTATCCCATGCTCATTGCATAGGTTTGCAAAATCATCGTCTGTGAATTCACCTCCTCTGTCTGAGCTGATGCACTTTAGCTTGCATCCTGTTTGATTTTCTGCCAATGCCTTGAATATCTTGAATTTCTCAAGTGCTTAAGATTTCTATTTGAGAAATGCTACCCACGTCATTCTGGAAAAATCATCTATTATCAGCATGAAATAAGATTCTCCGCTTGGTGCTTTAGTTCTTGAAGGTCCATACAGGTCCATGTGTACAAGCTGAAGAGGCTGACTTGTAGATAGTATCTCTTTGGTCTTGAAAGATATGCGGGTTTGTTTGCCCAGTTGGCAGGATTCACATATGGTATTTGAAGGCTTCCTTATTGCTGGCATATCTCTGACTGCATTCTTCTTGCTCAGACTGATGATGTGGTCAAAGTTTAGGTGTCCCAGTCTTCTATGCGATAACCATGATTCATCAAGTTTGCTTATGTGGCATGCTTCATTCTCTTCTTCCACTATATAGACATTACTTTCTGTTCTAACACCTTTGATCAAGGTCTTTCCTGTGGTGCTTGATCTTACCTCACAATCTTGGGCTCTAAAAAGGACCTCACAGCCTTTGTCACACATTTAACTGACGCTTAGCATATTGGTTTTAAGCCCATCCACAAATAGTACATTTGAGCTTTTCCTCTTCCATTATTCAGACTGATTGAGCCTTTTTCTTTGATTTTCCTTGCTTTATCATTGCCGAATGTTACATTCCCATATTTCTTTTCATCAAAGGTTACAAACTTGCTTCGTTCTCCAGTCATATGCTTTGAACATCCACTGTCCAAATACCATTGGCTTTTATGATCTTGGGCTATTAGGGCTAGGTCACACTTATTCAAATTCTTTTTCCACTGCAGGCAACTATTTGTTTGGAACCTTTTTTGAGAAGATGGACCACATTCTTTGAGAGGACATTTGGAAGACATGTGTCCGATTTGATGGCATACAAAGCATTTGATTATATTTTTAAATGGATTATGTGTACGAGTGAACTCTCCATTGTTCATAAATCTCTGTGGGGTTTTAAGCATCAGTGTTTGTCCATACGTTCTGCACTCCATGGGTTTATGGCCAAACCCCTTACAACAAAAACAATACCCATGGAAACAATTAGTGTATTTGGTGTAGGGTTGTCCTCTCCATTTGTTTGCTTCAGGTAGACTTTTCAATTTCTGCATCTTTTGCTGGTTGAAATCGATTATCTTTGTCTGACAGTATGCAGCAATATGTCCCAGTTTGTGACAGGCAAAACAAGTGACATTTCTCATAGGGAGAAAGAATTTCCTTTGAGATCTTCCGAACTTGTTCAATTGATCTTCAGGAACAATTGAGCTTTTTGCAACTGCTAGCTTCTTCCTCTAATTCTTTGTCTCTTGATGTTGCTTATTGTTTCTGTTTGTTTCATCACACATCATGTTCTTGCTGATTCTGCTTCTGTGGTTCCTTTTTGAGCTATTTCATTATCCTTTACAGCTTTTACAAAAATGATATTCTTGTTATCTTCTACCTTGGACTTACTGGTTTCTCCTTCATATCCTATCCCAACCTTTATGAGAGGAGACCTTTTAGCATTTAGAATTTTGTCCAACTGTTCAGTGCTTGTCATTTGAGGAGTGTTCATTGACAATTCCCTTTGGGTGTTTTCTAGTTTCTTTCTCAGGCATACCACTTATTCTTCCAATTTCTCTTGCTTCTGAATTTTATCCTCAATTTTCTTTAGTAGAGTGTCTTCCACCTTCTTAGCTTGTTCAAGTTTTACTTTCAACTGACTGAGGTCTTTTGAAGTTGGTTCTTCTTTTACATATTTGAGGAGAATATCTTTTTGTTTTCTGCACTTCAGTTTAAGTTTATCAATTTCCTCCAGGGCACTTCTTAGTTCCCCCTTAAGATCTACCTCACATTCTTCCTCCTCTTCTAAAAGGAATCCTTTTGATTCTTCTTTGGCCATCAACACAAATTCAGAGATTCCTTCTTCATTTGAGGATTCATCTGAGTTTTCAGATGCACTGCTATCTTGCTGAGCATAAAATGATCTTCTATTGAATCTCTTCTCTTTTCTGCCAGTTATTTGTTTTGGTTTTCTCTGTCTCTTGAATCTGATTCTTTGTTTTCTTATGAGGACACTTAGATGCATAGTGCCCAACTCTGCCACAGTTAAAGCATTTAAATGGAAGTTTACCTTTATACTTACCTGAGCCTCTATCCAATCTTCTGACAAATTTTGCCTCTTCTTCATCAGAGCAAGAGCATTTATCTTCTTTTTCTTCTTTGGTCTTCTATGTCTTAAAGGCTGCCTCCCTCACATTTGACTTCCTTTGTGGAAGTCTCATCTCATAGGTTGTTAAGTTTCCAAGTAATTGGTTCATGGTCAATGTTTCCCAGTCAACTGTTTCTTCTATGACAGAAACATTGGGGTTAAAACTGGATGGTAAAGATCTCAATATCTTTTGAACAATTACACATTCTCTAATGGTTTCTCCTAGAGCTTTCATGTTATTCACATTTTCTGCAACCCTTAAGAAGAAGCTACCAACATCTTCTTCTTCATTCATTTTTATATTTTCAAACTGGGCTCTATAGACTTGTAGCTTGGCAGCCTTCACCTTTTTATCTCCCTCATGGATACTTTCTAATGTATCCCATATTTCTTTGACAGTCTTGTTGTGCATTACTTTGATAAATTCTATCTCACACAGACCACTTAAGAGAGCATTCATGGCTTTGGCATTAGCTATAAAATCTTGTTTGGCTTCTTTCTCTGTGTCAGACTCCTTTGGGGCATATTCCAAATCCACATCAGCCCAGACTTCTATTCCTATGGACATTATGTACGTCCTCATTCTTATTTTCCAGAAGGCATAATTTGTGCCAGTAAACAAAGGGGCTTTATTTGTTGAGCATCCTTCTAGACTAGCCATCTTGGGGACCAAGGATCTCCTTCCAGTTGTTAAACTGATACCGAAGGAACCTGTTCTGATACCAATTGTTGAACCCTTGATTAAACTGAGAGGGGGGGGAGGGCGTTAATTAGTTTAATGCAGTCATGGTCTTGTAAAACTTTCTTTTACACTTATTTACATCTTCATTTCATGATCAACTTAATATACTATGGAACAATAATCTTAATAAGTGAGCAACAGGGATTAAGCAGATTAAATACAGAATATCAACATATAATCATTATGCACATAGACAATAGATATAAGTGGAAACCCATAAGGGAGAAAACCACATCTTAATATTGTTGTGATGCAAAGGCAAGCTCCAACTCCCTCTCACCACTAATTTTCTGTAGGCTTCAACCTACAGGAGGCTACTACCTCAATTCTGCAAGCTACAATTTGCAAGGAAGCTCCAACTCCCATCTATTTTCTGCAGGCTACAACCTATAGGAGGCTCCTACCTCAGCCAGCGACAACTTGATATGAAAGTACCAACTTCTGCACTGTACAATAAAATCATATGCCGATTTACTTGGATATCAGCTCTGTTTTTCTCCTTCTTTACTGCTGTCCTTCCAGCCTTCAAATTTGCTTTATCTCATCTCTGGATCTTCACAACTCCTCTCTCTGCTCCTTCTTCTTCTTACACTCTCTGACCTCTTTCTCCATTCTCTTCACTTATGCATATGCTTGTAACATTATTTATAGTGATCACCTCATAACACTGTGCATTCCACAAGAAATTCGAAATGAACAGGTATGACTCTTTGCCTTCCCCCTTCTCTTTTTCTTGTCTAGCCCATTCAGAATAATATAACAGTATGTATACATTTTAGTATTATAGAAGAGTTTTGCTTTCCCTTTGGAGACTTGCCTTTGCATCACATACAATAAAAATAATTAAATCATTTACATTTACAGATAAAATAATATATTTCACTCAGCCCTTTCAGCTCTTGGTTCGCCATACATTTGTCTTTTCTGCTGCTATCACTGTCTTTTCAGTTTCTGCTGTTATAGTCTAGCTCTGCTGCATAACTGCTAATTTTGTCCGACTTGACCCATTCTATTGCGTTTCTAACAGTGCCATCATATCTCCTTTTGCTCGACCATGCTTCTTTTTTCTCGTGCCCACAACGTTCAACCTTCACCGCTCTTCTAAACATTCGATTCTGCCCTTTTCTCTGTGTCGGGTCCTTACCCGAGCCTTTCTACCCGTGTTCATACTTTCCTTTTTGTTTTACGTTATAATCCTCCTTTTGTTCTCCGAAACGATTTACAAAGGAAAATCCACATACTTCCGAACTTGAAATGCTTTAGGCTTTGGCTTTGATCTTCATCGCGTCTGCTCTCTTTATCGCACTTCGGCGATTCAGTTATCCCATGTGCCTTCGTCCATTTGAGCTCTTGATATGCGATATGCGAAGGGTCCCACCAGGTTGTATCTTGACATTTCGGCTATTTTTTATTTTATTTTATTTTATTTTTTCCGTTTCTATGTTGCTTTTTCATCCTTCCGATGCGATTTCTCAAAGGGAAACTTTATAACTTCGTAAATTTTTGTTTCCGCCAATCTTGCACATTTATCGATGCCCAAATTAGCACTTCTAATCTGCATCGTAGATATCGATGCCCAAATTAGCACTTCTAATCTACATCGTAGATCTCTACTCCGTGATCCAACGATTATTGCTTGATCGCACTTTAGCGTTTATGAGTGCTATCTCTTCTGAGCTTTGCGATCTGCGATATGCGATGAACTTCGCATCGCCGATTCCCATCGCCACTTCGCATTGCATTGCCACTTCGCGGTTTGCGATGAACTTCACATCATCGATGTGCGATATTGCGCTGTGCTGCCACGTGTCTCTTCGCATCGCTATCCATATTATATAGCTTTATGTGATCTTCACCTAGATCTTGTGATTTGTGATATCGACCCAGTCCACATCATCTCCATGTCATCGTGCCACATCCCACTGCCCGCCAGCCAGCCGCGTCAACATCGTCATCTTGATTTCTTTAAGTTTGACGGGGTCAAGTCCTGTCAATTTGCCATGTCACTTGCCACGCAAGCCCCACGTCATCCATATATCGCACTTCGCATTTTACGCTGACCACTGTGTTTGTGCGATTTTTCTCTGCCTCGGTGCGATATGCGATCGCCATATCGCATCCCATCGCATCGCATTCATCCGTCGCATCGCAAATTCTCAAGTTTTATTACCCGACTTAACATAAGTCATAAATACAATATAACTTGCCCTTCCATATTTTGGTTTAAACACAAGGTATCAACATTACACTATATATCCGGGCCCACAGATTTCCTGACAGTCAATCTCACTTTTCAAAAATATGGTTATAAACCATGATAAACCCAATGGTAATAACTTCATATGCAGAAGCTTTTATATCAATTTTTAAACAAACCATAATAAAAACCCGTTCATTTATCTTCCGACTATACCAAATCGACTTTGGATACATATTCCAAAGTACAAACATGTATTAACATTGGCCAACATCTGTCAACTATCACACCTTGTTTTGATCGTATTTATGAGTTTGCTTTGGTTAAAACCCAAAGCACCAAAATAATATTATATTCGGGTCCCACAGCATATACAACTTACATATTCATTTGTGCAGTCCAATCTCCGTCGTCCATTTAACTGCTCCAGATCCGACGAACATCGCTCGACATCGCGCTCCAAATAGCACGATGGGTAAAACTTTAGAACCTATGCGAAATTAGTGGTTTTTAATTGCCACACGTCGGCCCACGACCACTATCGCGTTCACTCCAGCAATTACCTCTTATCCTCCAAAAGCGGTGCGAAAACACTCAGGTGGTTTTGAAACCACTTTCACTGTTCCATTTTCGCCGTTGGTTCATGGTTCCACATCCAATTTTTAATGTAGTTCCTGTTGCCTTGATGAATTCAACTCCTTCTCACAGTGCCCTTCGCGCCCTCTGTTGCCTGTAACCTGTATCATGGCCTCCCCGTGTTCTCCTTTACCCCTTTCCTTTGCCATCAATGACAATATTTCCAACATTTTGGAGCAACACTGAGGGTTTGGAGGACTTCCAAGGCTGACACAGAGGCTTTCATGGGCTTTAGAGGTTGACGCAGAGCCTTTTAGGGACAACGCTGGGGTTTCTAGGCCCTAATCTTGGCCGAGTTCTGTAAATCCCATTTGAGGGTGTAGATCAATCATTATTTTGGCCCTAGATCAACCAATGAGCTGTAGATCTAGCATTATCTCTGTCGGGTTTTCCAGATCTGGAACCCAGATTTGTGTATTCAGAAATATTCTTAATAATAGAACCCTCCAGCAGCCAGAGACCGGTTTTCCCACATTGGGTTTTTCCAGAAACTATTTGTCTAGAAATAACTGTGTCACTTTGTCAATGTGTGCATGTGCTTATTCTAGATCTGAATTGGTAGAGATTTGTTATGTGTTTTGCTTCGATGTTAACTTGAGTTTATTCAGTTTATAACTTATCTAAGTAGGAGGAGCTTAACCGGATTAACAGTAATAATTTCCACATAAGATATAAGATTCAGAAATTTCTACACTGTCGTGAGGAGATCGAACTTGCTTGGGTGTGTTTCCAAATGAGGTCGAGTTCCTTCTTATATATTGGCTTTTGAGGGGTACGAATTGCTATCTTTAGGCCGACTTGTCTGATATGATGTATTTGATGACGATATAAGTGACATTAGAATGATGGAGGACCTCGAAAGTTTGTGTTTACTTGTATATGTACATTTGAAAGTTTATTACTGATTGGGGTTGTGATTGTGCAAGACCTCTTCATAAAAGATTGAATGTTTGAAGCATGCTTGGATTGTGGATATATCTGATTTAGTTGATTAGGAGAGATGAAGCATCTTATGGCAAGATGCATGGGAGGACATCTGGCCAGGCAAAGTGTTTATGTCTAGATCTCGAAGTAAGGAGGGTGGCATTGGTCATTGAGGTTCGACCTTAGATACACACCTAGATCCTTGGGTTGGTGATAGAGATTAAGAAACTGATGGTACCTATAGTGGTTGAAGCTTGAGTCCACCATAGTCTTGTGAAAATTCCAAGATCTAGATTTGGAATCCCTATTGCAACAAGCTTAACTACTTCTTCTACTTATAAATCTGATTTAACAAGTTATTAAAAGATTTCTTCTTAAAATATCGAAGCAGTTACTGAAGCAAACTTCACCTATTGAAATACATTTGTGAAAATAGAAACTGAGCAAGAAAGAATGATGCAAACACAGGACACCGTTATTTTTGGACAAACATCCCCGGAAAAGCCCAATGCGGGAAAATCGATACAACAGAGCTGAGGGTTTATATAGTATGCAATAATTTTCTGAATACAAATGTGGGATTCCTTTCTGGCAATCCCTGCAGAGAATATGACTGACAAAGAGTTAGTAAGAGAAATCTCACACTGATATTGGAAGCCCAACTGACCAACAAACCCCAGATGGCTTGCCCTCGACTGCGCTCCGCAATCACTATGCTGTCTCTATGTCACTCTGTGTGGGGACTGCGTGGCTTCTAAGCTGATGGTCTTCTGCTACCTTGATCTGAACCTCTGGCGCCTTTTGGTCTCACACCCCGGCTTTCCGGCACTGGATCTCACTGATCCTCAGTTGAATTTCAGATTCCCTCAAGGATGCAGAGTTGCCTCTTTGAAGCACCTACACTGCCTCTGCTGATCTGCTCTTTGTCTTCTCCACAATGTATTCTCTGGCTCAAGAAGATCTCCAGCCAAAATTACTCTGCCCCTCCATTGCAATCAATGATCACTTAGATCTGATTTTCATCCGAGCACTGCTCTGTCAGAAAAAATTGATCTCTAGATCCTCCCATTATTTCTTACAAATGAGCCTGAAGTCTTCCTTTATAGTCTTCTCGTTGACAAATCAACGACCGAGATTAGATCTCCAATCAATGGCTAAGATTATATTAGACTTGATCTACTTTATCTAGAAGATTCACCCACAGGTTACATAAATACTGATTAATTATTTTAATTTCCTAAGTTAGACTTAGGGTCGTTATTAAAAATAATTAATTTTTCTTATAAAACTATTTATGGGTGGAATTTCCCAAAACATTTTCTTGGTTATCTGTAATGCATGTGTCTAAGCCTCTACACAAAGTTTGAGACTTAGAGCACATCTGATGCTATCACAACACAACACTCCTTCTTAGCGAGGAATGTGCTTTAACATATATGCCTTGCTGCACACTGCTCTGACCCTGAAGCATCTCCCTCTGCGCTGATGATGTTTGACATGCTCCCATCAATCACTGCGTTGTTGCTGCACTGTACTGCTGCTGACCCTGCCACGATCAACATTGAATTCGTACTGCAACTCCCTCTCAAATGCTGAATCTGCTACTAACACTGCCACTACTAACTCTGCACTGCAACTCAGCTGCTGAGAGAAGAAACTGAAAAACATCCATAAATCTGAACAAGTGTTCACGATTCATCTCGATGCTGAAACACTGACTGCTACTAGTCCCACACTGTCACTCTGAAGCACTGCGTTGCTGCTGCTTTGCACTGTGTCTCTTTGGGCTGCTGCAACTTTGCTATGCGCTGCTAAGATGTTAGCATTGCTAACTACTGCATCTGTCGTCTCTGCACTCGTCTGCACCGATTGGAAACTCCTCCAGCTTGCTACTGCTGATCATGGGCACCCGTAGCAAGGTATGATCCGAGAGGTGGACTCCTCAAGGATCTTGCCCAACTGCAGTTCTGCTGAACTAAAACTCAATGTAATTCCATCTCCCTGCTGGAGATGCGTCAACACTCATGTCGTACTCATCCTCATCTATCTTCGTGGTTGCATCCTTGTCCTTTTGTTTCAAAGGACACTGGGAAGCGTAGTGACCAAGTTCACCACACTTGAAGCACTTGATCTTCAAGACGTCTATCTTATGACGCCGCTGCTCCTGCTACCCTTTGGATGCAAGGGTTGCATCTTCCTTGTCCTGCTTCACCTTCGATCCACTGCGACTATTGCAACAAGTTTGCACTTGACCAAGTCTCTCCTGAACTCTTCTTGCTAAAGAAAAACCCACATCTCTTCCCAGCCTAGCAAGGTTGCCCTCCCCAGGATGCTCTGGACAACTACTTACCAATCATCAATGACTGCATTCAATGCCGGTCTCACCATCACTGTAGGAGAAGGGGTAGACCCTACTGCTGCACGTTGGTCATGAATCTCCTGAAATCTCGACAGGAACGAAACAATGCATTCCCCTTTCCACATATGTGACATCCTCAGTTGCTGCTCAAGGTACATCTGCCGTTGCTCGGAAGATCCCTCATATAGTGTGGCCAAGACTTCCCACATCTGCCTGGCAATATCTTTGCCAACTATATGGGACACAATGTGATCCTTGACTCCATCAAGGATTAGCCTTTTTGCCTTTGCCATATTAGTCTTGTGTTGCTTCAACTGATCTGGATTTGGAGGGACAACTACCGTGTTCTGCACGAAAAGCTTCAGATCGTAATCATCGAGAAGACAAGTGATCCTTGCCTTCCAAATCACGTAGTTGGAGGCTCCCTCCAACCGGTCCTGATCTCTAAGCCCGTGAGTTTCCATGGCTGCCAAATTTGTCAAATCTGCTCCTCTTCTTCCCCCTCTGCTCAACACTTGACAGGATTACGCATTCCTTGTGGAGCTTGTAGATCTGTTGCCCGAATTCGTTTCTCAGATCTTGGAAAAACTGAAATTCCCCAGCTAGGAACTTCTTGAGAGAGAAATTCCCTCACTGTGATGCTTCTTCTTCTGACACCTTCTGCTCCACAAAATTAAGATTTGCCTGCAGAGACTATGTCCTACTAGCTCCGCGCTGCTCCCTCTGCCTTGGCCAAATTCCGATCTGAAGATCTTACCTCTTTGTCGACTCACTCAGAGAGAGACCTTCTCAGAAATTTCAACCCTCCTGACATGGACTGCGCAATCCCTCTGGGGTTTCGAATTTGTTGCTTTCTGCAACTCTTCAGCCTCCAACTCAACGTTGGATCTGCTCTTCCTGTTTCACAATACGCGCTTTGATACCATGTGAAAATTCCAAGATCTAGATCTGGGATCCCTACTGCAACAAGCTTAACTACTTCTTGTACTTGTAAATCTGATTTAACAAGTTATTAAAAGATTTCTTCTTAAAATATCGAAGCAGTTATTGAAGCAACCTTCGCCTATCATAATACATCTGTGAAAACATAAACTGAGCAAGAAAGATTAATGCAAACACAGGACACTGTTATTTTTGGACATACGTTGCCAGAAAAATCCAATGTGGGAAAACCGGTGGAACAAATCAAAGGGTTTATATATTATGTAGTAATTTTCTGAATAGAAATCTGGGATGCCTTTCTGGCAATCCCTGCAGAGAATATGACTGAGAAAGTGTTAGTGAGAGAAATACCACACTGATACTAGAAACCCGACTGACCAACAAGCACCGAATGGCAAGCCCGCCACTGCGTTGCGCAGTCTCTACGCAGCTACTGTGTCACTCTGCATGGCTTCTGTGTTGAAAAGTGTAACTAGGATTGGTCTTCATATTGACTATGAAATTATGAAAAGAAGAATACAAAGATAATAAAATGTATTTGTTGTACTTTCTTCATTGGTTTCATGAGCAAGAATTTTATTACAGGTTAATATACTTCTTCTTAATGTCTATTTAGGGTATGTCTTCTGTTTATAAGTGTAATTAGAGTCATGTATATGAAGAGCATTGTCATCATTAAAAGCTCCAAGACCTTGTCATGAACCTTGTAGAAGAAAGGCTCTAACAACCCTCAAGACAACTCTCTTTCAATTGCTGGAAAAGATGTGATAAAGGTGGCTAATAATCAGTAATGAAGTTGGCCTACATGTCGGCCTAAATGTTTACTGCGTGGTTGGCCTAAAAGAAGGAATAGGTGCCCTATATATACCTTGATCTACAACCATTTGTCATGAAGAAATTGCAGATTGCTCTGAGTTATAAATGCGGATTTCAGGAGTTACAAAATGTGGATTTCTTGGTGTAGTAAATGCGGATTTCTGAAGATGTGATTAGGGTCATAAATATTGAAGTTTGCGGATGATGTTGAGTAAAAAGTGCAGATTACAGGAGTGAAAAATGTGGACCACAGAAGTGATGAAGTGCGGATTTTTGAAAGGTGATTTCTGATGTCTATAAGTGCGGATTCTTCAAGAGGATAAGTGCGGTTATGTAAGATCTTGTACAGGGTTAAGCAAAGCAAAGAACTTGAAACTTAAGCGAAGTTGAAGGCAGTATACAAGGTACAAATGTATGCAAGGTAACTCAGTCTTCAATAGAGAAGATTCAGTGCAGATTGGAGCAGAGGAGAAGGGTCAGTGTTGAAGGCAAGCAAGAAGTAATGACAAGGTCTTGGAGGCATGCTTAGGTCAACGGTCTAAGTCTTGGTCATGGTACTTGTCATTTGAAGATCTATAAGAAGAATTTCTCGTGGGTTTTCCTCTCTAAGAGGGAGAGGTTTTGCTCTGGCTCTAGGAGCCTAATTTTTGTGTCTTGTATATTTTGATAATTGACTTGATGTAAGACTAAATAAACTAAAGAAGAGAAGACATAAGTAACTCCTAAGCTCACAAGTAATTATGAAGAAGAGAATTTGAATTGATCATCAATCCTCCAAAATTTTCAACATGGAATCAGAGGTAAGGTGTTGAACTCAAGGGCTACTTGACGAAGAGACACTCTAGGAAGCAAAAATCCAAGTTTGGGTGAAAAGTCAAATCAGTTTGCAAGGAGGACTCTCAAGCTATTTTTGATAAAGATCTTCATGTCATTCAAAGGATCAACTTTTCAAGAAAATAATCTTTGCCATCAAAGATTTACATTCAAGACATTGTTAGAAAAAGGTCATCATCTTTTAAAGATATCCTTTATCATCAAGGATCCATGAACACCTATATTGAAGACTTCTATCTTAGAAGAAGCTCCTGACTTCATCAAGGAAGCTGCAAGCCTCTCTACTCAATTAAGTATCTGTAGCCTTACTTAAAATCTGTCAAGATGATTCACTGTAAAGAGAGGAACAAGCTGGTTGGGTCATCAAACTTTAGTGCATGGAAGAAGAGGACATATTTGAATTTAACTGAAGATGAAATTATGGACTACATCGAAGGATCTACAATTCAACCACCAAAAGAAGATGCTTCTGCTCATGCCAAGTACATGAAGGGAGAAATCAGAGCCCAAAGGATTCACATAGAATCCATTAAGGACTCACTCATTCCCTATGTATCAAAACTAAATTCTGCTAAAGAAATATATTAGAAATTGGTGGAGCTATTCTCTGTGAGTACTGCAGGAGAAGCAATCTCTCTGAGATAAGAACTATATAAGATGAAATTGTAAAGGGAAGAAGGAATCACTCCATACTTTATGAGGATTTCTGAAATAAGAGCTCAACTGCAGGAAGTGGGAGAAGTAATGTCTGACACTGAGATGACTACAGTGGTGCTGAATGCTCTACCATAAGAATGGAGAAACTTCACTTCAAGTTTATACGGGAAGAAAGAAGCCACACCATTCCACGATTTATGGTCTCTATGTAAAATGGAGGAAACTAGATTGAAAGCCAAAGCTGATACAGGATCAAGTGAAGGGAATCAAGCCTTTGCAACCATTTCCAGGAAGAAAGAAAGATTTGGTAAATTTGGTCCTCAAAATAAAAGAAGAAACATGGACAAAGTACGATGCTTTGGATGTAATGAAGTTGGGTATTATAAAAGAGATTGTCCTAAATTTGAAAAGGACAAGAGAAAAAGGGAAGAAGCCCATGTCTTAGATATAAGGAAAGAACCTAATGGAAAGAAATCTAAGAAAGAAGAAGCGGAAGATCTCTATTATGATTGAGATCATCTCCCTCTTTAAGTGATTTCTGTCGGTTATAAAATAATATGAGAGGAAGCAATGTATATTGATGGCATCATGATAAAAGCATGGTAGGAACTTTTGGTGAAACAACTCTAGGAAAACCTCTCTGATAACATTACTGATGGAAGGCAGTCATCAAAAATCAAGGGTCATCATGGAAACAAGTGCTGACATTTTCTAATGAAGTTCTCTGTGAATTCACTGATTAGAAAGAAAGCAGAATGGTTTCATCAAGAATTCAATGCTACAAATTCTTGAATGTGATGACATATTGATGGAGCAGGTCAACGGAATGAAGCTCTTCATTCTAGAAAAACTGCTATAGGATGACTCAAGGGAAAAAGGTATGAGGTGTATATATATTTATATGCTAACACTAGATGCTGTGAAGTCATGTCATATGGTTGCAGGTAATAGAATTCTATATTTAGAAGTATGATTTATGGAGGATCTCTCGGTGCACTGACAGATGAAATCAACATAATATATCCTCATATGGAATATGAGGTGGTTGTATATGAACGAGGAACTGCAAAATTTGTAAGTTCCTGGGAATGAAGAATGTGCAAAAAGGAAGAGATCATGAAATGCAACCATGTCTAGAGGCTCTCCTCGGAGGATATGTAGACTCTGACATAAGTCTGGTAAAGAAGAAGACCGTTGACAAGACATATCTTTAGGAGATGTGTCAATCTGAATAGAGGATGTCGATGCCTACAAGAAGATGTCATGGTCAAAGATCATCACTGAGGTAACTTTTGATTTAAAAATTCATTTGTATATGTTTATTTGGATAAGTTTATGTAGGGCTGCCAATCATGTGGAAGGATTTGAGATCCTTGGAGATGATTTGAAGCAGAGAGGCAGTGAGGGGCAGATGCAGTGATTGGTTAGGAGGGCCAAGAATACAACGTAGAGCAAGGGAAACAGAGACGTAGTGGAGGAAACGCAATCGACAAAGGGTGTGATGCGGTCCCTTAAGAGGGTGACTCAGGCCCACGTAGGGTTCATGCAGGGGCAACGCAGTTTCTCCAAGGAAAGTCCGAAATTCTGCTGGAGACTGGGGTTTCTGAGCCGGCGAGGCTGAAACCAGACTTTGGAGAAGCAGATCCATGCAGAGCTAGGGTGACGCAGTCCCTCAACCAGGGCCACTCGGCCTTACGCAGTGGCAGCGTAGAGATTACGCAAAGCTTGCTGGGGCTTCACCAGTCGCTCGTCTGGATCAGACGAGACTTGTGAGACTAAGGTATATCTCACCTTTTTTCTCAGATTGCTGAGGTTTTCTCTGGTGGGTGAGCCGGTTTGTGGCACCCTAGATGTGCTCAGAAACTGCTGCTTAATAATAATAAACTCTCATATCTGCTGCACCGGTTTTCCCGCATTGGGTTTTTCAGGGGACATTTGTCCGAAAAATTTGTGTCCTTTGTCATATGTGCGTGATGTTCAGTAAATGATCTATTCTTGTGTAGGCTGCTAGTTATGTTTACTTCGAAGTTTTTTTGAATATTTCAGTGAGAAATCTTATGTAAAACATATCAAGTAGGAGAAGTAAATCAATATTTAGCAGTAAGATTTCTGTGCTCAGAAATTTTCACATGGTATCACAGCATTGCAGATCAAGCTGAACCATCAACAAAGGGGCTGAAGATATTTGCTGCAGGAAGAGCAGTTGATGCAACACAGATCCAGAAGAAGGCATCGTAGCACCAGAGGGACATCATAGACCCTGCAGGGGTGACACAGAGTCAGTTTGTTCATGCAGAGGCTGACGTAGCTCCAGAAAGGTGACACAATGCCAGTCTGCTCACGCAAAGGCTGACACAACACCAGGAGAGGGACACTGGGCCAGTTTGCTCACGCAGAGGGTGATGCAGTCCAAGGGGGAGTGACGTTGTGCAGTTTTCCGGGGCTGGAAGTGTAGTTTTTGGTATTCAGAAGTTGCTGGTGAGGCATTGGTTCTGTCGGTGAAGATCAGTTCCTAGCAAAGGTGACAAAGTGAGGGGAACAGTCGCTCAATAGATTTGTGCCAAAGAAATCTGAGATTCGATCAGGAGGGTGATCGTAGAGGATTGATTCAACAGATTTGGCGGAGGATTTCCGGGAGGGAAATCGGTTGTCAGAGGGAGAAACTACTCTAGAGGGTTTCTATCGCCAAGAAACCTAGATCTAATCTTCTGTTGAGTGCAACAAAAGTAGAAGGGAGAAGAGTACCTGCTCCGACATTTTTTTTTTGAGCTAGATGGCCTCGTACGGATTGAGAGATCACGATATGTTCGACGGTGTGTCCAACTTTGCGATCTGGAATGCCAAAATCTTGACAGTCCTGGAGGAGTACGGTATCAAAGATCATGCGGAAAATGTCTTAACCGCGCCGATCAATGCGTACGCTCTGAAGAAGTTCAATGAGAATTAGGCACGGGCAAAGCGCTTGATCATGGATGGAGTGAAGGATCACGTGGTCCCACATATTGCTGAGAAGAGGAAGGTACATGAGATGTGGACAACCTTGACCACGATGTATCAAGGCAGCTCCGTCCAAGGGAAGATGCTTCTAGAGAACCAAATGAGGATGTTCCAGATGCATAAGGGAGAAGAGATCGATCGATTCCTCTCCAGATTGCAGACAATCCGAGATCAGCTGATTGCCATGGGAGCAACTCCGAATGAAGGGGTATTGGTGAGGACTGCCCTGAATGCAGTCACTGATGAGTGGGAGAGCTTTGTCCAAAGCATTTTGGGCAGAGCACAACTCCCTAATTGTGGTGACATGTGGGCTATCCTTCGACTGGAGGAGATCTAGAGGGTGACCAAGAAGGAATTCAGTAGCGGAAGTGGCAAGGTGAAGAAGGAGGAGGAGGATGCGGCCCTAGCAACAAAGGGACATCGACAACAAGGGAAGAAGAAGAAGGACCTATCCAAGGTCCGATGCTTCAGATGTGGCGACGCCAACACTTGGCCTAAGAGGAAGGACAAGGCATATTTAGATTCGAAGGCAACAACAGCTAGAGGGGACAGTGGTAGTGAGGATGATGTGGCCATGAGTGCTCATGTGCCTTCAGAGAAAAGGTGGGGCGATATTGATCTGTATAGTAACTACAGATGGTGAGGTAGGATCCTTGAGGTGCCCAAACTATTGGATCACATACTAGCTACGTGAGCCTTAAGACAGTAGTAGGACGACTGGAGTAGTGGGTGCAGAAGATCACGATGAAGCAAAGGCAGAGATGGGACGCTGTAGATTGGAACAACGTAGAGCAGTGGCTACAACAACATGGAAGCAACAATGCAGAGGCTGATCAGATTTCAGCAGCGTGGAAGCAGTAGTATAGAGGGGCAATGCTTACACAGTTGAGAGCGGAAATAACGCAGAGGCTCTAGACAGACAACGCATCGCAACAGCTGAGGGTGCTTCAGTGATGAGATGCAGCTTGACTGAGTTGACTGTTAGTGATTGGGTAGTGGTACTTCAGTAGCTTACTTCTCAGCAACTGAGTTGTAGTGCAGCAGTTGGCAGCATGATGCAACAATTTGAGAGGGAGCTGCAGTACAAATGTGGCAGTGTTAGTGACATGGGCAACAATACAAAGAGTAGCAACGCAGTGGATGAAGGGCAACAGGCCAAGCATCAACGTAGAGACCGATGCCAGAGATCAGGGCAATGCTTCAGTGTGGAAGTATTGCTAGAGCGCACTGCTCGCTAAGAGGGAGTGTTGAGATTTTGGGGTAGCATCGGATGTGCTCTAGCTCCAAAACTTTGTGGAGGGGCTGGAACACATGAGATCTTCAAGACAAAAAAAGCGTTTGGTGAAATTACATCTGGTGTAAAAGTTATTCAAAGAATTATTTTTTTTAATGAGGACCCTATGTTTAATTTAGGAAAATTAAAAAATTAAAGTGAATTAATTTACACATGTGATGAGAACATTCTAAGTGACATGGATCAAGCAACGCAGTCGATGAAGGGCAACAGGCCAAGCATCAGCGTAGAGACCGATGCCAGATTTCAAGGCAATGCTTCAGTGTGGAAGTATTGCTAGAGCACACTGCTCACTAACAGTGAGTGTTGAGATTTTAGGGTAGCATCGGATGTGCTCTAGCTTCGAAACTTTGTGGAGGGGCTGGAACACATGAGATCTTCAAGACCCAGAAAGCGTTTGGTGAAATTACATCTGGTGTAAAAGTTATTCAAAGAATTAAATTTTTTAATGAGGACCATATGTCTAATTTAGGAAAATTAAAAAATTAAAGTGAATTAATTTACACATGTGATGAGAACATTCTAAGTGACGTGGATCAAGCTACTTCTAATCTTAGCTGTTCATTAGAGATTAGATCACGACCGTTGATGTGTCAACGAGAAAAGTATAAAGGAAGGGCTTGGGGTTAGTTGGAGTACACACAGAGAGTCTAAGAGATCGAATTCTTCTGATGTAGCAGTGCTTGGACGAAGATCGGATCTGAGCGACTCAGAGAAGCAGTGAGGGGCAGATGTAGTGATTGGTCAGGAGGACCAAGAGTACAACGCAGAGCAAGGGCAGCAGAGATGTAGTTGAGGCAATGCAACCAACAGAGGGTGTGATGCAGTCCCTTGAGAGGGTGACGCAGGCCCATGCAAGGCTCAGGCAGGGGCAATGTAGTGTCTCCAAGGAAAGTCCAAAATTATGCTGGAGATTGGTGTTTTAGGGTCGGCAGGGCTGAAACCATACTCCGTAGAAGCAGATCCACCCAGAGCTAGGGTGACGCAGTCCCTCAGCCAGAGCCACACAACCTTATGCAGTGGCAGCGTAGAGACTGCGCAGAGCTAGCTGGGGCTTCACCAATTGCTTATCCGGATCTGCCGAAACTTGTGGGAGAGGTATATCTCACATTTTTTCTTTGATTGTTGAGGTTTTATCTGTTGGGTGAGCCGGTTTGTGGCACCCTAGATGTACTCAAAAACTGCTGCTTAATAATAATAAATGCTCATATTTGTTGCACCGGTTTTCTCGCATTGGGTTTTTCTAGGGACATTTGGCCGTAAAATCTATGTCCTTTGTCATATGTGCGTGATGTTCAGTAAACGATTTGTTCTTGTGTAGGCTGCTAATTATGTTTACTTTGAAGTTTTTTTGAATATTTCAGTCAAATAACTTGTGTAAAATAGATCAAGTAGGAGAAGTAAATCAATATTTAGTAGTAGAATTTTTGTGCTCAGAAATTTTCACATGGCATTGCAGTGCCTTAGCTCTTCATCATTCCTATAGTTTGAGATCTTCCTTGTACTTGTTATGAATACCTCCTTTGTTAAGAGGGAGTGTGGAAGAATGTAACTAGGTTCGGTCTTCATAAATGTATTTGAGTCATTATGTGATATACTTATCAAAAAAATGAAAAGAAAATTTTATTATTGTTATAATGACTTATTAAAGCATGGGTTTCATGCTTGGGTCATCATGTTTTAGGTCAACGTCTCCATTGAGGACTTGTAGGATTTATTCTGAGTCAATAGAGTCATTGTACATTTAAAGAGACCCTTCTTGGGCTTTTGAATCATGTAAAAGAATTATTTTTGAGTCAAAAATGAATTATGTCACCTCCACACCAAGTTGGCCTCATGAGAGGGACTCACAGAATGGCATAGGACCGAGCAATGTTATAAAAACTCCGACTGGACTCAAATCGGTCGAGGCCTAATTTACCCCGCATTGACCCGGCTAGCTGATTTGCATGATTTGCCTTAAAAGTTATCTATGTTTATTTTTTTTATAAAAAAACATATATTTAAAGATTTTCATTCATGTTTCCAAACATAAAGCATTAGAATATAGAGAAAAGACAACATATGATCAAAGTAGGCTCATGGATATATTCATTATATCATAATGGCACCCAGTGCACTGTCTAATACATGTAATAAATAGAGATCAAAACAAAAACACAACCAAGGAGGTTCTAAATGGCCTCTACAACAAAACATCGCTAGTCACTACTAACTACTGCTAGAGAAGCCTACATCATCTGGCCTAGACTTTGAATCAGATTCAAACGGGGAAACCCATTGCTCCTCCTCCTCACTACGATCTCCAATTGCAACTGTAGAAGATAGTTGTGAAGAAATGTGAGGGGGTTGGGTAACTTCTATAGGCTTGGGAGAGGTTAGAGGGTCTTGCAAGAAACCTAAAACCAAAAAAATATCATAATTTGGAGTCTGCTTTCCCTCCCTTTTCTGTCGCGAACTGGGTTTGATTGGCTCAGTCGGGTTATGTTGGACTCTGTCAAGCTGACCGGTCTGTTACCGAACCGGTCGAGTCGGTGACCGACTCGACTGGGTCGATAACATACCAGCTTTTGGCCCAGTTTTTGTACCGAGCTGGCTCGGGCAGGGGTCAGGTTCGGTTGGTTGGATCGATTTTGAATCAATTTTGTTGTTTTTTAAAATACTGATATTGAAGCAGTTTGATTCATTTGAAGGCACCACTCACACAAGTTCGATATCACAAGAAGAGCTGGAAAAAGTGCGAAATAGGGAAGAAGGGCTAAAAGAAGTATGAGGTCGGAGGAAAAGAGGGAATAGGGAAAAATCGAAGTTTTGGAATCTCTCTCTTTCTCACGCGTGGGATCCTCTAGAAGATCGAAGTGTTTTTGTCTATATTGAAGTTGTTGTTGCTAGATTGAAGTTGCCACTACTAAGTTGAAGTTGCTACTGCCAATTTTTGTTGCCTGAAGTGAAGGAGTTGTTTCAAGATCGAAGTCATTGCATCAAGATTGAAGTTATCAGGTCAAAGATAAGTGCTGCATCATAGTGTTGTTGTTGCTATTGCAACGTCGAAGTTCTGAGAGAGCTGACTTGGTGTGGAGGAAGTCTTTGTCTAAGTCTAGAGTCTTGGATTATCTCAGGAAAACTATTGAAGTAAGAACTTTTGACTAGGTTTTCCCCTAGAGTGGGGTATTTCCTTGGTTGTGTGCTTATATCTCGTGTACTTGTTCCTTGTGTTACTATTTTGGTAATTGCTTGATGAATTAAGATAAAAGGAGGATACAAAGATAATAAGATTATAAGAACATCACAAGTAATTATCAAGAATAAGAAAATCTTTCCACCATTTTGCTTGCCCAATCTGCATCTGTGAATCCACAATAGTATGACATCATCCTCTCGGGTGTATTTCAACCCATATTCTATTGTGCCACACAAATACCTCAAAATGTGCCTTGCTGTTGTCCAATGCACTTTCTTTGGCTCCACCATAAATTGACTGAGAGTGTTGATTGCAAAGTAGATATCTGGGCTAGTTTTGACCAAATACATGAGAGAACTGATGAGTTGTCTATACAAGGTGGGGTCAACTTCCTTGTCATCTGATGCGTCTATCTTCTTCTAGTTAGTGATCATGGGCGTAGACATGGGTCTACATTCCTACATTCTGAATCTCTTCAAAATACCTGTAGCATATCTCCATTGACCATTTAAGATCTCCTTGTCCTTTTGCTACACTTCCAATCCGAGGAAATAGTGCATCAAATCCAAGTCCTTCATATCAAACTCTGATGCTAGGGTCCTCTTGCAGTCATCTATGAGCCCTGGTGACCCGGTCAAGAAGAGGTCATCCACATACAAAACTAGGATGAGTGGCTCATCCTCTACCATCAAGTAGTAAAGGTTGGGATCTGCGTCACTCTTGACAAATCCCATTTGTTATCAGTAGCTATCGATCTGAACATACCATGCCCTGGGAGCCTGCTTGAGACATTCTGGGATTCTGGGAAGCTTATCTATTTAAGCAAGCAAGTTTGTCCTCCAACCTGGAAGACAATTCTGAAGCCCCTTGAATATAAAATTGGTCCATGGTCATACTGGATATTTCTAGAGAATTTAATCAAGACATCCAGAGTATAAATTTGTTTGCTATTTCTCTTCCACCCAACACTTATTTTGCTACTGCAAACTGCTACAAGACTTTATTGTGCCTAGACAAGAAAATCTGTTTTACGAAAATTTTAGTTGTTGCTCCCTCTGCCTAGTGGAATCACTTCCCCTGACAAATATAACTTTCCTGCATCTGTAGTTGGAAAATCGAACCCTGTGTAGCAATTCGCACTGCCTGGCTAGGCATTGCACAACCCCAGAAAATTTCGCCCTGCTGCTCCCTCTGAACAGTGATATTTTGCTCTTTTGACTTTGAGCCTCCTCGTCGTTAAATATGCTTTGATACCATGTGAAAATTCTTTTGAAATGCAACAATTGGAATTAATTCTCCTAACTGATTAACAATTTATTAATTTTCAGATTAATACAGAATTAATCACATTGCAATTTCTTCACAAATAAAATACTGCGGAAGCAAAAATAGGAACTGAGTAATGCTAACACACACACATAAAAATGACAGTTATTTTTGGACAAATGTCCCCGGAAAAACCCAATGTGGAAAACCGCTGTAGCAACTAAGGGTTATTACTGTTATGCAATCGTGAAATTGTGAGTACAATAAAATGACTCTAAACTTGCGTTTCTATTGGATTGAAATACTTGCGGAATTTACTAAGGGAAATTACCCTCCTCTCCAAGCAATCCCGACAACTTTCTCTATCTGAAAGGCTAGTTGTCCAACCCCTGCACAGACCCTTCTGCACTGATCTTGCGTTGGCCTCCACACGTGTGGCTGACAAACCCTCTCACAACAAGTTGTCTTGCATGCTGCTGCTCTGGAAACGATCCTCCTGGTCTTCTGGAAGACTTTCCCGACCTTTGGATGTTGAATCAAGCTTTCTCACAATTAAATCGAATTGCTTCACTTGGGGCACTAAGCAACCTTACGCAACCTCCTGGAGAACCTTCTCTCCTGACTCTTCAGAACTGAAATCCTCCTCTAGGATCATTGTCTCTGCCCATGTGCATCCCTTCTGGCTCAAACTCTCTTCCTTTGCTTGACCTCTGAAGTTGGATAGTTCGACTTGCCAAGGAACTCGCACTACTGGCTCTCACTCTTTGTGTTGTGTGTTTCTCCATCTATCCATCAACCTCTTCTTATAATCTCTAGTTGGGACTCCAACAATCAATATTAAAACTTAACCGATGGTTGAGATCATATCCAAGTCAATTTCCGCAAGTTAGACTTAGGCAATTTTTAATTATCGACTAAATAATTTAATTGAGCCATCTCTAGGTTGAATTTCCAGAATCGATTTATGGGTTTTGGAAACTCCTGTGTTTTAGCTTCTCCCCAAAGTTTCGAGACTAGAACACCATCTCTTAGGCTAATGCATCGACACTATTTGGATTTTCGGCAATTTTTTCATTTTTGTCTCATCACATGCTTCGTTGCAAAGCCTTTCTAGGTGGGAGGTCATGCAAAATACCTAAATTATAATAATTACAATCAATTATAGTGTAGGGTTGTGTCCTTTAGTGTTGATGTGTCTCTTGGTAAATTATGTAATACTTTTTTTTGACTGCCTATCGTCAATTGCATCATTCAACATTTATTAAATATATTTGTCTTCTAACATTTTGGGTTTACCCCTTTTCTATGGATGATCTGGTATTGAACTGTTGTGCTTATTACAAAAAACTTAGAATAAAAGTTCTGTCAAGCACGTGTAAGTAGCTAAAAAGGAACTTGACTTGAAGTAATATAGTGACTGTTTTGGGGTTGTTCTTGTATCAAAGGAAAACTTGATTAATGAGGATGTCCTAGTAAGGGAGGACCACTTCATTATTGAAGATGTTCTAGTGAAAAAGGACCGTCCCATTAATGATGACATCTTGGTCGAACTGTATAACCTCATTAATAAGGATGTGATGCAGGAGCATCTGCTCTCTAGGTCAAGTTCAAAGTTTAATCGGACCAAGGGTTGTTGAAAGCCCAAGGAAGGGTTAATTTGTGAATGTGTTTATAAAAATGATTGTAATTTATTTGTAAAAAAAAAAATTCCATAGTTTGAGACTTGCTCTAGAAAAGACAAGTCGTAGGTTTTTAGAAGTTTCTAAGAATGAGTCATGAGTATAGGTGTCGATTCAATCTAATGAATCATGTAATTGAAATTAGCATGCTGGCAGAGTTTGAGTAACGAGTCATTGAGGAGATGAGGATGAATGTCTATGTTTAGAAATTAGTTACAGATTTGTAGGAGGTTGTTGAAAGAGCTGGACAAGCTCAATTTTGTAATTTTTTATTTCAATTGTAAGCACACAGGCAGGAGAGGAGTGAAGATGGCTATGTAAAGGTGAATCAGGCCATATGCAAAGTAGGTCAGGGTCTCATTGTGTATATACAATTTATTCTCTTAATGAGGAAGTAGGTTCATCATGACTGTGTGTTTATGTCTCTGTTATAATTTGTATGTACTGTAGTTGAGCAATATTGGTGAAATCGTTGTTTGGAGGTTTACTTAGAAGGTAAACGAAATCTCTGTGTTTTAAATTTCTGAGCCTTGTAAATTTGAAGTAATAGTGGGTGAATTAGCATGAAACAATCAAGGATTTGGATCTGAGGGGGTTGTGAAACTCTGTTTCACCTAATGCCGTAACTGGGAAATTTCGATATCTATGGGATGTTGTTCAATCGATAATTAAATCCCCATTGGACGAGACAAAATCACAGTGAAGGAGTTTTGTGTTTAATACTTGAAGGTAGCCTGTTACATTTAACGAATTGTTGGCATTACATTCCGATTTTGTTTCATTGTTGAAGGGGAGCTGTTGAATTATTTCAAACACAACAGAAGCGTGATTGAGGCAAAGCAATCGTAAGGCAGTTTTTGCCTTGTCAAGGTTGCATTGAAGAAAAGTGGCAGCAAGTTTGGGAGGATCAGTGAAACTACATTTATGCAGAACTGAACAGCGTTGCAAGGGTGTCACGATCATAGCAAGTAGATGGAGTAGGAGATGAAGGGAATTCGTAAGGAAAAACCGTCATCAAAGTTGCGGTTAAATTTCTGATCAAAGGAAGACGAATTTTGAAATTTCGCCATCTGGGTTTTGTGCAGAGCAGGGCCTATTTGGTAATGCGCAAGCGATTTTCCAAAATGATCTTTGGTTGAGGAGCTCTGAAGTGATCTCTAAACTGCGTTTTTGCAGACTGCATGACTGGAAAAGGACATTTGTTGTTCCTTTGCACCAACGCCTGTGTTTGCAGAGATAGGAGCCATCCGGATGTCTTTGTCAATGTGGGCAATTACATGAACGAAGTTTCTCTTGAGATTGTCTATAACACACAAGGCCATTTAACTTGTTTCCATATTTCTTCCTAAGGTGTGCCTAGATGCTCTAGTGATTGTTTGTAAGGTGCAAGTGGTTTGGGTTCGATGCTTATTCTAAAGTTTGAAGCAGTCTTTGGCATTTGAGGCACTTGAAGAAAGTCGGCAACGATCCCCTATGAGGCTTCCTCTTTTGATTCCATCAATTTCATTGTTTGCTAGTGAAAAGTGATTAGAACCAATGTTGATGATGTTTAATATTTGACTTATTGTTATGGTTTTATTATAAGCCTTGTACTTTAATTCTTTGCCACATATCTTCCTCTTTAGAAGCTATACCTTGTATGTATAACCATTGGAAGGTGATATGAATGCATAGTCTATGTTGATTGTACAATTAAAATTTAAGCTTGGCCTTGTTCAAGTTAGGTCGAATAGGTGCATCCACATGGGCTTGGTGTCTTAGCATGTGGAAGTGGTCCAACACGTACTTTTTCCAATATGACTTTATATCTATATATTGACTATTACTTTATGTCTAGAAGTGACTTAAGTTAGCTTAATGGAAGATTAAGTCACAACCATTGATCTCAAGAGGGCAAGATTCAATCTTGGCCATCCATCTCTTTGGACATTTAGGGTTGGGCATTTGGTGATTAAAGATATAAAAGACATAAAGGGAGGACGAGAAGACATATTACATGAACAGGGTTTTGGAGAGCTGAAGGAGAAAAATGAGAGGAAATCGATTTGCAGAGGAGAAGATTTGCATTCAGATTTAGGAGAACAAATCCTACAGTGAACACACATTCCTAGTGGGTGCATCAGGGCATCCAAGGCTTGCATGCTTTTCGAGGCACTCAGGTTGATTTTGTGGAGGCTGTACAGGTCGTATGGATCACACAGGGGCAGCAAGAGAAGGCTGATCCTTAGCACGGGTTTCGAGGCAACTTGGGGCTGCATTTCTCAGCTGGCATATTTTTCTGAGTAGGTTGTACCATAGTATTAAAAATCGGCCGGCTTGAACCGGAAATCGGTCAAACCGGCCGGTTCATTAGCTGACCGGGTCAAATCAGTAGACAAATCGGGTTCAACCCTCCTCTTCGCTAAAAAAACGGGTCCAACTGGTGCTAGCCGGCTGGTTTAGGATGGAACCGGCCGGTTTATGGTCAAACCAGCCGGTTCCATCATAAACCGGTCTGTTCATTGCCAGGCCAACTATGGACCCCACATAATGCATTTTTTTGAGTTTTGGAGCTTTTTTGAGGGAAATTTAGGGTTGTTTTCCTCCGAAAATATCCTCTCTAAGAAAAGCATGCTTACCCTCTCATTTTCTTGACACATCCTGTTGGCAATTAATGGTAATGTTAAATGAAAAATGAAAAATAAAGGAAATGTCACTTTTACTTAAATTTTTAACATTACCATGAAATGGCTCAGGATGTTTAAGAGTGGTTTCAACCTCATTGGATTTCATATGGAGAACCTAGAATTTTAGATTTCACTCAAAATTCAGTAGACTTAATGGTTTTCAGGGTTTCATGGTTTGGGGGTTTGCTATGTTTCCATTTGATTCTATCATGTGTAAGGGTATGAGATTGGCACTTGATCAAGAGCATGAAGTCTTTTAAGAACCTTGATGTTGGTGGCATTGATTGTTGAATTTTGTTGATGTTGGTGGTATTGATTGTTGAACTCCCCTACCGTGGCCTTAACAAGAATGTACCCTTCACTCAAAGGAAAACAACTGGCTAGGCATGCTAATCTTTTTCTACTGCATTTTAAGGTTGAGGAGATGAACCCTTCACTCAAACCAAAATCATTGGTTAGACATGTTAAACTTTTTCAATTTCTATCATGTTATAAGGTTGAGCAATCCAAGTCTGAAGACTTTGAGCTAGATGATGTTTATGTATCTCTTGTTGATGATCCCATTTCTAGTAGCGATGAATCAATGATGAGTTTCATGAGAGACCATGTTGCTTAGTGATTTGTAGTTTTGATGTCTATTTTTGCGGCTACTACTACTACTACTAAAGTTGTAGAGGAGTTTTAGGAGTTCTCAAACTCTGAGCCATATTATTTATGTAGGTCATGTTAATGATCCCTTGTCTAGTAGTGGTGATGATTTTGATAATGATGAGGACTGATGATGTTGTTGATTACTAATATGTAGTCTTGTTTTAGGCCAATGGCCTCATAGCTTGTAGCATTGTTTTTGGACTTTATGGGCCATTTGGAGCCTCATTGCTTATGTATTTTTCGATGATATGTATTGCACTCGGTGACATTTTGATATATTCACCTTTACATGGTATATAAATGAGCAGACTTTGCATATTTTGTCTTTATTGGCTTGGAATCATGGTTGCAAATCTTAAAAATAGTTTTTTTTATTAAAAAATAATTATTTAATGTATTTTTTAAAAAACCGGTTCGTTTAGACCTAACTAGTACCGGTTAGACCTGTTCTGGTCCTGTTACCAGTTCATTAGGTCCACCGGTCCAGTCACTGGTTCCGGTTTTTAATACTATGGGCCGTACAGCTGTATGGATGGGATGGACTGTTCAGGCACATTTCTCAGTGAAATTTTGAAACTGTACCAGGTTCTAAATTGCAGTAAATGATTCCTAGATTTTCTTTTTGAGCAAAATTATAAAAGCATCTGTTGCTGGTTTTCCCCATTCGATTTTCCAGGGGAAAATCTGTGTCATTTTGTGTGATTTGTTTCTACATATTTTCTGCGGAATTTAAAGCTATAAATTTCTGTATATTGCTATACTGAAAAATCAGATTTAGAAATATTTCATGTACAGAAATAAAATCTGGGTAGATAAGTTTTCATTGGAACAGTGATCAGATCAAAGTTTAGAAACTAACAGGCCTATGATTGACTTGTTCCTTATTTGTGAGTTGAATCTTAATGCTGCATAGTTATATCTTGATTATTTTGTATCTTGATAATGCAATTTCGACTCTCTTCGTCCTCACCTTTTTCTTGGGCCAACATTGGTAGTGGTCTGGCATCTGAAATCAAAATCAATGGATTGCATGTTTTACAGTTTAAGAGCTTGAAACTATATCAAGAAATACGGTTCTATAATAAGAATTGTAAAGACAATGTTATTTGCTGACATTTCAGAAATTATGTGACTTTTATTCTATTATTTTTACACTTGCAAATGATTCAGGTTAAATGTGTATATTCTTTGTTATTTTGCTTAAAATTCTCCTTATTCAATAACCTGTATTCTTATGCCTATAGGACAATCCTTCAGATAAGGATGTAAATCAAGGAACACTTGTTGTGTTTAATCTTGATCCCTCTGTAACAAACGATGATCTCCGTGTGATTTTTGGTGCTTATGGAGAAGTCAAAGAGGTAAAGTTAAACACATCTTGAATGTCTGTATGTGAGTTTGCCAGTTCATTTGTTTTAACATAGGAGCCTACTGAACCTGTTCTTGCCTACAGATAAGAGAGACACCACACAAGCGACACCACAAATTTATTGAATTCTATGATGTGAGAGCTGCTGATTCAGCCCTTCGTGCTTTAAACCGTAGTGATATTGCTGGGAAGCGCATTAAACTTGAACCAAGTCGCCCTGGAGGAACAAGACGGAGGTATCAACAATATGTTGGAGATATAGATATCTATGCAATATGCTTTCCAGAAGAATTTTAGTGTCTGGTTTGTTAAGACAAAGGGGTAGTTTTTGTTAACTTCAATCAGTCAATGTTACATTGCATTGTATTACTTATCATTTTATGAGTTGCATGGAATCTGGATGACTGGATATTTTGATTTTTCTTATTTGTCAGTAATGCTTTATGACTGAATTCTTTGAGTATGGTAAGCACAAAGGAAGATCTGATTAATAATGTAAAAGGGTCCTAAAAGCAATAACTTTATTTCTTCAGAACTATTCTAATTACTTGTTCTAAACTATATTAGTGACCTTGTCTCTTCTATGGGTGTCATGTTAAGTATGGATCATAGGTTAAGTAGTTTAATGGTTCCTTTAATATTTAGGCAAATAAGGTACACCTAAATACAAGTTTTTTTTGGAATAAATACATATTGGGCAAAGTTCAATATGGTCCACCTGTGCCCTTTCTGGTTTAATTTTCTGGGATATGTAATGCTTGTTTAATTATTCTCTCTAAGATCATTTTCTTTACTCTTTGCAGACACTATGGTGTAAATTTCTCTAGCCTCGGTGACTACTGTCCCAATGTTCTCTCGTTAAATAACTCAAAAACATAATTTATTTTAGGAGTTTAAAATTAAATTTCTGATTATTGCATCAATCACACTATAGCTGAAAAATGAACAGTGGATGAAATAAAACATATACACGGATTTCTTCTTGTGATCAGATTTTCATTCCTTTGATCAAAGTTTAGATGGTGATCTCTGCAGCTTGGTTCAATCAGCAGCTGTACAGTCAATAAAATGACCTCAAACAGCAGTGTACGGCCTATGTAAAAGTGGATATAACTACAGTAGTATGGCCTGCTCTGTTTTTGCTTTTGTTGAAAGGAAAACCTATCTTTCTCTCCTCTCAATACTGAAGCACACTCCAGCAGGACTGTATATGACCGGGTCTGAAGTTGTACTACCTGTGCTTAAAGAAAAGATGGCTACAACAGTGGTGTGGCCTGTATGGCCTGTTGGTATCTTGCTGGTCACTTCAGTACTTTCTTCTTCTCGTCGAATGCACTCTTCCATTTTCCGGCTCTCTTTCTCTCTTGCCATATGAGGTTGATCTCTCCTATGACCAATCTTGTCCTCTTTATGCTTTGAGAGAAATAACTGATCTCCTTAATCTTAGCTGCCACCTATTTCAATCTTGAGATATATGGCTAAGATTAAATCCTAATTTAAGTCAGTAATGTTTTAGAACATTTCATTCAAATTCCTAAGATCAAGTTAGCTTTAAAACATTAGACTTTTTATTTTTTTATTTTTTGAGTGAAATTACAAGATGAATTATTTCCCATTTTTTCCTAAGTGGTTACTAATAAACTATCATGAACCCCTTCTTGCATGTTCACACTGAACGCTGTGCAAGAAATTCCTGCTCAAGATATATTTCTCAATATGGTCTCTTTTGAGTTATAGTTATGTGCTTTGTCTTGGCAGTGTGCTTCTCTACTTTCATTTATTTCCTGAAGTTTGCCTTTCATCATCCCATTGCTTGCATTTTTTCCATGCTATCTATCCCTTTTTGCCTCCATGTTTCCTGCATGGGATTTTTTGGGGTAGCTGTTCTAACTTCTGGAATCCTGAAGCAAAGGGGAAAGGAGAAGAGTATATGTGGCATGCAAGTAAACTGTAAAATATCTCTGCAATGATGATTCTTTCAGCAATTGTTATATCTCGATGATGCCATTTTTGAATATTACCTCAAATTTATTTAAGACAGTCCTGACTCCTACAAATACTTGGGACTCTACATCTATTCTGAATGCAATGCCCATATATTTAATGATTTTCCCTGGCTGGATAATCCTCCAGATATTCTTTAGCTAATCAAGGTGTTCAACTTATCCTATGGCAAGGGCTCATATTTTTTCCACATTTAGCATGACACTTATATCTCTGGGAAAAATGCCCAGACATTGACATTTGCCTTGCATTGAAGGCTGTTCAAGTTTTATAGTGAGTGTCAAGACATCAATAAAGTGTACATTGAAAAATGTCAAGAAGATATTGTCCACCTCTTGGAAGGGACATGAACTATGTTATCGCCTGGAAATTCTTTTTTACAAACTAAAAACAGTCGGGATAACTCCTAGGAATAGAGCCAAATGTCACCTCACTAATCCTTTCCCTCTTTGGGTTGGCCAACCATGTGGGTTTCTAATATCTATGAGTGAGTCAATGTATCAAATATGGTTCCTGGGGTTTTGATATGACCTCAAATCAGTGAGCTAAACTATATTGTGAATTAAATAAAAATTGGAAATATGCAAAAAAGAAAAAAATTAAGAAAACAAACTAGGATGCCTGAATAACGAGTCTAGATGCTAAAATTGCTATATAAGCTCACTAGTATAGCAGTTATTACCCCCTTTGTGATGGCTCAGTTCATTGTTCATCAGGGGTTAAGACATACAAGGGTTCTTTGTCTTCTATGAGATAGGCCAACATTTGCCCGAGAACCGTGTGATGGCCATATGAGAGAGGTGGAGCCCATGCTTAGCTTTTGCCGACGTGCTAATTTGCAAGTCTTGGCAATTTTTTTCATTTTGATTTTCCTTTTGTTTTTCTTGTGGCGATCATGTGCTCTTTCTTTTTCTTTTAACTGTGTCAATCTCCTAGGGTGCATTTCTAGGCCTTACCCAGTGATAAGGATGTGTGAATGCCAAATCTCAATGAACCAGTGGTCAGTTGAATCCGAAGAAGGGAGATGGAATAAGGGATTATAATGTAAGATGGATAGGGGTAAGTATGGAATAGGGAGAGATGGGGCTACACTATCTCAATCATGGTTTCCCAAGTAGTGCCCCTTACTAAAGCCATGGGCCATTAGGGGATGTCCCACTAGACTAACATTGAAAATTAACCCCCCATTTAAGGCGAGGGAATTGTTGCCACACAATTTAGGAGGGGTACTTGAGGGACAATTACTAGGCCAAATGACAACAATGGGACAAAGACCCACTGTCACTTCAGTCAGTGTCCCTTGTTCTTCACGAACTTTCACCAATGGGAGGAATCCCGGTATGAAGGAAATCACTTGTAAAGAGAGGACCAATGATAAGATAGAAAATGATTCCCAAGGCCCATTCAAAAGAGAGGCTAAATTATGGCTTAAAAAAGGGAAAGCTCTCCAAAATAGACCTAAGAGGAAACCCTAGACATAGGGTTAGGGATATTCAATAATAATGATTATTCCTAGGATCAAGGCTTCCAAGATGAGGGAAGACCTCTCTTGGGGCTTTGTAAGATAATCCTTCTTCAAATAGAGCTTTCACACCACTAGAGGGACCTAGACAAAAGCCCAAACAATACATAGGGTTTTTGAGTAATCGTGGGAGGAGGTCCTCCAATGTGATCACTAGGTCAAGGTTAGGATAAGAAAGGGTCAAGAATGATTGATTTCTGAAATTTTTAAGTGCAAATGACCCTTAAGAAGACTACCAACCATTAGACGTTCATGATGGCTTCCAAAGTTTTAGCTAGGGCTTGAGTTTTCTCACAAATCGACCGTGGGAATTGCTCCAAACTTAAAGGATTACTAGAGGAGACACCAATGCAGTAGCCTATGCAAACAGTTTTGCTAGATCACCCCTCTAATGCAATTCACAGGCATCCCTAGTTAGCCGTCTAGGGTAGGGGTTGAAATTAAGAAAAAAGGAGATAAACAAAAGGACAAGGAGGGTGACCACCAAATTTACATGGACTAATACCTTACCCTTGGGCTATGGAGTCTATGTGATTTCGAAATTTGGCTGAAGTTGTCTTCAAGGAGGCTAAAAAGTGATACCCTAGCACCTACTTTTCAACAACTACCCACCCAAGATCTATGGACTTTTATGGAAGAAAATCAGATTTCAATTCACCAAGAACATTCATCTAGTTGTTATTCAATGAGTAACATGTACAAATTTGCAATCGAATAAGTTTTACAATGATATTCAATAATTAGGGCACAAGAAAAACTATCTAGTTGCAAAATTTCCACACGTTAGACATTATTACATGGAAATATCTTCAACAAACACGATAACAAGAGATATATCCAATCGAAGATCAAGATAGTGACTTCAAGAACAAACTAGACTTTAGCTTCCAAATATATCGAAATGCATGAAAAGAACTCAAATAGACATCTAAAAAAAAGTGCGAAATTCTCAAGAGAGAGATATCCAAGTGTGATGTTGATGTTTGATACAAATGAGGCTTAGCTTTATTTATATGAGCCTTACCTAATTCGAATGATCCCAATATGCCCCTAAAAATATTTTCATGTGCAAAATAACATAACTTTGTGATCCAGATTTATGTAGGAACGCAACAGAATACACATATAACCATGAATACAAAAATGCAGCAGAAATAACACTTCATTTCATTAATATCAAAGAACTGAAATTTGTTTATAGACAGAATCGAAATAAACTAGCTAGGGCGCTGGTAGCTTATCTCTGAGAACAGATGCGGTGGCTACCGACCTTTGAACTGTGTTACAATGAGGCTCGAGGGCCTATTTATTATTGAGAAACAATGGAAAACCGTAAACACCCAAAAACCTAACCCTAGGAGATGAAGCGCCAAAACTATGGGCCTCGGTTGAGTAAATTGGTACACCAACCTCCCGGTGACGTAACTTTTGCATATGATCTCCGTTTGACGCGCTCAATACCTCGTTAGAAAGATCTATCCGAGGACTACAACTTTTGAGTGAGCAACATTGGTGTATGACGCATGTTGCTCCTGGTTTTCCCAAAAAACATCGTTTAAGGCCTCAAATGGTTCTGGAAGTTCAGGACTCGAAAAAATACTAAAAATAGTAAACTATGCTATAATTAAGGAAACTAAAAAACTGAAAGAAACAATGGTCGGGCCCCAAGTTGAATAGGCAGGTGGCCACCAATATCCACCTGGATCATTCCTCCCCCTTTAGGGAGCAATGGTCCCCATTGCGTTGAGTTCCTCCATGAGATGAGGAAACTTCTGCTGAACTTGGTCCCTGGTGAACCACTTGTGTTGGTGTAGGAGTTGGCCAGCTTTGGCAACCCGATATAGTTGGATCTTCTGCTAGCAAGTGTTCTTGATTTGCATGTCCATGATACAATCTGTGGTGGCCTATTCCATGCAGTCTGGGTTTAACTCTGTTGGTGTGAGTTATTCTGCAATGTCGAAGGTGTCCAATAGAGGTGGGAAGTAGGGCCGAAGGCGGTCCACATTGAATACTGGGTGTAGACCAAGGAATGGTGGAATACTAAGCTCGAAGGGATTGTTCCCTACAACATTGGTGATGGTGTACGACCCATATCGGAGCGAGCGAAGCGTACAGTGGGGTCCAATGAGGCACTCCTTTTGCAAATGTAGCCACACTTTGTCGCCCACCTGGAAGTTGTGTGGCATTCGATGTTGTGTTAATCAAAGTTGTCATTGATGTCAATAGCCGAGATGGAAAATATTCTTGTGATGTCAATGAACCTCATGCAATCCCTAAGTGCTAAGGATGCCATCAATGAAAAGGTCAACTCATGAAGATGTCAAACCACTAATGAAGAAGTCCTAAGAAGTGCTTGAACTAGTTATAATGTTGCATATGCCTTGATGGTCTAGACCTTAACCTTTGATGACATATGGAGTCATACACTTGATGATGTCATACACTAAATGAATGACCACAATTGATGATGGCACTTGATGAAGGTTGAAAGAATAGATGATAACGTGGAAGATATCATTTGAAGGTTGGAAGACTATTTTGATGTTCTCCTAATGATGTTGCATTATAACGTATCACTGCACAATTATGTGATGACATGGATGATACACATTGCTGGACACTACCATGATGACAAGGATGTCTTACATGTTCCTATGATGATGAAGAAGCCAAATAATGGAGAAGCCAAACAATGGAGAAGCCAAACAAAGAAGCCGTACTGTCTTGATCATTTTATACACGAAATAATCTAAGGACAGTCACAAAGAAAAATATTTTTTCCAACCTCAGAGGCAATCTTTCAACATGGGACCTACACCATCTTGAAGAGCATAATTTTGCCTTTCCAACGAGCTATTACTCGGCCCGAAATTCCAAGCGGTTTGAAAGATATTGATTTTTTTAAGTTAAGGAAATTATATTTAGCAGTGAGTCGACCTACACTTTCTCTCTTAAGTCGACCTCCCTCCAAAAAGTCACATCCCCTCATTCCAATCGAAAATCTGTATATATAGGTTCGTACTCCCTCCTTTGGGTCAAGAATTTCGGTGAAAAAAAAACACAGAAAATCAGGAAAACGCAGAAGTGTGAAGGGGGTTGAGGAAGATAAAAGACATAGATTGTTTTGGGCAATTGTTGTATTCAAACCTGTTGCTACTATACTGTCAAACTCAGAAACTTGGATCTGTGGTATAGAAAAAGGGTGTTAAGGATTTCTGTAGCAGACCGCAGAAATCTAGAGGAGTTCTGGGTAGTTTGGAAAAGGCTGACAGGCCTAATCTAAGCCTAAATTCATCCTAGAAGGTAGCCTTAAACACAAGAAGCAAGGGACAGCAAGACCGCAACCTTGGAGGAGGTCTGGAAGGTAGGAGGAGTTGCATCAGTTAGTTACAAGCCCTAACCAGGACCAGACTTAAATTGCAGCAAGAACAATCCTAAAACAAAGTAAAGATTTTGGAGTAGTCACATAAGAGACACAACCCTGTGACTGCATGGAGAAGCTCGGACAATCACCATTATAGCTTGAATTTGTGGAGCAGTCTAAGGAAAGTGTGAAGTTTCTGGTGTGGCTTGTTCTAGCATTAATACTAGTCATTGGTCAAGGCTTGAACAATGGTTTTGGGCATCATATTTGGAGCAGTCCTGAGGCAGAATTGTGACAGATTTTGGAGTCACCTTTGGAAGACTTATGGAGACCTATTGAAGACATCTTGAAGCAACTATTGAAGGAGCATCGATTCTTGGAGAATCTCTAGTATTGTTTGAGGTCTCTTGAAGTCCAGTGTGTAGATTTGATTTGTTGATAAGTGAAATCTTGGGCAACATATTGAAGACATTTTGTGAAGACAACCTGAAGGAGTAGGCCATTTGGAGCACCGTGTGAAGACACTCTTGGAGCACCTTCTGAAGACTCCCTTGGAGAGTTCTTGAAGAAGCCCTTGAAGAGGCTTAAAGCAGGTGTAGAACTTGGGCTGCCTATTGAAGACACCTTGAAGGTGTTGGAGATATTATTGATGCATTGATGTCATCATGAGGTAACTTTGAGAAATTGTTTGGGTACGATGAAGAGCAGTGGTGACATCTTCTAAGAAGAAAAGGTTGTCATTGATGACGTAATGTGGAGACTACAATGAAGACTAAGTGAATATTGACAGGGCTCGTTGAAGAAGACATTGGGAGGCGTGAATTGAAGCAGGAGGTTGGAGCCTTATAGAGACAAGGTTGGTGCCTTGGAAGATAGGGTTGGAGACCTAGAGGATAGGAGTCCTCAAGAGACCAGGTTGGAGCCTGTACCAGATATAGGGTTGGAGCCCTTGAGGTTGGTGCCTCAGAATTGACAAGGTTGGTGCCTTGGAAGATAGGATTGGAGCCCTAGAGGATAGGAGTCCTCAAGAGACCAGGTTGGAGCCTGTACCAGATATAGGGTTGGAGCCCTTGAGGTTGGTGCCTCAGAATTGACAAGGTTGGAGCCTTGGAAGTCCAAGTCGGTGCTTGGCAAATATAGGTTGGAGCCTGGGAGATTGAAGATTGGTGTCTTCATCTAGGGTTGGAGCCCTACATATATTGTACTTGATTTATTGTAAAGAAGAAATTAATAAAAGCATTTATTCTTATTGTTCATTTTGTGTTCTAGATATAGGTGATCTAACTGGTAAAATTAACATTTGAAAAGAAACACTGATTCACCCCCCTCTCAGTATTTCCAACATGTTGATCAAGTCGTTGCTTGTACTTAGCATTGGCTCTGTCCAATATGTCATGAACCCGTTGGCGGATGTGCTGAATGTGCTCAATGAAGTTGTTTGCTTTGTCAGCTTCAGACTGGACATGAGCTGAATCGGCCTGAGTAGCCACAAATGGCATGGCTACGTCAATGGGACATAGTGGCTGGAACCCCAGGCCCACCTGAAAGGGGCTTTGGCCGGTTGAGTTGTGGAGAGCCCGATTATAATTGTGTTGTACATAGGGAAGGCTCTCATCCCATGTGCGTGGATGCTTTGAATTGTACATGCGCAAAATGTGTACAATCATCCTGTTGACGACCTCTGTTTGGCCATCAATTTGGGGATGGAAAGCTGTGGACTTGGTGAGCTTGGTGTTTCGCATTGACCAGAGGTTGGACCAAAATGTGCTGAGGAACCTGCTGTCCCGACCTAAGATGATAGACTGTGGGATCCCAAAGCGCACCCACACTCGTTCAAAGAAGAGTTTAGCAGTGGCTTCTGTTGTGATATTCTTCTTGCGGGTTGACATGATGGCCATCTTCGAGAATATGTCGACGACCACGAAAATAGAGTCGTTTCCATGCTTAGTAGAAGGAAGGTCGAACATGTAATCCATGGAGATGGATTCCCAAGGTCGACTAGGGGTAGGTAGCAGAGCATAGAGGCCTTGCTTCTTGATGGTCGGTTTGGCAATGGCGAAAGCAGTGCAGGATCTGATGTACTTCCCAACATCTTGTCGAGGGTTCGGCCAATAGTAATACTTCTGCAGTACTACCATTGTTTTCTCGACCTCGAAATGCCCAACGACTCGATTGTAGTGTGCTTCCCAAATCATCTTGGCACACTCACTTGAAGGAACACAAAGGTGTCCCAGGTGACATAGTAGTGCATCTTGTGTTGAGAATCTGGAGGGCTATAGATTAATACAAATTCTCTTCTTGATAACTACTTGTGATCTTACTTATGTATTTCTTCTTTCACTTAGTTAATCTTTCATCAAGTCAATTATCAAAGTACTTAGTCAAATGTAGAGACAGAATTATGTTCACTTGTAACTGAGTATCTTGAAGTGTAGTTAGGAAGGTAAATTGATTTACCTTCCTTACTTGAGGTCTTTGTCTTTTACAAATTCTTTCCTTAGAGATATCCTTATTATATCCTTCATTCAATTTCTCAAACCTTCAATCAGTTCTGCAATTCCTATCCTTCAGCTATTTCTGTAAAATACGTGCTTCAGTTACTTTCGAAATTGTATCATTTAGTTCTTTCTTCCTTCAGATAAGTCCGCATTCAAAACTGTTCTTGGATCTGCTCTCTTTTAAACACTGTCACCTTCAGACTTGACCACATGCAACATTGTCCTTGGATCTGATCTGTTATACCTTCTCAAACTAATTCATAATTTATGTTCTTTCTTCCACGCTCGTTAACTTCAGACTTGACTATAATTGTTCCTTTAAATATCCGCACTAACTCAGAGACAAGTCCACAAATCTGTGTATTCCAAATGAATTGCAGTGTGGACATATATATATAAAACTTGAACAGCTTTTAGGCCGACTATCCAAAATGATACTTAGGCCAACTTGTAGATTGTTTTCTTTGGCATATTAATACATATATATTCCAAGATTGCTGAAGGTTGATTCTGCCATATTTGAGCTTGTCTTCCAACACCTTTTGGAGGGCTGTTTGAAAGTAACTTTACATGGTCAGGATCCTTCATGACACTTAATCCTATTTATACTTTAGAAGACAAGAACCTAACAGACATCAAGAAGAAGTCTATCTACATAAAATATTGCTCATGAAACCCATGAGACAAAAATACATTTTTATTACCATTGTCTTCTACTTTTCATAATTATATAGTTAGCATGAAGACCGACCTAGTAACATTTTACAACACTCCCTCTTAACTAGGGAGGTATTCATATAATCACTTTCAAACTTAAAGAATCTCATAAGAAAAATCGGATTGGTAATCGCATCTGTATAGCGTCATATCAACCAGCATTGTACTAGTGCAAGGCCTTGACTAACGGCCCCATCTCTTCAACGAGACAATGGGCTTCAATGCTGGCGAGACACATGACTTATAAACACCTTCGTCATTGTCTCTCCAAGGTACATACTCCACCCGGGTGTTCCCAAAGTATGACCTTCTTGGACTATTCTTCTCTTGGGGAGCTAGCCCTCAAAGAATATTGGTCCCTGACTACTCTTATCTTGAATTCCTAATCAAATTCTCAAAGAGTATCGAATGCTAGATGATTACCCAATCCTCCATTCTGTCTTCCCAAGTCCAAAATGATGTGTCTATCTCTCCCTCCCAGGGAGGACCTATTCCACAAGGGAATGTACTCATTCCTATACAAAGAATGTACCTAAGCTCATCCTTAGGAATTACCAAGTTTCTTCTAGGTAAGAAACTTACCATCAGGCTCCCTCTTAACCAGGGACCTCCAGCAGCAATGGTGAGACATCCAGCTGCTCATGAAGAATTCCTGTCCTTGATGTCATGGATTTCGATATTGAGGAATCTCCATCTTTTAGCTTCATAGGGCACAGATCATCCAACATCTTTTAGTTAAGTCAGTTATCCGAGAGTGATTCAACAGACTTCCCATCTGGTCCAGTTGTTATGCCATGTGGCTTTCCTTAGAATCATCTCAAGGATCATACATCCTTTTTTATGATTAGCAACCCTGCACAAGTTCATCCAAATAACCATCTACATATGAACTTTTAGAACAAAAGATACCTTAGTGATGATCTTTCACCATGACATCTTCTTATAGGCATCGACATCCTTTATACAAATTGACACATTTCCTGATGATATGTTTTTCCAGGGTCTTCTTCTTTACCAGACTTTCGTCAGAGTCTACATATCTTTCCAGGAGATGTCCTAGTTACATTTTCTGGGCCTTGAATGGTACTTGCCTCAAGACATGGTTGCATTTCATGATCTCTTCCTTTCGGCACATTTTTCCATTCCCAGGAACTTTCAACAGCCACCACATATACCATGAGGACATATTATTTTCATCTGTATGTGCACTGAAAGATACCCTTTTATAGATCATACTTCTCAATATAGAAGTTCATTACCTGCAACCATATGACATGACTTCACAACATCAATATTAGCATATAAGTCTGCATACCTCATACCTATTTTTCCTCGAGTCATCCTGTGGGGGTTTCTCTTAAATGAAAAGCTTCATTCCTTTGACCTGCTTCATCAATATGTCATCACATCTCAAAGCTTGTACCCATGATGGCCCTTGATCTGATGACTGCTTTACTTGAGTAGGGAGGTTTTCCAAAAGCTGTTACACTGAGAGCTTCTTCCATGCTTCTTTCGAGATGCTTCTTAATGTACATTACTATCATACAAACAATTAGAGATCACTTAATGAGAAATATGATCTCAATCATAATAGAGATCTCTTGCTTCCTCCTCCTTAGATCTTTTAGTGTCAGGTTCTTCTTTTTCATACATGACATGAGCTTCTTCCTTTTTCCTTTCGACATTTCCAGATTTAGGAGAATCTCTTTTATAATGTCCAAGGTCATCACATCCAAAGCATCAAACGTTGTCCATATTTCTTCTTTTATGTTGAGGGCCAAATTTTCCGATTCTTCCTTTCTTCCCGTGTGAGGCTGTAAATGCATGATTTTCTTCATTAGATTCTGTATTAGCTTTGGCCTTTTGTGTTGTTTCCTCTATTTTACATAGAGACCACAAGTCATGGAATGGAGTGGCTTCTTTCTTCCCATATAGCCTAGAAGTGAAGCTACCCCATTCCTCTGGTAGAGCATTCAATACCACTGTTGTCATCTCAGTGTCAGACATCACTTCTCCTATTTCTTGTAGTTGATCTCTTATTTTGGAAATCCTCATAAAGTATGGGACGATTCCCGCATCCTTGGATAATTTTATTTTGTAGAGTTCTTGTCTTAGAGAGATTGCTTCTCCAGCAGTACTCATAGAGAATAGCTCCACCAATTTCCCATATATTTCTTTTACAGTCTTTAGTTTTGATACATAGGGAATGAGAGAGTCTTTGATGGATTCTTTGAGAATCCTTTGGGCTCTAATTTCTCCCTTCATGTACTTGGCATGGGCTGCAACGTCTTCTTTTAAAGGTTGAATAGTAGGTCCTTCGATATAGTCCATTACTTCGTCTTCAATTAAATTCAAGTCTGTTCTCTCCTTCCATGCACTGAAGTTTGATGCTCCAACCATCTTGTTGCTTTCTTTACAAAAAGGCATCTTGATAGATAGGGTCATGAATACTTACTTGAGTGGTCTTGCTTGCAGCGCTCTTTATGTTGATGAAGTCAAGAGTCTCTTTTTCTTTGTTGTTCTTGAACCCTTGACTAAAATGACTATCTTCAGAACTTGTGAATCTCCTTCAAACAATGTTTTGAGTGCAAGGATTAATGAGATAATCTTTTCATATAAACCAGTTGGATAGTTTTTCTTGTAGACTGGTTTGTCTTTTCAATCCAGAATTTTATCCTTGCTTCTTTGAGTGACTTTGTTGACAAGCAACCCTTATATTCAATACCTTAGCTCCGATACCATGTTGAGAATTTGGAGGGCTATAGATTAATACAAATTCTCTTCTTGATAACTACTTGTGATCTTACTTATGTATTTCTTCTTTCACTTAGCTAATCTTTCATCAAGTCAATTATCAAAGTACTTAGTCAAATATAGTGATAGAATTATGTTCACTTGTAACTGAGTATCTTGAAGTGTAGTTAGGAAGGTAAATCTCTGATTTACCTTCCTTACGTGAGGTCTTTGTCTTTTACAAATTCTTTCCTCAGAGATGTCCTTATTATATCCTTCAGTCAATTTCTCAATTCTTCAGTCAGTTCTGCAATTCCTATCTTTCAACTACTTTTGTAAAATACGTCCTTCAGTTACTTTCAAAATTGTATCATTCAGTTCTTTCTTCCTTCAGATAAGTCCGCATTGAAAACTGTTCCTGGATTTGCTCTCTTTTAAACACTGTCACCTTCAGACTTGAACGCATGCAATACTGTCCTTGGATCTGATCTGTTATACCTTCTCAAACTAATTCGTAATTTCTGTTCTTTCTTCCACACTCATAAAACATCATACTTGATTGTAATTGTTCCTTTAAATATCTGCACTAACTCAGAGACAAGTCTGCAAATCTGTGTATTCCAAATGAACCGCAGTGTGGACATATATATATATATATATATATATATATATATATATATATATATATATAAATTAAGAGCAGCTTTTAGGCCGGCTATCCAGAGGCAAATCATAAGGCCCGACTTAATAACAACTTGTTGTTGTAGATTGTTTTCTTTGTATGTGTATATATATTCAAGATTATTTGAGAAGAGGGTTGATTTTGCCATATTTGAGCTTGTCTTCCAACACCTTTTGGAGGGCTGTTTGAGAGTAACTTTACATGGTCTGGATCCTTCATGACACTTAATCCTATTTATATTTTAGAAGACAAGAACCTAACAGACATCAAGAATAACTCTATCTACATAAAATATTGCTCATGAAACCCATGATACAAAAATACTTTTTTATTACCATTGTCTTCTACTTTTCATAATTACATAGTTAGCATGAAGACCGACCTAGTTACATTTTACAACATCCTGGAGGTGAAAATTTGGAACATGCGTACCCTCCAAGAGTGTCTTGTATGTGTGGCCAAATTCCGGATCGCTCTTGTAGAGAAGCAGGCAATTAGAAGTCTTATGCCCACAAGAGTTGGGAACGGTGGTTAGTGCCACGATCGGTGGTCAACTGAGGCAATCTACAACATAGTTCATGTTTCCCTTCTTATATTTGATGTTCAAATGAAATTGTTGCAGATATGTTAACCGCTTTTGATGGCGATCGGTCTGCAACTTCCCTTGTGTCTGTATGAATTGCAGGGGTTGGTGGTCTATGTGGATGGCCATTTCCTTCCCCAAAATGTAACGCTTCCATTGGCGGAAAGCCTGCACAATGGAACTCATTTCTTTGTCATAAGTGGGATACTTGTGGACTATGTCAGACAATGTCTCACTGTGATATGCCACTGGATGTCCCTGCTGAGTGATAACTACCACAATAGCATAGGCATCTATCTTGATCTCAAATGGTCGTTGCAAGTTTGGTAATGTAAGCACTGGGGCAGAGTAGAGGCGATGTTTCAAATCTATGAATGCCTTCTGTTGAGATTCCGACCAAAAGAATTTTGCTTTCGCTCCTCCCTTGGTGACCTGACTCAAGGGCCAAGTGATATGAGAGAATCCCAACACAAACTCGAACTAGAAATTAGCAAGACCCATAACGCTGTAAATCTCTGTTAGAGTGGTTGGGGCCGACCAATCCCGAATTACTTGGATCTTGGTTTGATCCACATGCACCCCTCGGTCATCAATAATGTATCCCAGATACTGAACCTGGGTCATGCCAAAAGTCCACTTCTCCAAATTGGCACACAACTTGTGTTGCTGTAGTGTTTGGAGGACCTGTCGGATGTGGTGGAGGTGATCTTCCCAAGTCTGGCTGAAGATCAGGATGTCATCCAAGTACACTACTACAAATGAGTTGGTGAATGGCCGCAAGATGTCATCCATCAGCTCCATGAAGGTTGTGGGAGCATTCGTCAACCCGAAAGGCATGACCAACCATTCGAAAAGGCCCTCCTTGGCCTTGAAGGGAGTCTTCCACACATCAGAGGGTTCGATTGGTACTTGGTGATACCTAGACTTCAAGTCGATCTTGCTGAAATATTTCGCCCCTTTGAGTTGATCAGGAAGGTCATCAATCCGTGGGATCGGGTACCTATTCCAGACAGTGATCTTGTTGAGCGCCCGATAGTCAATACAGAGTCTCCAAGTTCCATCCTTCTTCTGCACCAACAAGATCGGGCTCCCACAGGGCGATAAACTTGACCAAATGTGACCTTTCTGCAATAACGCCTAAATCTACCTCTTGATTTCATCATTTTCCAGGACAGAGCGCTGATAGATTTGTCCATCGGGCAGCGACGCACCTGGGGTTAGATCAATGGGGTGCTTGACTGGACAGTGCAGACACACCCCTGTGGGTTAGGTGAAGATGTCCCTGTTTTCCACCACGACCTTGTCCATTTGTAGTTGTCGTGTGGAGGAGTGTTAATTTGAACATGTTCTATGCCATTTCAGATTAGGGCACAAAATACTGAAGCAGATAGAACATATCAATAGATCGATGGAAGACATGCCAAAACAGAGATAATGAATGGTGGCATTACGACGATCAGCACGATGCTTCTACCAGCAAAGTCTCCAATAGGTCATTCAGCCAAGTGTGTCACACACAACCCCAAGACAACCCAAACAAAGAATACTCCACAAATACGTAGCACCAAAAATGCAGCTCCATTGCCATCAAGAGAAGAAAGTCCTCCACACATTGTGTGTATAATGAACTCCAAGTCTCTCCAATTTATAGGCATCTTTGTTGGTGTGTGACATGCCCTTTAAGACATTTAAGTCTATATTATATTGCAGGCTGACCTAGCACATAAGTGGAATAAATTCAAAGTACATGTTCTGCTCATCTGATCGAGATGATCTTTAGATCAATCTTACACCTTTCCGAAATAGGAAGCCAATAAACATATTGGGATTGTCATCTGAGCAACACAACTCGGAGTTTGGACCTAGTTGTCCAAATCTAACACTCCCTCTCAACTAGGGAGAATTCCGTCCACTAGTGCAATCCAAACATCGTGCGTCATCTCGCTATAACTTGCTTTGCTGGCCTCTTTATTTCAGAACAGAAGTGGGTCAGTCACAAAGACATCATACTCGGCCGACAGATTCAGCCCAGAGGTCCGAAACCTCTATAGGACTCACAAAGAGTCTCATACCAACCCGAAGTTGGTTTCCCTGACCCGAAGTCAGTTGGAGGTCCGAAATCTCACTAGGACTCAAGAGAGTCATATACTATCCTGAAGTTAGTTTCACTGACCCAAAGTCAGTTGGAGGTTCGAAACCTCACTAAACTTGATCCCAGTTCAAGTTGTTGGACACGTGCCATCCTAGACATAGAGAATATGACAATCTCCGATGCGTCCATCGGTCTTGCTATGGTCTCTATTCACATTTCCCACCTCATTGGCCAAATGAGAGGTACTTCCCACGGGTCCAAAACTCCATGGGTAGGATGCATACTGGGCACAGATCAAAGAGAGGTAAACCATCTCAATATCATCACGGTGGGGCGGAAGCACACCAACTAGGTTCGGCAAGCCTAGCCCTGTGGTTGCTTATAGCACCAAAGCTATCCCCAAAACCCCTTTGGAGCTCCCAAAGCTCATCGTCCAATAGGACCCTCCAAATAGGGTCGTTCCATGATTCCAAGATTCTCACGGAAGGTTAGGAACATGACCTTCCCCAAGGGCATTGTGAGAATATTCGCGACCTGCTCATCAGTTCCTATATGATCGAGCCTTACGGCACCTCGCTGTACCATATCTCGGATAAAGTGGTACCAACCATCAACATGCTTGGATCAATCGTGGAACCCGGGATTCTATGACAAATGAATCTCCCTCTAGTTAGCACAAAGGATAACGGTGGCATCTAGCACATGCTTAAACAACTCACTGAAGAGCTTTTGCAATCAAGTGACTTCACAATGGGCCATACATGCTGCAATGTATTCGACCTCAGTGGTGCTCAAGGCTACCGACTTCCGTTTCCTGCCCGAAGCAGATCTTCTTGTGAAGTAGCATCCAAATGTGCTCTTACGATCCATCACACTACTAGCCCAATTGGCATCAATATATCCAAGGAGTGTCATGCTCATGGCAGTGTTTCTCAGCCCATGGTTTATCGTGCCACAGAGATATCTCAAGAGTTTCTTGGTACCAACCCAATGAATGTTATGATCAACCATGCGTTGACTCAAAGTGTTCACTGCGCAACATACGTCCGGACGGGTGTTCACTAAGAACATCAGAGCCCCTACGAGTTGACGATACTCAGTAAGATTTGCTAACACAGGCCCAACAATGCTGCTACTTAACTTCTTAAAGTTGAGCTTCATCGGTGTCGACATGGACTTACAGTCCACCATATCAGATCTTACCAGAAGCTTCACAATGTAAAATCTTGCCAGGTCTCTGTCAGACCTCTAGGCCTAGGTCCTTCATCTTGAACTCAACAACGAGCTCCCTCTTGCACTGATGAATGAGAGGGTTAGTATCTGTCAGGAAGAGGTCGTCCATATACAACATCAGAATGAGAGGCTTCTCTCTATCAACCTTGAAGTAAAGGTTCGGATCAACATTACTACGAGTGAAGCCCAACTTCATTAGGTAGCTATCTATCGTCTTGTACCAAGCTCTGGGTGCTTGCTTCAGCCCATAGAGGGCTTTCTTCAACTTGTAGACGTGGGTGTCTCGATCCTGGACTTCGAACCCTAGAGGTTGCTCTGCATACACCTCTTCCTTTATCGCACCATGCCAAAAGGTGGTCTTCACATCCATCTGATGAAGATTCCGTCCTTGCGTAGCAGCAAGGTTAATAATAGATTATAGGTGCAATAATAATCAGTGCCTTCCTAGAGAAGTCTCAGTCAACACATTTTCCCATCAGATCCATGCTTGATTTTATATCGAGGTGACAACAACTTTGATCTGTGGTCTAGGAACCATATCCTAGACATCACCCTCGCATCCTTGCGGACTTTGATGCTTTACAGTTTCTTCAAATGATCTAGGCTCATATTGTACTCATGGCAGCTAGATACCCTTGGTATTTATATGGCTTCTTGGTTTTCTTCCGGAATTTCCCCCTCTGAAGCCATATGTCTTTGAGCCATGAGGATCTTCTTTCGTTCAACAATGATATTAGCTCCGGAGCATATACAGTTCTTTTCTGCCTCTTAGTGTTGGCTTTTCTCGATAGAGAAGACATCTATTTTAAATGAGGGCATCCCAGATACCAAATTGGAAAGGGGTCTTATTCTCCCACAGTCATAGCCATCCAAGACTCAGAGCCATATACTGTCATATAGCTATCATGCATATATCATATATAATATTTAATCAAAACTTCACAGGCTTTGCTGATCATGGTTCAAGACTCCAACAATGTGACTGAAGGCTGCAAAAACTTCTTAGTTCACACTTCAAGTTTATCATTATGCTGTAATGTAAGACTAATATTGTCACAAGCTTACTGCTATTATGAATCTCATAAACATGGGTGTCTGTCTATGTCACTGTCATAATGACAGTGACATAAAATCATAGATTTAGCTCCTCAAAATGGTGGTTACAGAGATACCTTCTGAACTATCATCACTGTTTTCTTTATCATTAACAATACTGAAGATTTCAAGCTTCGTGGTCATACATATTCTAACATTGTCATTTTCAAACAAGGAGAATATATCTACAAGCCTCAGCGTGTGTCAGAAGTACTCATACTTACCTTACAACAATTGATGTTCTGTGGAGATCTACTGTAGCTTCCTCAAACAACCCTCTTAAGATTTTCTTTACTGCAACCCACAAAACTAGGGATCCCAATCTGCCTTCTAACATATCATGATTCTGCACTTGAGGGCTTCATCTACTACATCTGGCATTGCATTCTGCACTATTTATTATCTTCCAGATCTGCCCAACTACAATTAATGGTTGACTGATCTAGGGCTTCAAATCTTCATATCTCAAATCTGCAATTTGTTTCTTAAATTGCACAGAACCAATCATACAGTTGTTTCAAACACTGAATCAACCTTTCTACATGCTAGTCCATACCTTATATGGTACCTTTCTATTACGCAGATCTAGCACAGTCATAAGTGCACATCAATCATTGTTGTTCATCACCTATGAGCATACCTCATTTTGATTTCTTCTCTTCAAGGTGACCCATACACATCTGCCCTCTTGGCCCCTCTGATTACGGTACCCACCTCCTAAACATGTGGTCTTAAATGACACAGTGTGTCATCTTCTAAATGTCACTGTATTGCACTAGGACTAGGAAGGCTTGGTTCCTAGTGATATTCTGTTTTGCTCTTTCTTGTCCTCGGTCTCCTATAGATCCTTTCTCGACCCTTCTTTGTACACACTTGAAGGACAATTTCAAGGTTTCTTTCTTACTACGGAAACCTTCCTTCTCACTGTTTATTTTCGGTCTCTTTTTGAAAATATCTGAGATCAAGACAGAGACTAGTTTAGTCTCTCTTTTGCACACTTGGCAATTTCTTACTCCTTGCTGTATGGTCCCTTCAACCCTAGATAGCAGACCCTTCATGTGACTGTTTTTCTCATGGAATATCTTCGGCCTACCTCAGAGATGCCAGGCCCAAACCAGAGAACCTTTATTACTGCGTTATACTCTTGTCTTCATTGAAGAGTGTTAATTAATTGTGGCCTAACTTGAGCGTCCTTTTAGACTTTACGGTATACCCAAACAGATACTCATCCTAGAGAGAAGGGCTTCTTCAAGTCCTCACATCTTCAAACTGACATCCCATACTGCTACTATCGCAGCCTTCTTTTTGCAACCCGTTACAGAGAATTTTCATACAAAAATAGCACATGAAACATACCTTATGTGCTTGCTGTTTCGTCTGCTCCTGTGCTGTTGATTTCGGACTGGTTAGGGCACACATCACAGTCCCTAACAACCCTCAAATCTGGCCCATAATTGCTTCCCTATGTTGTCGCTGCTCTTCAATGGGAGGCTGCCCCTCCACGCTGCTCCTTGAGGGAAGTTACAAAGCTTTGTACACAGAGTTGCCCTCCTAAAAGATAGCGGCACCCTACATGTATACAAACAGAGCTGTAACAGCCTCCGATGAGGGTTATATATCCATCAAACAACCCTTAAAACAATTCCTTTTGCTGCGTTCTTCTTCCAAGGGACCTCGGCCTTTCTTCCTGCACTCGGTCACCCAAAATAGACTTTAAACAACCTTCCTTAATTCTCTACGGCAAGCATTTGTGAGGCTTCAGAGGCTTGCGGCATTTTAGATACAGACCACCCATAAATTGTTGTGGTCTAGGAAAAGAGAGATGGTCACAATGTAGGCTGAAGTTCTGGGCACTTTTCATCCCCAAACACTCCCATGTTGCCCCTGTTTTAGGTTGATAAGGCCTGTGGCCTATCACAACAATATGTTGTCACTTCCAACCAACCTAAAACAAATTTCTCCTTACCTCTTTGTAGCCCAAACAGACCTGCGTAGCTCTTGAGGTTACTCGACCTCCTAGCTAGATGAAACAACCCCACAAACAAGTGCTGGAAGGTCCCACACAACCTTATCCTCCTCGTTGTGGTAGCCTATCTCCCGCGGCCTCAACAAAAATGCCCTAGCTACCCAGCCACCTGTTTAACTAAAACAGAGCTGCGGGCCTAGCTGTAGCTTCTCGGCGCCAACGCTAAATAGGCCTCCGGCCTAGCTGTAGGTGCTCTTCATCAATGCGGCCAGTTGTAGGAGAGTTCCACCAAAAAAAATTTCGAAACTCCATGCAATTTGCCCTTAAACACAACGGTAACCTCCTGTAGCTTCTCCGACCCTGAAAGAGATAAAACCAGTTCTCCTCTTCTACGTCTAGCCTCTGCTCCAATTCGGATGCCTCAGAAATGTTTGATCTATGAATGATGCTCTTGTGGATGAGTTGCACTTGTTGGATCAATAGATCGGAGATTGCTTTCCAACACAGATTGGGCTTTGTCTTCACCTCAGCTCTGATACCATGTTAATTTGAACATGTTCTATGCCATTTCAGATTAGGGCACAAAATACTGAAGCAGATAGAACATATCAATAGATTGATGGAAGACAAGCCAAAATAGAGATAATGAATGGTGGCATTACCACGATCAGCAGGATGCTTCCACCAGCAAAGTCTCCAATAGGTCATTCAACCAAGTGTGTCACACACAACCCCAAGACAACCCAATCAAAGAATACTCCATCACCAAGAACGCAACTCCATCACCATCAAGAGAAGAAAATCCTCCACACATTGGGTGTATAATGAACTCCAAGTCTCTCCAATATATAGGCATATTTGGGGGTGTATGACACGTCATTTAGGACATTTAAGTCTATATTATATTCCGGGCCGACGTAGCACATAAGTGGAATAAATTCAAAGTACATGTTCTGCTCATCCGATCGAGATGATCTTTAGATCAATCTTACACCTCTCCGAAACAGGAGTCCAATAAAAATATTGGGATGGTCATCTGAGAAGCACAACTTGGAGTTTGGACCTAGTTGTCCAAATTTAACAAGGAGCTCTGTCTGGAGGTTGTGGCCATAGTCTTCTTCTTGCCCTGGGGGCGGATCATCAGGAAAACAAATTTCCCAGTTTTGGAAATGAGCTTACTGCATTGTTTTGCAGTAACCGAAGAGATAGACGCAGGCGGTGGTACCTCTGGTATCCTGTACAACTTATTGCATAAAGTAACAATAACAACGCGAGGTCGGGACTCATACACAACATGTCGCTTCCACAAGTATGGTTGGCCTAATAAAACATCACAAACATCAAGAGGAGCAATGTCACATAATACCTCATCCATGAAGGGCTTGATGCTATAGGGAAGGTGACACTGCTCGCTGACGCAAAGATCCCGTCGTTGGTGAAGCCAACCGATGGTGTACGACAGTGGGTGTGCTGTGGTCAGCAAGCACAACTGCTTCATGACCTCTATTGAAATGTGGTTCTTTTGGCTTCCACTGTCAACAATGAACTGTAGCAGGGAACCCTTTACCCACATTTGTGAGTGGAAGAGACGCTCCTCCTTCTCTGGATCTTCCGGTTCCTCCTTCTGGATCTTTGTAGTGGGAACGATGGCATTGGGCTTCGCATCAATAATCTGCTTCCCTTTGTCATTCCCCTTGTCGGGTTTTGATTCAGAGTCGGAGCATGCATCTGATTTAGAAGCCCTCATCTCGGACACTAGTGACTGCTTGGCCCGACACTCACTTGTGTTGTGAGTGGAGCTCTTATGGAACTCACACCACTTTCCCGTGTCCTTCTCCGGCTTCGCGGTGTTGTTATTTGCTTGCAGCTTCAATAGGTTATCTTGGGCCGCCATGCCTTGGATTTGTCCTTTGTTCTGCGGTTTGGGGGCACCTTTCCCTTGCTTTTGATTCCTGGATCCAAAGTCTCGCTTCTTTTGTTTGAATTTTTGCTCAATCTTGGCAGCATACAGGTATGTCGTAGCAAGCGAGGAGATGTCGAGGAACTCCATTTCCTCCTGAATGTATCTGTGCAGACAACTGTGGTTTGATATCCAACTTTGTGCGCAGGGTATGGAATAGATTCATCAGCTCATGCACATCTTGATCTCTTTGTTGCCGTAGCGTAGTCCATTGTATGTACTTGTTCTCATAGCTCCCCACAGGATAATATTGTTCCTTGATGGCGTCTCAGAAAGAATTCCAAGTGGGTATGACCGAGAACAGAGAGGGTTCCCCCTCGTTCTTTTTCTCAAAGAAGTCCTTGACATGGGGGTAGCTTTGAGGAGTGCAAAAATAATCTTCTCCTGGTCGGAAAAGTCATGAACTTAGAAGTATCCTTCTAATATATTCAACCATCTATCTACGACGTCTACATCTATTAAGCCCTGAAATATAGGAATGTCAAAGTTTACTTGTACCTTAAAAGGAGTTGCGGCTCTAGAGTGGCTACTAGATGTAGATGTGCCGCCGGTGGGCGGTTGTTGAAAGATTTGGACAAAGTATCCATCATCGTGTTCCTTTGTTTTTCGAGGGCCTCCTCGAACAATATTTTGATAGGATCTCCTTCTCCCTCATCTTTCTTTTCGTCCCCCATGGGCGGCCGTCGGGGTTTGTGAGGCTGATCTTGCAAAGGTTCAACTAGATTGAACCCTAACTCCTTATACTCCGACCTTGTTGGGGACATGCAAAGAAGGATCGAGAAAGAGCAAACCGCTTTGATATCACTGAATCAGATTTATGCAGGAACGCAATAGAATACACATATAACCATAAATACAAAATGCAACGGAAATAACACTTCATTTCATTAATATCAATGCACTGAAATATGTTTACAGACAGAATGGAAATAAAGTAGCTAGGGCGCTGGTAGCTTATCTCTAAGAAGAGATGTGGTGGCTTCTGGCCTCTGAACTGTGTTATAATGAGGCTCGAGGGCCTATTTATTATTGAGAAACAATGGAAAACCCTAAACATCCAAAAACCTAGCCATAGAAGATGAAGCGCCAAAACTATGGTCCCCGTTTTGGTAAATTGGTACACCAACTTCCCATGGATGTAACTTTGGCATACGATCTCTGTTAGACACGCTCAATACCTCGTTAGAAAGATCTATTTGAGGACTACAACTTTTGAGAGAGCAACATCGGTGAATGACCCATGTTGCTCCCGATTTTCCCCAAAAATGTTGTTTAGGGCCTCAAAATGGCTTTGGAAGTTCAAAACATGAAAAATTGCTAAAAATAGTAAAATGTGCTATAATTAAGGAAACTAAAAAACTGAAAGAAACAATGGTGGGGCCCCAAGTGGAATAGGCGGGTGGCGACCAATATCCACCTGGATCACTTTGGGGACAAGCCCATCATATAGCTCATAAAGTGTAGAATAAGTCACCCAAAATGAAGCCGAAATGATGAAGCAATGGTGTAAGAGGGCCGTTGGAAGGGCTAATTGAGTCCTCAAGGTGCCATGATGAAGAAGAGGGCTCCATGAATGATGGTCAAGGGGTTGGCCCCTTGGTATCCAAGTAAAACATCATGTGGTGCTCCAAAGTGTCTCTGGGGCACAAGTAGTGCTCTCATGGGTCCCTTGGTGTAAAATAAGCCTATAGGCCACTCCAAATGAGGCACAAAAGTTGGTGGTTGCTCTCCCATGTATCAGGGTTGACACAAACCTCCTCTAGCTTTGGAACAATTGCCAAACCCTACATAGAATGCCAAGCCAGTTGGGGGCATTGCTGGTCCAAGTGTATCATCTCACGTATAATGTGGGGCAATGCACAAGTTGCGGAAGGTGCTGAGGCTGCCCATGGCATGAGATAATGCTTTGTCACAAGATGAAAACCCATGGGTCTCAACGCATCCCCTACAGGTGTCGATATGATCCTCTAGTGGGTTTGGGTCCCATGTAAGTTGCCTAGCCCATGATGAAACCACCTGCGATTCTTGTATAAGATCCAATGCGTCTCCTCATACAATAATTCATTAGTGCATTTGGGTGAATAAGTTTGTTAATCAAGGGAAGAAATGGAGACTTCATAGTGGGTTTCGCTTCCAGATTTGGGGCTTTGAGCATGTAACGGTGTTACCTCCCTAAGTAGTAGGTAATGAACAACCCTAATAGTGTTGATTTTTGTAGCATCAGAAAGTGTTCGAAGCCTCAAAATTTGTAAGGAGGCTTTGACATCAGTATTCCAAAGAACCCATAAACCATTTGTGGAAATTCCAATCGGTTCATGTTTTATTAAAATAATTAATTATTTTAATGGAGACCCTAAGTCTAAACTTAGGGAAATTAAATAATTAATGGATATTAATAAAACAGAATGTGAATCTTTTAGAGAACGAAGATCAAGTCAAGTTTTAATCTTAGCCATTGATTAGACTTCTAATCTGGGCCGTTGATTCATCAGTGAGAAGATTATAAAAGAAGGTTGGGTCATTTGGAAAGCAAGCCAAGCATACACTCAGTAACTCGAAGGAAGTTGATTCTGAAGGAATAGAATTTGATTTCAAAGGGAGAGTTGCAGGGCAGAGGAAGTAGAGGGAGTCAGTAGTGACAAGGGTCGAGGAAGGAAGGACATATAAGGCTGGAGAAGGCTGCACAGAGCAGCAACGCAGAGAGCTCACATAGGCACTGCACAGAGAGACACGCAGAGGGACGCAGAGAGGAGCTGTGAGTCTCCCAAGTGTCAGAAATTCTCCAGAGGGTTCGTGAGAATTTATCTCAAGTGTTTTCCAAAGAAGTTTGCTAGTGTTTTCCTTGTAAAGAATTTGATTGCTGAAGAATAATATATAAACCCTTGTCTGCTGCATCGGTTTTCTCGCATTGGGTTTTTTGGGGACAGTTCTCCAAAAATAATTGTCTATGTGATTGATTCTTATGCTTCTATTTCTTACTGTTCTATTCTCTACATATACTTGAGTGAATGCTGCAGTAGTATTTATTTCGAAATTTACCGGAAGAATTCTGTAAATAACTTATTGGAGATAATAAGTAGGAGAAATAAATCTATCACTGCAGAATTATTTTCAGAATTGAAATTTTCACAATTAGGTGTTCCTAGCCCCTAAGGAGCATGAGATGCCCAAGGTACACCCTTCAGGTTGCAAATGTCATGTGGAAAATGATGAGGTGGACATAAGGATCTCAAGGCCAAATGCCATGGGCTCAAGGGTGGTAATGACAAGGGATGTCCACATATTTGGGTGTATGAATGTAGAAGTGAGCAATCGTGGTACATGAGTTACCTCGACCTTTGTTTTTCCACCCTTCTTCATTGGCCTTCTGCCTTTTATTGATTTTTCTTTTATTTTATTGCTCAAGGCTCCAGGGGATGAGAGCATGATGTGTATGATATAACAGTGATTATTTGCTTAAGGTGGGGTAGTTGATCGCCCACTAGGGGTTGGGACATACATGGGTTCCTTAATGATGCCAGGGGCACTCATGGGGGCCCTAGGAACTAGGGTGATATCCATAATGATAAGGGGTAGAGCAGATGTTTGGCTTTTGCCCATGTGTTAAATTTTATTGTCCTAACCATATTTTGCATTTAGTGGTACGTTTCCTTTTGTATGTTGCCATATTATGCTTTTATCTTTTTTTAAGCTGCATCAACCTCCGGGGTATCGTTCCAGGCCCGATCCAGGCATGTGGACAAGGGGAAGGGGAGTTTCAGAGCCTTGTGGACCTAGTGGTCGTGTGGACCCGAAGAGGGAAGATGATGAAACATAGCCTGTAATTTGTGGGGGGAGTGAAAATTGTGAAACAGGAAAACCAAAATCGGGGTTTCCCAATTAGTGCCCATCCTAAAGCTGTAGGCCAGTAGGGAAGATCCCACAAGACTAGGGTTGAGGGTTAACCCCCCCATTTAAGGTAAGGGAACAAGACTACAATTAAAACCCTTCCTTCTTCCAAGTCACCTAATAATCCATACTCGAGCGTGCCGAAGAAAAATACGCATAAGCACCCAACTGCATAGTGAAAAATGATACCTTTAGGATTTGAAGGCCTACCTTAAAACATACAATCTCGACAGATGGGCGAGGGGACATATGACTAGCTCAAGGAGTGGAGACATCTGGCACAATTCGGCTATATTGGTCACTGTCGACTAAAGACAAATCTAGGATAAAATTTTCTCCTGTGTGGTCACCCCTAAGTGGTAGGTAACATGAACAAAACTACGACCAAGACCCTTCTTTCTTCCAAGTTACCCCATAATCCATTTCAAAATGCCCAAATAGAAACAAGCATAAGCACCTGATTGCGAAATGAATGAAGTGCCTTTTTATTAGAAGCCCACCTTCCAACACGTGTTCTTGACAAATGGGTGTGGAGTCACATGATTGATACAGAAGGCTGAGAAATGAATGGCACGTCACGTCAGATACAAGGTGACTTTTAGGGGTTGCTGGATGCCGTCTCGAAGAGATGAATAGGACACATTTTTCTCATAGGGGTCACCTGTTCGAAATATGGTAGCCATGGTCAGTATTTTCATCATGAAGAAATTGGGAAATTTGAATTTTTATTTTGCTTCCTAAAACTGATCAGGTCGACCTCCTATTATTAAAAGCCTGTTGGTCTCTGTGGAGGCACCCATTTGACCCCCCTTGAAAGGCTATAAATAGGAGATCACTTCTTCTCATTTGGACATAGATTGGTGTCTAGGTTATCTTTGATCCAGCGAAGGAAGAAGGAGAAAAGAAGGGCCAAATTTCAGAAGGAGGGCTTAGCACTTGATTTGGATTTTTGGTTAGTGGTTTGGCTATTTTCTTGATATGGTTGTTTCTGATTTATTGATGAATCTGGAACTCTCTCTCTCTCTCTCTCGTAAGAAAAAAAATATGGGTTTTCCCCTTGTGGGTTTTGCCTTGGCCTTAGGTCTAATTTCTGTGTCTTTTGTCCCATTGTCTCATGGTTACTTTCTATTGCTCTTTCATGTTTTCGGTTCATATTTTCTTTTGTATAACTACTTGATGTTACTTTGTGGAATTAATGCTAATTAAATCATTAGAAGTAGTTATCATGTATTAGAAAATTTGTTCTAGCTTGTGTCGTTGAAATATCAACATGGTAACAAAGCTTGGGAAGATCAAAGAGTAGTTTGAAGAGCCTAGATAAGGACATGTTCATGAAAGTTCTAGCCATATGTTCTGAGATGAATCCATGACCAGACCGAAGTAAATTCAGAATGACAAGAAGAGGGAAATGACTCTTGTTAAGGTTGGTATGCAAGGTTGAGTTGCCTTAAGGAACAACGAGGCACTAGTTCTCTATGGAAAGAGTCTTGGTGGCATGGTATGCGAATTTCCTAAGGCACGTTACCTCTCTAACAATTGAATTTTTCCTGAGATATGAGAGTTACTGAGTGGCATCTGAACCCTACTGTTGAATTTGTGGCATCCGAATTATAATTTTGTGATTTGCGCAAAGTATGAAGCATTATATCTCTATGAATGGGCACAAATTTCCTATTCTTTGAGGAAACTATACTACCTGATCTTTGTGAAGGAAGTCTACATCAGTGGAGCGAACATCGCGAATTTTTCACTGGGCCGATAACATCGCCAATTTTTTTAATTTTGAAAAAATCGCAAAAAAATGCGATCCGATCTGAAAAAAATTGTGGATGTGGAAAATAACCACTTTTATTTGTGAAATTCTTTTTTTTTTTTGTCATTTTTTCATACATAGGGCAAGAGAGAGAGCTAAGGAGGAGGAGGACTTAGAAGTCATCTACAAGGGCAAGAGAGGAGAAAAGTGAAGGATTTAGCATCCCAAGCCAAAAAAATTCAAGTTTGGACTAAGTTTCTTCAACAAAGCGTGGTTTCCAGGTATGGGCATCAAATTTGGCCATTTTTTTTGTTTTTCCTTGGGTTTGTATCACTCATGTATTTTCCATGATTTTTGTTTGGACTTGATTGTGTTTTTATTTTTATTTTTATTTTTGTTGCATTTAATGGAGAGGGTTTATTTTGGTAAAAAATGCAAATATTTGATTGTTGGAATTATTTGTTTCATTTCTTCTTCTATCACTTGTTTCTTTCCATCATTTTTGCTTGTGTTTCAATGTATATTTTTTTGCCATTATTGTTGCAGTTTGTTAAACATTCAAACTGTTGTATGTAAAATTGTAAATTTTAATTTGATTTTTTTAACTTGCAATTCTTCTTGTGCCCTAGATTCAAATTTCAAAGTTTAAACTTCATCTTCCATTAAAACTCAAGAGTTAAACAAATTTACAGACATCCCAAGGAAATTGGACCCTATGTGGGAAGTTGGTGAACCTGATGGCGGGTTTGATAGATCAAATTTGAGTTGCAATGAAGAGACCATATGACAGGGGGGGTATATAGGTTGAAGTACCACCTTGCATAAATTCCTAGACATGAGGTAGGGCTTTGCACAAATACAAATCCAAAAATCATCCGAAGAGCCCTCAAATCATTGGAAGGAATAGAGACAACTAAACTTACAAAGATAGATATGAGGAGTCAAATCGCAGGGGGTGGAGTGTTAGGATTGGTAGGTGACCATGAGAGTACTATTGGTTCTTCACCATCAGGATCTTCTACACCCAACCCCGTAGCTTTCTCATCATATTTTGTTCCTAGAACCACATCTGGTGCACAACCATCTATCTTCCTCAATTATTAAAAAAGGGAAAAGGAAGAAGCTAACAAGTTGTTGGTTAAGTTTTTTCTTTGGAGTGATATTCCTTTTAATGTTGCCAGGAATAATCCCTTTTACCACGCCGTGGTTGATGCTATTGCTGCAGTTGGCTCAGGGCATAAAGCACCTTCATATGATAACTATAGAGGGCGCATTCTTTAAAATGAAAAGGTTGACAACACTAAGAGATTGGAGGAGTTAAGGGCATCATGGGAACACACATGATGCACTGTGATCTCAGATGGTTGGACCGAACAAAAGGGTAAAACCTTTATTAACTTCTTGGTCAGTTGTCCCAAGGGGTAATGTTTTTGAAATCTGTTGATGCATCTGCACATATCAAAGATGCATGATTGCTATGTGATTTATTGGATGTGTTCATTCTGGATGTGGGTCCATAACATGTTGTTCAAGTCATAACGAACAATGCTGCAAATTATGTTGTTGCTGGCAAGATGCTTATGGAGAGACATCCTAACATGTTTTGGACACCTTGTGCTACACACTGCATTGATCTAATGTTGAAGGACATAGGAAAAATACCTTTTGTTAAGGATATTATTGAATCATAAAAAAACATCACAAAATTTATATATAATCATGCATTTGTGCTTCATTTGTTGAGGACATTCACCAACAACAAGGAGTTGGTGCGCTTTGCCATTACATGGTTTGCCACCAATTTCATATCTCTTCAATCCGTCTTGAATTCTATGTGAGATGTGAAGAGAATGTTTCTTTCAAAGGAGTGGCGTGCTTTGACATATAGTCGCAAACCATAGGGAGAGGCGATATGCAGGTTATTATAATACCAAGAAAGCTTCTGGGCGAGAGTGCAGGAGGTGTGTAGTATTATTGAACTTTTGGTAAAGGTTTTTCGTTTGGTTGATGGAGAGAAGCGCACAATGGACTACTTGTATGAGGCCATGGATAGGGCCAAAGAAGCCATTCAGAGTTACTATGAAGATAAGGGGGATGAGGGGTTTCAGAAACAACTTCTTGTATGGGAAGTGATTGATGAGCGATGGAACAATAGAGTGTATCGTTCCATTCATGCTGCAGGGATATTCCTGAACGCTGTTTTTTCTTACTCTTGTGGTTTCGTATTTGATGCTAAGGTCATGGATGGATTCTTCACTTGTGTTCAGAAGATGGTGCCATCTCAAACATAACGTGCAGAAATATCCAACGAAATGGAGATATACAAAATGACAGGTAGCACATTTGGCTTTAACATGGCTATCCAAAATAGGAATACTAAAATGCCAGGTAAGATTTAGTATGTTTCAAAATTCATTGTCTCTTCAAGTTCATAATTTCATACTTTGCTTCAACTCTCAATTTTCAATTTTTCATTATTTTTCTTATGTTTATAACTTTATATTATGTCTTGTAGATGCATGGTGGAGAAACTATGGTGGCAAAATACCCAATCTCCAAAGGCTTTCCATTCGAATACTCATCCAAACATGTAGCTCCTCAGGATGTGAGCGCAACCGTAATGTATTTGAAAAAATACGCACCAACAAGCGCAATAGGTTAAAATATTCCAATTGAATTTTCGATTTCATTAAATAATTTCTTTATAATTATTATTTATATTATATAATTTATTAATTTATGACCCTTGTACAGGTTGGAGTACCAGCGACTTAATGACATGGTCTACGTCTACTACAATCTTAGATTGTGAATGAGAAAACTTGATATGACACCTGATGTGGAGACCATCTCATTGGATGTGATTGACACCAATGCTGCATGGAGGGTTGAGGCCGAGAGGCCTATCATGGAGTCGGCCCCTGATTGGTTAGAGTAGGAGGTAGTGAAGGGGGTGGAGGAGGAAGAGGAGCAACAGGAGGAGGAGGAGGGGGAGGAGGTGACACCACCTACCCCTTTCACTGGTAGAGGATGTGGTCTACCTCCTATACCTCCAGGTGCTTCATCCTCTAGAGCACGACAGAGTCCACTGCCAGCCCCCCCAACTTATTCATCTAGAGGGAAAGTTGGTACATTTTCTCGCAAGAGGGGCAGAGGAAATTAGTAGTATTAGTTATATAGTCGATTCCTTTGTATATGACATTATGACTCGTGATATGAGATACATTATTATATTTTTTGTTGATATTTTGAGGTTTAGTTGGGACCTAAGACTTAGTATTCAAGAAATGATTCACTGTTATGGGTGATGTAGCACTAGAAATGATATTACACATCTTATATATTAGTTCTCTTTTCATATTTATATGTCAATGCATTTATTTTATGATGTGGATGCTTTAGATATTAAAAAAAATGAACGTTTTGTATGTGCCAATTTTTTTCTGATTCTTGTCGATTTTTTTTCTCGATTTTTACGATTTTTTCCGATTTTGTCCCCTCACTGATTTAATCCCGATCGCGTTGTTCACAACACTGGTATACATACCTGAGGCTCCTTATCTTTGTGCGAACCTAAGGCTTTTTAGTAGTCTTGATTGCATGTGAACTTGAGGCTTCTTATATCTCAAAGACACGAAGTTTGAGCCACAATAAACTAAGGAATAACATGAATTCGAAGGTTGTTTATATGCAAATTCTCTTTATCGATGTGAGCTTTGTGATCAGTCTTAATATGATGACAATTATGATTCGAACCTAGGACGAGTCTTATAATAGTTCATATGGGCGTATATGTAGCACTGTACTCTATTTTGTGAGCTTCTTTGTTGGATTTAGATTCTATTGTGCGAGCTTCTCTGGGGCGCATTGTGTCCGAGGCACCTAATTCTCTGAGATCACTTGCGAACGTGAGGCCATGTATATGAAACACATTTAACCTGAGGTATGACCAAAAGTCTGATCAAGGTATGCAAATGGATCCAAGATTCCTGTGGTTTGCAAGTATGTTAAGAAGTCCAAGTCTACTCCCTATGGATATTTTAGTATCTAACCTTTTGTGATGCAAGGAGTAATCAATCTAGACAAAGGCCGAAGTGTCATGAAAATATGTGAGCTTCTGTGGAAAAATACGTGATAGAAATTGAAGAAGAATCCGAGTTCTACATTGTATGCCATCTGAAGTATCTATGTGAACCTTGTAAGAAGGGCCGACAATTATCTCTATAAGACTGAGAGAGGGTCGAGACTTCTTTAAAGTATGTACATATGGCCGAGAGTGTTAGTTTTTGTAGCATCAGATGGTGTTCTAGTCTCAGGACTTTGCGGAGAAGCTAAAACACAGGAGTTCTCCATAACAATGTTATTTGGGAGTGGGAGCGGGGAGCGACATTTTCAAAAGCTACTAGGTTAGGAGCGAATTTTTATATAATATATATTTATATAGTTGGATGCATATATGTCAACAATGTGAAAATTTCAAATATGAAATCTTGTTGCAACAATTGAAATTTATTTTTCTAATTGGTAATTAATTTAACAATTTATCTGCTACAACAAATATCAAATAAATCACACTGCAACCTTCACAAATAGATAAACTTCAGAAATAATAGCATTGGAAACCTAGAAAATACTAGCACACACAGATAAAAATGACACCGTTATTTTTGGACAAATGTTCCTCGAAAAACCCTACTTTGGAAAAATGGTGCAACAAATGAGTGTTTTATTATTATGCATCAATGAGAAATTTTGAGTACAATAATCTGGATGCCAAAATATGGCTATCATGTAGCGAAAATAATGACAAAAATCTAGTGAGGAATTTTTCTCAGCCCATAGGAAAATCCAACACTGATGATTGGCCTCTAAAACCCTCTACCAATTTCCCTACGTCACCCTCTGCGTGGGCTCTGCGCAAGCTCTAATTTGTACGACCTGGATCTCAATTTTCGCTGCATCCTCTGTTTGCCACCGGCTCTGGAAATGCTTCTCCCGACCTCTGCAAAATTATTCTACCACCAGAACACTGAAACGACTTCCAAAATATGCAAATCAAACTGCGTTTAGAGGCTATTGCTCAGTCCCTGCATCAACCTCATTGTGGTTCTTCTGCCTCTCTGCAAATGCACGCGCTGGATCCGAAAATCTTCCTCCAACCTCACTACCCTTGCCCCTCACTCATTGCTTCGATCTCTGGCTCTCCGACAACTGCTGCTGCTCTCTAGAAATCGATCTGCCAAGGAAATCGAACTGCTGGTGTGTCTGGTGTATCTTCTCTAAGTGCCCATCGACTTGCTCTTATAATCCAATGTTGGAGCACCAACAACCAAGATTAAAACTTAATCAATGGCAGGGATCATCTTGGATTCGATCCGTGTGAGTTTTTAGATGATTCACACCTTGACTTAATTAATTATGATTAATTAACCATATTCCCTAATTTTAGACTTGGGAAATATTTAAAACTTGGTTAATAATCTAATTAAGCCATCTCTAGGTGGAATTTCTAGAAACGATTTCTGGGTTTTGGAGACCTCATGTATTCTAGCCTCTCCACCGAATTTTGTGGTTAGAAGCCTCGAACACATCCGATGCTACAAAAAGTAACACTCCCTCTTAGCGAGGACTGTGTTCTCTCTAGTGTTGTACATTTTGCCAGAAAACCTTGTCTTTGTATCATCCTCTGTCACGCTACTAATGTCTGGCCACTGTGATTCCCTGCGACCGCCCACCAACCACGACGCAACTCTGATGCTGGATCTGTGCTGCTATTGACCCTGCTGTACTCCTGCCAACACTGCATCTGCCTCTCCTCTATTGTTGCTGCAACCTCAATATTTGCAACTTAGAAACATCCAAAACACTGAATCATTTATGTCTGCTCCATCTGTCTCTTGAGTCCTAACTGCTACTAGCCTCTGCACTGTCACTGAATATTCTGCGCTGCTGCTAACTCTGCATTGGGCCTCCTACTCTGCTGTCAACATTGCACTGCGCTCCTCAGCACCTGACTCCTACTAATCTGCAATTGCCACTTTGATATCTGAATGCATCTCCTGACATTGATCCATCTTGCTACTGAATACATTGGTCACTTGTAGCAAGGAAATGATCCACGAGGTGGACTCCTCAGTGGACCGTGCACAACTCTGTAGCTATCTGGGGATACATCTCCAAGTCACCCCACCTCACTCCTGGAGGTATGCCTGCCAAAATCGCGAATTTTCCCTCTAACCTGGAGAACAACTTGTCGATTTCGGCTGAGGTTGCCTGCTGGTCCTGATTCTCCTACTTGTACTTCTTCTTGAGAGGACACTGTGTGCTGTAGTGACCGAGCTCACCACATCTGAAGCACTTGACCTTTGAGAGGTCCTTCTTCTTCCTTCTCTGCTCCCCTTGCGCTTGACTGGGACCCTTAGATGTAAGGTCCACATTCTCCTACTCCTTCACCACCTTTGACCCACTGCTGTTGCTGCCATTGATGGAGCTCTTAAACGAAGCTCTTCTCAACTCCTCCTACTGCAAATCAACCCATATTCTATCCCATCTTGGCAACGTGTCTCCAACCAATATGATTTGGACAAACACTTGACAATCCTTAGAGACACTATTTAGTTCCAATCACACTAGCTCTGATGGTTGAGGCACTGCGCCAACAACTGCAAGCTTATTCCAGACCTCATGGATTCTAGTGATGAAGCGATCTATGCGTTCTCCCTTTTTCATCTTGATGCATCTCAGCTTCTCTTCTAGGAACATCTTCTGCTGCTCGGAAGTACCCTGATATAGCGTGGAGAGAGCATCCCACATTTCCTTGGTTGTACCCTTGTCTGCCACATGTGAGACTATATGATCTCAAACTCCATCCAAGATCAACCGCTTCGTCCCTGTCATCACTTTCCTGTACTCTTTATGCTGACGTGCATCCTAAGAAACCGCCACCACATTGCCTATGTAGGCTTTCAGGCCATATTCATCTTGAAGGAAGGATATTCTAGGCTTCCAGGTGACATAGTTGGAAGCCCCATCCAATCTATCTTGATCTATAAGCCCAGTTGTGGCCATCTGAAAAACTGTCGAAAACCCTCTCTTTCCTTCTGCTTGGCTGTTGCTCTGCTACTCGCACTCCCTTCTGGAATGCGTATATCTACTAGCTGCTATTGCCAATTTGCCTGGAAAAATCGAACTTCTGAGACTTGAAGTTCCTTGAGAGAAAAATTCCCTATGTTGTGTGTGCTTTTGTTGTCGACCCTACACTGGTTCTGCTGCTGCAAAATCCTTTGCATCCAACCAAGGAATATGCTCAGTGAAAATCTAAGCTGCAACTGCTCCCTCTGACTGCTGGAATCACTATCCTTGTCAACTCGACTTCTCTGCGACCCTACAGCTAAAAATTGAACTGCTACCCCAACAACTTGGCTTGCCTGTCAATGAATTGCGCAACCTCTAGGAATTTTGGGCTGCTACTTCCTTTGAGTAGCAAAATTATCTCCTTCACTTCTGAGCTTCTTAGCTGATCACTGAAATTTAATTTTCTAATTGTCAATTAATTTAACAATTTTTTTGCTATGACAAATATCAAATAAATCACACTGCAACCTTTAGAAATAGAAAAATTGCAGAAATAATAGCATTGGAAATTGAGCAAATACTAGCACACACATAAAAATGACACCGTTATTTTTGGACAAATGTCCCCGGAAAAACCCAAATTGGGAAATCCATGGCAACAACTAAGGGTTTTATTATTATGGAGCAGTGAGAAATTCCGAGTTTAATAATCTAGATGCCGAAATATCATATATGTCTATCCTGAAGAGAAAATACTGGCAAAACTCTACTGAGGAATTTTCCTCACCCCACAGGCAAATCTGACACTGAAGACTGGCCTTTGAAACCCTCTATGAATTACCCTGCGTCACTCCCTGCGCAAGCTCTAATTCGTACTACCTGGACCTCAATCTGAGTTGCTTCTTCTATTTGCCACTTAATATGGAAACACTTCTTCCGGCCTCTGCAAAATTCTTCTGCCACTGGAACACTGAAACGACTTCTAGAGTCTGTGAATCGAACTGCCTTTAGAGGCTACTATGCAGTACCTGCGTCAACGTCATTGTGGCTCTTCTGCCTCTCTGCAAATGCACTAGTTCGATCTGGAAATCTTCCTTTAGCCTCACTACCTCTGCCCCTGAATCACTGCTTAGATCTATGGCTCTCCGACAACTGCTGCTGCTCTCTAGAAATCGATCTATCAAGGAAATTGAACTGCTGGTGTGTATGTTGTATCCTCTCTAAGTGGCCATCGACTTGCTCTTATAATCCACCTTTGCAGCACCAATGAGCAAGATTAAAACTTAATCATGGCTAGCATCATCTTGGAGTTGATCTCGTGTGAGTTTCTAGATGATTCATACCTTGAGTTAATAAATTATGATTAATTAACCATATTTGCTAAGTTCAGACTTAGTTAATATTTAAAAATTGGTTAATAATCTAATTAAGCCATATCTAGGTGGAATTTCCAAAAAATATTTCTAGGTTTTGGAGATCTCATGTATTCTAGCCTCTCCACCAAATTTCGTGGCTAGAACACATCTGATGCTACATAAACTAACAAACAAAAGCATGTAGAATGATGAATTAGATATAAAAAATAGAAAAACATGGATTAAACCATATAACATCAATCATCTAGAAGTTATAATATTTATCAACCACGTCCACAAGTTACAAGTTCTCATTTATATAGCATGTAAGGGTGCACATAACCAAAATAGCATCGAGTGCAATCCATCTCTAAATCGAAAATACATCAACAAATAGGTTGTAGATGGCCTTTAGAATCCAAAAAAATCATGCTACAATAAATAGCTACATATCATCAAAATCATTGGCTATCTTGAGATCTTTGTCATTAATATCACCCTCTAAGCAATTAATAGAAGATAAAAAAAAGGTAGCATGCCAAGTTAGGATTTTGTTTGAGTGATGGGTATATTTTTAGTAGGGTCATGATAGAGGAGTTCGACAATCAATGTCACCAACTTCAAGGTATATAGAGGGCTTGGTGCTTGTTGTTGCTCAAATTGTACATGTAAGATGCGGCAACGACCAGGACAGGGGTTGTCACTCTGATCCATGCCCTCTTTGTTCTACTTGACCCCCTACAACAGGCTATGGGGGTTATTCCCTATTAAATTTGAGGATGAAAGGCCCATCGGCAACCGACAAGTCCTGGAGACACAACTGAATGCCCTAGCAACTTGGTTAATTCAAGATCTTGAAACTAAGTGAAATGCAAGATCTTGGTTTGTTTTAAATTAGATGCCTATTTAAATAAATCCTTCCTCCCAACTATTTTGAAACTATTCTCTAGTGTAGGTTGTGAGAGAGAAACCCATGAGAGGATAGCAAAGGCTATATTAACAATACCTCCCCTGTATTTCTGACCACCCAATGCCTCCGACGCTAT